>LDAU01000082.1:779811-1211319 GCA_001447515.1 Pseudocohnilembus persalinus | reverse complement strand
AATTTTACTGCTCATTTAATATTTTAATAAATAAAATTAATGATGTATATTATTTTTACTACTCCTTCCTTTAATATTATAATAATTAAAATTAATAATTTATTATGGAAAGGTTTAAAACTTTATTTATAAATTTAATATTATTAATACTTCTAATAGATATATAAGAACACTTTAATTTTATATTTTATATATTAGTTTAGAATAATACCAATTAACATAAATTATAAAAAAATTAGCATTTTTTATAAATTTGATATTTAATCAAAAGTAATAGAAATAAAAAATTTTTAATAATAATAAAAAAAAAATATTCCTAAAATTAAAAACAATAATAAACTAATATGAATAAAAAATATTTAGCCTTCGGATTAGGTTCAGCAGTCATAATTGGGGGATTAGCCTATTATTTAAATAAAAACAAATAAACTACTAATATTTCAAGTACTAGTGATTTGAAAAAATCTTTACCTTATAATTCTGATGGATAAGTTGAATTAAATAAATTAAACGATAAAAATCTTAAAGAACTATATATTTAACTTTTAAAATAATAATTAAAAGAATTTTAACCTTTAGTTGAAGAATTAGAGTAATTGTCAAAAATTCTGAAATTTAACTCTATTTAAAAAGGCTAAGATCCCAAACCTGAAGATATTCAAATGATTTTATTAAGTGATTGTAATAAAAAATAAAAAAAAAATTCTTTATTACAAATATATATATAAATATGCTTAATCTATTAATTTTAATTGTCATAATACATAAATATACTAATTATACTTAATAAAACATAAAAATTAGTGTATATATTAATTTATGTATTTAGTATTTATGTATATTAAATTTTTTATCTATTTTTATTTCTAAACTTAGAAAACATTACTAAAAAAATGAATGAATTGGAAGATAAAGTTTACTAAGATTTTAAAATTGATAAAAAATCTCTAACTGAAATTGTTAATAAAAAACTTAAAGATGATGAGTAAAATATTTCATATCTTTAAATTTAAGTTATATAATTTATATAAATTTTTAGAGAAGCTAATAGAATTTTAAATAAAACTTCCAATTTAATAAACGAAGCTGCAAAAGGAACTAATTTAGCCAAAATTACTGACATTCCTAAATTATTGACTCCCTAAAAAGCTTTTGAATTAACATAAGAATGTTTAAAAGTTTCTAATGTTTAATTATAAAAAGTTTTAATGGATATCTAAATAAAAAGTAATAAATCAATTTTTTTTTAATAATTTATAAAATCTAGATTTATAAATAAATTTTGGTTAAATTATCTTAAAATTTTAGATGGTAAAGTAGATTACGACTCTGATGAAACCAAATAAGAAATTAATAAAATTGACATTTCTTCCGCAAGGTATTATATAATTAATTTTGTTAAATTTTATATTAAAAATAAAAATGCATATAAAAATATTTTGTATTTTATATTTATTAATAATTTAAATAGTAATTTTATTAAAAATTTTAACTATTTAAAATAGAGAAGACCTTTTCAAAAGGGAAGGATTGGTAAATTTAGAGGACCCTGCAAGTAGAGTTTTAAGAGCAGCTATGTATAAATATATGACAATGATGCCCGAATTCGAAAAAGAAGTTTAAAAATTAGAAGAAGTTCATTAAATTTGTTATTCGTAAATTGTATAATAGCCTGAAAAAATTATCGATTTCTAAAAAGTTTATAAACTTTAATTCCCACCTGAAAAAATATGATTGAATGCTATTTAATATATTAAAATTATTTGTAATATTTTAAAAAATTTTTCTTATTTAATCCAATTTTTAAAATATATATGATGTAAAATTATATAAATATAATTTTTTTATATCTTAAGATCATAAATAATATTTTATCTATTTATTAATTTTCTAAGCTTAAATAATTTTTAATTTATGATAGTGATAGCCCAAAAATATCTATTCCATTAATTTCTGAATCACTATTTATCGAAAATAAAAAAATACTTCATATATAAATTAATTAATCTCTTAAAAATATCATAACAAAAAAAACAAAAAAACCCAAAAATAATTTTATTTAATGTTCTAAACTCAATTAAACCCAGAAATTGAATACAATCAAAAGGTATATTCTCACACATTTGAAACAGATTTAATTAATGCCATTAGCAAAAATTTATTTGACCAAAATAACAAAGCCTATAAAATAGTAAGTTCTCCATTTAATTCCAAAAATTTTTAATAAATATAAGGAGATCTTAATCAAAATATTTAGTAATAAAATATCAATATCAATAATGGATTTTAACTTAGTTATTGGACAGCAAAACACAAAAAATAAAATTGGGAAAAATTAGCTGAACTTAAATTTCCCTTTTATTTTTACTTAAAACACCTGAAAATAGCCAATTCAAACATAACCAGTTAAGATTTACAATAGATTTTTTAAAAAAATAAAGTTTTTAGACAAATTTAAACTTTGGATTTAATTTCTAATTCTGCCTCTTTAAAACCAAATACATTACAAATCATTAACGATAATCTTCATTTTTTAAATACCTTGATTTTAAAAAACAATAAAAAAATTCTTGATACATAATATCTTTCTCTTTTAAAATTGCCTAACTTAACCTGTCTCAATTTAGATAATTGTAATTTATAAACCGAACATTTGCAAATAATTTCTAAGAATTTGTCCAATTTAAAAGAATTAAATATCTCGAAAAATTTCTCAGACATAAATTTGTCTTCTTTAAATAATTTAAAAAAACTAGAAAAATTAGAAATAACTGATAATTTAATTACAGATTTATCCTAAATAAAGCCAATTTTACAAAATCAGTTAAAATATTTGGATATTTCGAGGTCTGCTTTTTAAAATAAAAGTTGTTTACAGTAATTAAAAGATATTGAAACTTCGAATTCAATAGAAGTTTTACTTATTTAAAATTAAAATTTATGTGAAGAAGATTTAGTTGAAATTTTTTCAATTTTTAAAGAACTTGTAAAAATTGACCTAGAAGGCAACCAAAATTTAGCCAAATCTGATTTAAATATCTAAATTCCTGTAAAAAAAACCATATTAAAATATATTAATAAAAATTATATTAATATTTATATTTTTATTTATAATTTATTTACATTTAATTTTATTTAATTAAATAGTATCATATAAAGTTTTCATTATTTATATTTCCAAATGTACATTTTTAAAAATATAATCTTAATTTGTTTAATTTGATTTTTTTTTTATTTATTGATAGTAAACAAAATTATAATGGTTGTCATTAAGATAATGTTCGTTTGACGAAAATGCTTAACATAGAAAAGATGAACTGGATAGAAAAGAAATGATGAAAGACAAAGGAGAAGAATACAAGCCTTTTGATTACGGATTTATTCCCTTTCACTAAGAAATAATTACAAATATAGTTAAATTTTTCCCTAATTTGAAATTCATAGATTTATCTCAAAATTTAATTAAAAATCAAGGATTTACTGAACTTGTTTAAGGCTTCTAAAATAACTCTTAGAAACTTTAACATTTGTAGTTAGGTAAAAAAAAAATGCAGAAATATTTTATATTTTAATTAAATAATTAATAAAAGTTGTTTAAAATTTTAATATTAAAATATTTAATAGCAAACTGCGGACTTACACATGAAATTTTGCCTTTAATTTCTAAATCCCAAGTTTTCACCGAATTGGAAAGTTTGAATTTAAGAGAAAACGATATTAAAGATGAAGGAGTCTAAATTTTAGTTTCTGAAAATTAATTTTAAAATTTAAAATACCTAAATCTTTCAAATTGCAAAATTTCAGTGTAGGGATTCACTTAACTTTTAAATTGGGAAAGCATAAAAACAGTAGTCGATTTTAGATTTTCGGAAAATGTTTCCAGGTCTAACAGTAACCTTTATATAAAAAGAGTAGAAGATAATTTAGACAATTTAAAAAATTTAAAAAAAATCAGTTTGGGAGGAGGAATGGAAATTAACGATGAAACACCTGTTTCTTTGTAAAAAAGAAATATAATAATGTCTCCTTTTTTTGGTGATAGATTAGATTGATAATAGATTATTATAAAATTTAAAAAATAAATTTATTTATATTTAATATTTAATATTTAATGAAGATATTTATACTAGCTTAATAATTTACAGTATGTATATTGAATAATTTATATATTACTATATTTTTCTATTTGATACTATTATAGGCTATTATTAATTTTAAATAAACAAAAATTATTATAAAAATATAAAATTAAAATAAAAACCAAAACCAAAATCATACAATAACTATGCTCGATTTAAGGCCATTCGAATAATTTCAGAAAATTCATTTAAAAGGTAAAAATAAATGATAAAAAAATAAACTAAAAAATAAAATTATTTATTATATATATTTTTTTTTTTTAAATAATTTAGATTCTACTCATTTTCCAATAAGATATTTAAATACCACAATGATGTCTTCATTACCTCCTAGACTTTCTGGAAATTAAATTTATAACGAATTAATTTTAGTAGGAAACAAATGTTAAATAGAAGAGGCCGAAAAACATTTTAAAGAAAGAGATTGGAAAGTTAAAAATTCAATTCTAGTTAATGATGATAAAGATTTATTAGACTTAGAAAAAAATGATTATTAATTAGAAAAAAATACTGGAAATAATTATAAAGGAAAAAGACTTTGGAAGGCAAATCAAGTTTTGGAAAAAAAAATAGAAGAAATCGAAGATTTACTCTTTTAAAATACCCATAAAAAAACTAAAATAGGTAAATTTTTAATTTGAATTTTTTGTAGTTTTACATTAAATATTTTTATTTACATTTATTTTAATAAATTTAGAAAATTTATAAGATTAAATTTCAAATAAAGCCGAAAAATAAAAATTTAAAGCTATAGATTTGGGATGTGGTAGAGGAAGAGATACTATATTTTTGGCAGCTAGAAATTGGTTCGTATAAGCTATTGATAATTAATAAGCATTTATAAATGCCTTGAATTTCTGGAGTGCTGAAGAAAATTTATAAGATAAAATAAAAACCATAATATAAGATTTCAAAAAAGAAATTTCAGTTGATCCAAATTAAGACCTCTATATTTTTAGTAGATTTATGAACAATAATTTGTTGGATGATATAATAAAAAATTGTAAAAAAGGAGCATTTATACTAGTAAATCACTTTTTAGAAGGATAAAGTTAAAATAGAAAAGGAAAGTAATTTAAAAATTAGCATGAGCTTATAAATTAGTAGTTTTTTGAAAAATTTGGGATAAAAAAATGCCAATAAAATAAGATATAAAATATTGAAAAATAAATTTAAAATGATGAGTAAAACGAAAATACTCAGCATTTATAATTTTAAGAAATAAATAAAGAGTAAAATAATGATTAAAATTAATAACTTCAATCAAATTTAAAGCAATAAGAATAAACAGAAACAAAGAAACAAAAATAAAATATTTAGAATATTAATAATAGTACAAATATAAATACCAATATAAAACAAATTAAATTTGATAATAAAAAGGAAAATAATTAATAATATTAATTTAAAATAATTATGAATGAAGAAATATTAGATGAAAGTCAAACAAGAACACTTGTTCTGTTTTTAGCTTAAAAAATTTGAAATACACATTTGAAATTTGTGTTTACAAATTTTTATAGATTTAAAAACTACATTTATATTTAAACTTAAAAAATATTTTATTTTATTTTAAAAATTATTTTCGGGTGGAACACTTATATTAACAATTACTACTTTCTATTCAAATATTTTGGTTTGTTCTAAAAACTTATTAATTATTTTAAATTAATATTGTATATTAAAATAATAATATAAAAATAATTTATATATAAAAATATAAAATTTAAAACTTAAAATCTTAATAAGAGTTCTATTTTATTAAAATAGACTTCTTTAACATTATAAAAATCTTAAACTCTTTACTATCTATTTTTTACTAATTTTTATATTAACAAATATTATCTATTTATTTTTTATTATTGTTAATATATTTTTTTTTTTCACACTTATTGTTATTAATTACCACCAAATCCAAAACCAGCTTATTATTATTGAGGAACTTAATTAATATTATTATTAGCTGCTCCAAATCCATTTTAAGCTGCAGCATTTCCAAAGCCATTAGCATTTTAATTTTAGTTATTATTATTAGCTTAATTTCCAAATCCATTACTATTATTGTTATTAACATTATTAAATCCATTGCTATTATTATTATTTCCAAAATTAGCTTAATTTTGATTCGAAATCTAATTTTATTATTGTACATTTTAATTTTGCATTTAATTGTTGTTAAAATTATTTTAAATATTATTGTTATTGTTCACGTTCGTACCAAATCCATTATTCATATTCGGGTTAGAATTTTCATTAGTATTCAAAGCATTTGCACCCATTTAATTCTAATTTTAATTTTGATTTTGCTTTTGATTTTTATTATTATTTTAACCATTATTATTTCCATTAAATCCCTAGAAATTATTAGCATTAATATTCTTTTAATTCTCAATTTACATTTTTAACATGTCCAATTAATTTCTTTAAGTTTATTTAATTTATTATATTATCTGATTAGCTTTTTATTAAACTATTGGGTCAAAGGGAGGCAACTAACCAGTTCTTCCCATAGATATCAAACTGTCTTTGTCCTATTAATTTCCAAAAAATTCAATACTGTATTTTAAATTTTTTTCAATTCCATCTCTTTAAGCTTCTAAATTTTCCCTAAATATAATTATAAATTAATTCATCAATTATTTTTTTAATTGTATTTAAAAAAAATTATATTTTAATAAGTAAAAAATATACTTTTTAGCAGGAAGTATTTCCCAAACTTTACCGTCAACTCTTTTTTTATTAAGAGTATAATAAGCTTTTTTAGAGGCTTCAATAGAATCAAATTCAACAAAACATTTATTAACATAATAAATAATTCTGTTTATTTTTCCAAAATCTTTTAAAGCTTATTAAACTCCTTATTAACTAGTTTAAAAAGATAAATTTTTAATTAAAATACACCTAGTTTATAAACTCAATTCCAAAATAATATCTTCTTCAGGATCTTTCCAAAAACTTTATAAAATAAATTAAAATTTAATTTTAATTATACTTTAAATAAACAAAATTAAAAATAAAAACATTATAAAATAGAGTTAAATTTTTTTGATACTTAAAATAAAAAAAATTAAAAGAAATTATAATTTTTTGAATTTTTTATACCATTCAACTTTTCTACCCATAATATCACTTCCATTTAAAGCTGGTAAAGCTTTTTAAGCCATTTCATAGGTTTTATATACGGCCACCACTAATAATAATTCAAATAAAAAGTTAATAAAGATAAATATTATAATGAATATTAAAATGAACTATTAATTATCATATAAATATTTTTTTTTCCTTAAAATTTTTAAAATAATAATTATTTACAAACTTATTAAGTTTTTCCTAATTCCTAAGGATCATCGGCAATTGTTATACTTTTTAAACCTTCAGTTCTGGAATTTAAAATTAAATACATATCTTTTTCGGAAAAAACTATTGGCAAGTTAGTTAAAACCAATTATTTCATACAAGATTAGGGAATTAACTTCATAACACAATCTTTAATTTTTTAACCATTTAATTTAGAATGAGCCATGACCTAAATTATTTATTTATGTATTAGTAAAATATATAAATATAAAATTTTATTTTTTTTAATAAAGATAAAGTAATTTAAATTTTTTTACGGCTTTTTCTTTTTAAAGTTAAACCTCAGTGATAATTCTTGTTCTATTATTAATATTATTTTCATAAAATTTAACTTATGTTTCTCCTTAAGTAGTATATCTAAACAACTCTAAAAATATAATAAAGAAAGATGAAAAAATTAAATTTATTTAATAAAAATTAAAGTTAAATAATAATAAAAAATACTATATTTATTTTCAAAAATCAAATTAAAATATAAATTTAAAATTATTATATTAATAAATAATTACCGGCAATTTCCATTTCAGTTACAGTACTATCAATACCAGAAATGTATACATTTTCTAAATTACTGCTATTTTCATTCAAGGCTTATTCAACTTACATTTTTATAATTGTTTTTTTTATTTAAATGTTACTAAATTTATCTACTTATTTATTTTTTTTTTATTTTTTTCTTTCACTGTTTTTGCTGTTTTTATTTAATCAAATTTGATTTTTTAATTAATTAAATTTCTTTGTTATTTTAAAGAATTTTTGAATATTTAATTAAACAAAATATTCAACATTTTTGATGGGCGCTTAGTTTAAATTCAAATTTTTAATTGAATAATTTAATAGGAAAAAAACATTTAATATACAATTTTAATAATTTATATCTATAATAGTTAGTAAAATTATTTAATATAAGGTCAAATAAATTACATAAAAAAAACACTCATCAATATGATAAAAGCAATTTATTACTTGGATTATTTTTATATCCATATATTCTTTTTTCAAATATAAATAATTAAAAAATTTAAAATTTTTTTTTAATATATATAATTAAATAATATATAAAAAAAATACTGTCTACTATAATTAATATTAAATATTTACATCTATATAATAAAATAATGAGTTAGTAGTAGATAGATAATTAATATAGTAATGTTTAAACAAAATACCTTTACTATTCTAATAAATTAAATATATATTTATAGATAACAATATAAAAATAGTGATAATAAAATTAAAATAATTATTAAAGAAACTTTTTTTATTATATTAATGAATGGTTAAATCCACTAGAATGTAGACAGGATAAAAATAAATTCCAAACCAATATTTTTATTTTTACTTTTACTATCCTATTTAGTAATTATATTGGTTTTATTCATAAATTTTTAGATTGTTATTTTTACTTTAATTATTTCAATAATTACTGGCTATATTCGATATATTAAAATTTTATTACATTTAATTTATGAAATTATAAATATTAGAATGGGTAATTTTATTCATTGTCGATTTAATGTATATAAATGATTAATTTTTTAAAATTATATTCAAAATTTTAATGGTATTTTAAAATAATTTTAACTCTAATTTTGTTAAAATTGTATATTATTGATCTAATTCATTAATAAATTCTAATTATGAATTGCATTTCTTTTAAAATAAGTCATGTTCAATAATAACTTTATATAATATTAATTTGAAAATAAAATAGATATAATTTTAATAAAATATTGAATTCCTAATAATATCAATTTATTGTAATGAAATAGACACAAAAAGAGTACGCATTTTATTATACTTATATTAAAATGTCTATATATATAAGCGAAATATAATAAATCGTTAATTTTAATAATTTTCAATTATTCATATAAATTTGACGAATAAAAGAATTTATTTTTAAAAAGTTAGAATACTATAATGTAAAATTTAAATTAATTTTCCCATTTTAAAATTTCACATAAAAATACTACATAATTAATTTTTATATTATTAATTAATATTAAATTATTAGAAAATTAAAATAAAAATTTAGAAACTTAAAATGAAATATTTATAAAATAAAATTATGTTATAAAATATTAACACAATAATAGAATAATATATATATAAGTTAATGTATATTATATTAATAACTAAATTTGTTTTTAAATATCTGATTTTTTATTATAAATGTATCTAAAATATTTTTGGATGGCTTGTTTTTTAAATATAAAATAATGCCTCATTAATTATTAGAAATACACATAAAAACTTACTTAAAAGACAAATAAATAATTAATTCTCAAAATGAGGCATATCAGTATTACAGACTCCTTTATAATTATTTAATGTTATAAAATTTGTAAATTATAAAATAAACAAAATAAAAGCTAAAGAAAGAAATAAAAATAAAATTAAATCTTAAAATATCAAAAAACACAAAAACATAATTATATTAAAAATAATTTCATTAAAATAAAATGTTATAAAATATTATTGATAAAATATAAATAAACTAAATAAATGAGAAAATTTCGAACAATAATAACAACATTGAAAATAATAGTAATACCCATAACAAATATTTAGCATAATAAAAAACACAATTAAATACACCTTAATAAATATTTGAAGCTTTGAAGGATAATTATTATAATGAAAATGATAATAAAAACTAAAGATAAATATAAACATGTAGGTATATTCGTTAGATAATTAGTAAAATTATAAATTATTTATATTTTTTATTACTAATTGTTTTTTTTTTTTAGTTATTTTGTTTGTTTTTTAATCATAATAGTTATTATAACAAGTTTGTTTAAAAAAACTATTATAAAATATTTTTATTTTATCATAATTTTTACTGAATTATAATTAGCTTTTAGTATTATTCATTTCAACAATTTTTAATTCTTTAAAAAAGGTTAGAAAACATAAGTTTTATTTAATATTTAAATTATATATCTATTTTTAAAATTAATGTAGGCAAATATCATATGGAAAAGAATTTTTTTGTATAATAAATATATTAATCTATTAAATAAATTAAGATTTTTATTTTTATGGTAGAAAATATTATAATATATAATATTAATTATAAATTTATATAATTATTATATTTTGTTGATTTTTTTTATAAAAAATAGAAAAAATAGTTTTAATACTTTATTAGTACGCTAGCTTTGTTATAGATATACTTTTAATACATTATTTTTATTAATAATGTAAGTTTGATGTTTTTATTTACAGAACAACTAATGAATAATAAAAGCTAGACAAAATGAATTTTCTACTTTCAAGTATAGCTGCACTATTTTAGAGATACTTTAGCTTTGTGTTTATTCTATTAATTTTAAGAAAACTAAAAAAATAAAAATAGTAAGATGATATATATTTAAAGGTAATAAATTATTAAATGTCATTTTTTATTTAAAAATATTTTTTTTATATAGATCATTGCCGTTATTTTAGTGTTATTTGGATTAGATATACTATTTTTTATTTTACAAGATAAAAGAAGTATTAAATTAAAAACTAGATAAATTTTGCATTTCTAATAAAAATCTATATATTTATAAAAGTATCCATTTTGTCTAATATCTATGAACTATATTTTTATTAGTTTTGTGACAAATTAATAAACTAATATTATTTTTATGTTTAACTTCTTCTTCAATTCTATTTAATGTATTCAAGTAAAAATATATTATTTTATTTATAATATGAAACTTTAATTTATTATATTTTAGGTTATATATTATTCCTATTAGTATAGATATAAAAATTAAAATATAATAAAATCTAGAGAAGAAATATAGTTTAAAGAAATTAGCAACAAGAGCAAGTTATACATATTAAATCCTTTTTATTTAAGTATACATAAATAGACAAAAGAATATATTAACGAATTATAAGACCTCATTAAAATAAATAATTTAAATATACTAAATTAATTAAAATATCAATAACAATAAACATAAAATCGTTAATGCAATTAAAATTTGTCCTAATAACAACTCTATTATAAATAATTATAACAAAAATAATAAATAAAAATTAAACTAAAAGCTACTTAAAAAATTGTTTTATTTTTAACAATTTTTTAAAATTTTATTTTATTTAATTTAATAATTATAACTGGTTTATAAACTCTATTCGGATTTGTAGTTTCTGTACATATATTAGGATTTATTTTAATTTTACCATAAACTATATAATATTTAGTAGTTTATCATAAAGAATATAAAAATGTTTTATTCACATCAGTTAAAACTTTTATTGTAATTTTTTTTATTTTAATATTATTTTTTCCTTGAAATTTTATAATATTTATACAAATATATTTTTTTTTAGATTATCATATTAGCTCCTTATGTAGGACTAGTTGGATTTTTATAAAATTTATCACCATTAATGACTGAAAAGTTAATTTTTCTACCATAAATTAAGGAAAACTGGATAGCAAACTTTACTCCCAGCATTTTAGGTCTTTTCTTAAAATAGATATATTATACGGCACTAATTGTTATTATATGTAAAAAAATAAGAAATAATAAAAATTATAATCATTTTTTTATTATTTACTAATTTTTAGATTAAACTTCATATGAACATTAAATTTAAGGATTTTAAGACAAAATATAAATTTAAAAAGTAAACTAAGTCAAGAAATCTTATCAAATTTTTATTTTCTGTATCACTTGTTATTTCATATTCTTTAGTTTATAAAATACTTTATTTTTTATCGTAAAACTTTTTAAATTCTATAAGAATGATCAAAAATCTTTGTTTTAAAGTAAAGATACTGTATCAATTTAAGTACCAGGCTAATAAAATAGTCCAAATATAATTAATGTAAACCCTCTTTTTCCTAATAGTACTCTCAATATAATAGAACTAGAAAATTTGACCAATAGAACTGATAAAAACCATATTTTCCAAGTTTTAAGCTAATATTCCTTATAGCCATAATAATTTAGTAGTAATAATATTCCTATGGAAAATCCTTATTCTTTATATAATTTTAGTAACTAAAAATATAACAATATAATGTCTAGTTCTAATAAAAGTAAAGGTCTTAATAAATTAATAAATAATCATTTAGTTGAGTTATAATAATAGCATATGTAAAATTAACCTAAATTATAATAATATAAAATGAATTTTAGTAACATAAAGTCTAATTTAAATCCAACTGTACCTGATTTTATAAGCGCACCTTAAGAGTCAGGAAAATAACTGTTATCAGAATCTAGAATTTTAAATGAGGAAGAGCTTATAAGTTTCGGCGATCTATATATTCCAAATGAAAAATAAAACAATATCTAAGACAATGAAAAGTAAATAAAATAATAAAATAAGGAAAAAATATGTAAAAAAATAAAAAGAAAATACAGTTCTAAAAGAAAATCTACCCTAGGTAATTTCCAAAAAAATGATTATAAAAAATCTGAAAGCTTAAAAAATAAAAAATCTTCTAAAAGCATGAACCATATAAATAAAAGAGAGTTCAAAGAAAATGTAGTTTTTAACAAAATTCCTGATTTTTTGGACCTAATAAACCAAAATAAAACAAATATAAGTACAATAAAACCCAATTCTTAATAATAATTAATTATTAAAAGTAATTCAACTGACAAAAATTTGCAAGAAATTCCAAGCCAAGCCCCAAATTCTCTCTTAACTAAATAATTATCTTAACATATATTTACTTATAAAAAAAATAATTTGACATCCTTTAACATATTGGATTCTAGAAGTAGCTTAAATAAATACCACTAAATTTCTAATTTAGAAAGTATAACTAATAATAATTAAATAAAATCTCTTAGTAATATTGAAAGTTCTCATAGTTTTTCTAACATAAATATAAATTTAACTCAAAAATTTCTAAGGCTTTCTACTGGCAACAAAAATGTTTTAAATTTAAATTAAAAAGGGAATTTTAATAATAATTATTAAAAATAATAAATTGGTAAATTACCTTCCAATAATCAATTATCATAAATTTAAACTGATCACACTATTAATTATTAAAATAATAACTATAATAATAAATATGAAAGTGACCAGTAATTGTATGATGATGCATAAGATATTAAAAAAATATTCTAAAACAGCAATTGTAAAAGTTAGAATAATAAAAATTCAATATCTTAATATAAAACTTAAAAATAATTTATCTAAAAAAATCAAATATTAAAAAACAAAACTTTTGATATAATTTATGAAAAAAATTTTTAATGATTATAAATTTAGTACAATAAAATCTTAGCATAGTCAAAATTAGGGTAATAAATTTTAAAATGTCATAAAATTAATTTAAAATGATAAAAATTTTTATTTTTAAATAGGTTTTTGAAGTTAAGGGATCAATATTTTAGTGACTAAATTTACTTTCTTTACACTACTATTTAAAAATTTAAATTTAAATTCTTATTTCTTATTTCTTTCTTTATTTCAATTAATATTATGTTTTTTTATATTATTAAATCATTATTAAGTGGAAATTGATTTTTCTTAATATATAAGAAATTTAAAAGTAATTTTTGGAATAATAAATAGAAATTCATAAAATGCGGTAAGAATAATATCGCTACAAATTATGTGGTAATTTTTTCCTCTAAAACTGAATTAAACTTAAAATTAAATTAAAAAAACAAATGATTAAATGTAATTAAAACATAAAAAAATTAAAAATAAAAAAAATAAATATAAAGATATAATTAAAAAAAAGTCATATATTTAATACATATAACATCATTAAATAATACTATTAATGAATAAGATATTTTTAGAATAGAAAGAAAATATAATCGATATATTTTTATAATCAAATAATGTGTTATTGGCTTAATTTTTAGATGAGTTTTTAAAAAATAATTCAATAGATTTTTAAATTAACTAACATGTGAAATAGCATTTATAATTAAACTAAAATGATATAGCCAATTTTAAAAATTTTTTAGAATAAACAGTTATTGTTAAATTGATGCCCCATCAATAAAACTGTTAAAATATAAATAAAAAGGTAAAAAAATCCTAAACTGACCAATAAGATAAAAAATAAAACTTGGGTAGACCAAACTCTATAGATTTAAAAGAGTAAAGATTTTAAAAATAAAAAAAAAAAAATAAGATATAAAAATTTAATTTTTTACCGAAAAAAAAAATTAAAACTTAATTTTTAAAATATTTAAAATTAAAAAACTTAAAAACTTTATTTTTTAAAAAAAGTCCCCTTCTTAAACCTGTCACATAAAATACATAAAATGATAATATAAAAAATAAGTGTACTATAGAATTACCTATGAAAATTGGATAAAACATATAGTATCTCCAAAATGGAGGTGGATAAAAAAATTTTGTCCAATCTTTGGGTTTATAAGGGCAGATTCTAAATAACATTAATTTAACTAGAAAATACCTAATTAATACAAATATAGAAATTCTTTATAATATAATAGGGGAAAATAATCTTGAAGTTATTTTAAGTTAATATCTACTTTTTGCTAAAGTGGAAAAAGGTAAGAAAAAATGTTTACATAAATTTATTACTTATAATTTTATAAAATTATGGAAACTAAAATTAATAAAAACTTAAAATTATAGAAAATAATTAGGAATCAAACACATATATTCAAGTTTCAGGTCAAGCTTTATCTGATTTTTTTAACAAATTTAATTTGCTGTCTAAATGTAAATATCATATATTTATTTTTATTTATAATTTATAATTTATAATTATCTTAAAATAATATTAAAAACTTTATTTATATAATGAATTAATATAGCTGTCAAAAAATAAAAATAAGTAAATAAAGACCCTTATGAAATAGCAAGCACAATAGTTGACAGAAGAAAAATGTTCTATTGTAATCATATGGGTAGAAAAAATGGAATATTTAAAGGTTCATTTTTCTATAAAAGCGAAAAAAGTGCAAAAGTTTTAGCTTTTTAGGAAAGTCACTTATTTTATAACAAAAAAATTGTGGATAAGTAATTTCATCAAACTTTAAATGATTATTTAACCATGATCATAAAAAACTTTAGAAAATGTAATTTCGAAGCTTTGATCATAAATTTTAGCCCTCTTCCTAAAAATTATAAAATTTTAAAACAAAAAATTAATTAATAAATAAAATAAGCATATTACCCTTTTAATAAAGAATTAATCTTATAATAACTAGAAGAATTATTTAAAGAGCTTCATTCACATTGTAACACATACTAATAAGTTATTTAATTAACAAAATAAATTACTAAAAAAATTATTCCAGTCGAACTTTTAGGCAAAGAAAATTTTGAAGTATTATTGTCATCCTATAATTAATTAATAGTAATTTTATAAAAATAAAATTAATTAATTAAATTTTTATTAATTTAAACATTATATTGAATATTTTTAAAGGAATTCAAAAGATATGAAAATATTAAAATATAAAATCTAATTTGTCAAATGGACGTATTTAAGTTACCTTGGGCTTAAAATAAAATTAAATTTAGTAAAAAACATTCTTATATTATCATAAAGAGATTGAGAAAAGTGTTAGCAGATATTTTAATGTTTATCTTTAATGAATTAGTAATCCCATATTTAAGATATAATTTTTACATAACTGAAAAACACAAAGAAAACAACAAAATTTTTTACTACAGAAAGCCTCTTTGGCTCTTGATAACGAAATTGGCTATATACTAACTTAAAAACGACAATTTAACCCAAATAACAAAAAACACTTTCTAAGAAAAATTTTTAACTTAAAATCCTCCAATAGCTAAATTAAGAATTTTGCCTAAAAAATCTTCATTTAGGCCAATTATGACTTTTAACAGAAAATATAAATTAGACAATAAAAGTAATTTTCTATAAAATATAAACCAAATACTTTAAGATCCTTAATTAGTTTTAAGAAATTTAAAATAAATTTTGTCGTAAAATGGAAGATATTCAGTTTTTGACAACAGTTAAATTTTCAAAAAGTTCTAAAATTTTATTTAAAATTGGACAGAAATAGGAAAACCTTAGTTGTATGTATTGTCTCTGGATATTTAAAAGTGTTATGATTCTATTGATTAATAAAAATTGTTAAAAATTTTCGAATAAACTGACTTAATTGATCCAAGTTATTTGATTAACAAATATATTCTATTTACCAGAAACAAAAGACCTCTAAATCTTTAATAAAAAGGAAAAAAGGATCTTAAATATTATTATAATTTAAGGTATAAAACATTTTTCTTTTATTTTATAATATATATTAAAAATTATATATTAAACAAAGATATAAAATTAAAATATATAATATTAATTGTAGAGAAAGAGCTTGTGCTGTCAGTTTATTTGATATTTAAAATTTGAAATAAGGAGGTTTTTAAGAACAAGAAAAAGACTAAAGACCTTAAATAATTATTAACCAGGGAAAATGTAAGGCAATTACAAAAGATTAAATTTATAGTATGCTAAAACATGTATGTGGATAACAAATTATTTAATTTGAAAATAAATTATTTATCCAAAAATTTGGTATACCTTAAGGTCTTAATGTATCTTCAGTTTTGTGCTCTTTTTATTTTAACCATATTGAATAGAAATTGACTATAAGCTAATAATAAAAATAGGAATTAAAATAAAAAAATAAATCAAATAATAATATAATTTCCTTATTAATGAGATTAACTGATGATTATATATTTTTATCAAATGATAAAGTAAATTATATAAATTTATAATATTAAATTATATATATTTATAATATTAAATTTAATATTTATGTTTTAATTTGTAGGAATAAGCTGCAAATTTTAAAAAGGAAATTGAAATGTTAGGAAAAGATAATAAATTTTCCTTAAATATTAATAAAATTGGTTCAAATTTTGATTTTTTAGAAATTAAAAACTATCTCTAAAATGGTAAATTAGTTCCATATGTAAACAAAATAGAAAAAAGTCTAGAGAAAAATGTGACTTGGATAGGAAAAAACATAAATTTTAATAATTTATCTATAACCCCTGCATTTGAAAAAGACTTTAAAAAAAATAGTTATTCGATGAATGTAAATATACCTGGAAAAGCGAAAATTGGTTATTTAATGAATAAATTAAAATCTTTATTAATGAATTAATTTTAAGACTATTTTAATCCAAAAATTAACGACGATAAAATCTTATCCAAGAATTTGACAATTTTTGCAGCAACAGCTGCCTAAAAATTTTTACCATTTATAGAGTAATACAAAAATGAAATACCATCTGAAATTTATAAGACCAAAAAAAAATTATCCAAGTTAAAAACTAAAATCTCTGAAAAAGTAGCTTTTAACTAAAATCTTATTTTTTATTAATTTTATTTTTGATATATTTTTTTAATTAAGAAAATAAAAAAAAGTAAAGAGAGAAAAATAGTTAGAAGCAGTTTGAAATTAAAAAATAAGAAATTTTAAAATAAACTTTTTATTATAATAAAAAATACTGTAGAAGAATTTGTTAGATATGCGTGTTATTTGTTATAAAATGAAAAATAAAAGCAAGAATTAGAAAAAATATATGATTAATATTTCGGTTAAGCGTTATTTGCATTCCATTCAATTCTTTATGAATAAAAATAATATAAAATATGTTGTTTAAAAATAAAATAATTCATAGAAAAATAACTAATACATTAATTATAAATATTATAATAAATTTACAAAAATGAATATTTGAGTCAAAATTAATAGAATATGGAAGAAGAAGAAGAAAGTTAAATAGATACGATGAGTTGTAAAAATACATAATAATAAAATTTAATACCATAAAATAATATAATTTCCTAAAAAATGAATATAGAAAACTGAATTAATTAAATAAATATAAATAATAAATACATTAAAAGTATGATACATATAATTAAAAATAATACTTTATAAATATGAATATAAAATCATTACTACTTAATTTAATAAAAAAGTTAATTAAATTATTTGTTATCATAAGTCATCGTCATTTTCTCTTTTGCTTTTTCTTTTTTTGTTTTTTTTATTTTTTTTAGGAATTTTAGGTTTAGGTTCAAAATCAGCATCCACTGGTAACCTCCCCTCTGAAAATAATAATATTATAAAGTTAAAAATATTTAAACTAATTCTGTTTATTTGTATTTTATTTTTTTATATTTTTATTTTATTACCTGCACAAGGACAACCATGCAATGGTGTTTTATCATTCCATAAACATTAACTTCCATCCTAAATAATGAAATAAAAAAATTTTTATAAATAAGAAAATCTAGAACAAATATAAATTATCTTTTAAATGTATAAATATTTTAAACTATATTTTTTTTTGAGAATTATAAATTTTTTTTAAATATATTTTTTTATGTAATTTTATATTTAATTTTAATATATATTACCAAACATTTGCATTTTCCAATTTTTCCTTCACAAACAATTTCTTCATTACCGCACCCTAAAATTTAGGCCATATCTACACAAGTATAATCAGTTTCTCTAGGAAATTCAGGGCAAGGGCCTAAAATAAAATGAATAGAAAAAAATGAAATTTATTTTATTTTTATTAGAATATAAATTAACAAACTAATTTTATATTTAATTACACCCATATACTGGCTATCTATTTTTTGTCCACAAACATAATTCCTCTATAAATTAAGTTTAAAAATAAATATTTATTTATTTTTATAATTTTTATATAATAATATTGATTTTTAAAATATAAATAATTATAGATAATAAATTTTTTAATATAAAATTCAATTTTACCATTAGAACAGGCACATTCATTTATCATTTCTTTTATTTCTATTTTTCCAGTTGTATCACAGCCAAATTTTCTGGCCATACTAATTGGATTTTCTTCATTTATTTATAAATTTTAAAGTAATTATAATTGAAAAAAAAATATTTAAATAATTGACAGAAAAATTTTTAATTATTTCTACCATATTCACTATTAAGATTTCTTTCACCCTAAGCGCAATTAATCAAACAAATTGTATATATAATTGCTAAACTTAAACTAAGTTTAAATTACATTTTATTCACAAAAAATTATAAAATATATTTATAATTATTTTTTTTTTACTTTAATAAATATTTTTTTACTAAAAATAATTTAAGATTATAAATTAATTTTATTACATAAAAATTTTGATAATAACTTTTTAATTAAAACTTAATCTACCAAATCAATCAAATACCACAAGAATTCTTAATACTATAATTAAACGTGTCTTATAATTAGATTGTCAATATAAAAAGAAAAAAAATTATTATATATGAATAAAAAAGAAATAATTTTTATTTAAATTTTATTTAATAAGATAATTAATATATATTAAAATTTATAACAATTTTTTTTTATATTTTTCAAATATATCAAATAACAAATTTAAAAATATGATAAATTATATTACTTTTATTTTTTTTAATATTTTTTTATTTATATAAAAATAAAATTATATAATCAATTTTTTTTCATTCTTATTTATCTGTTTTTATGAATTTAACTGGTTAACTTCCTTTGTATTTTTTCTATATTTTATTTTTCTTTTATTAATATCTTTGTTAATTCTTTTATTTCTTCATTTAAGCCATTTATTCAGGATCAAGAATAGCCATTTATTTTTAATTACTTTTTTTCTCTTAAACTTTATTTTACAATTTTACTTTAATTTTGGAGTACTGTTAGAAGAATTAGTTCATATCCATAGATTTCTTCATGTTTTCTATTTAAATTTCGCATTTGGCCAAAATATTATTATTTTTGAATTTTTGTATCTACTCTTCTTAATTCTTTAATTTTATAATAGGAACCAAAATATGTTCAATATGTTTTTCATCTTTAATAAATTCTAACAACTATTCATTTTGGTCTAATTTTTCTTTACTTCCTACTTATTCAAACAAGTAAATATACAAGTCTAAAATATTTTCTAAAACGGTTAAATTATTTTCGGTTTTAGCCAAAGCTTTAATAGCTATTTTTTTAATATTAAACAATAAATTTTCAGTCAAATGGTAAGAATCAGCGTTCATAAATAACATAATGGAATTAAAGGTTAATTAATGATTTAATTATGTATTTTCGACGATTAAGTTTGCTTGTAATTAATAAACATACAAAGATTTTAAAATTTAAGGAATAAGTAATTGGCCTACCATTTCCTAATTTTCTGTGAATTTTTACTTCATTTCAGGATACAATTTTTCAAAGCACAAATTAAGTAATTAAACAGCTTTATTGGAAATAGACATTTTAATATGTTAAACCATGGCAATTAATTGGCAAATAAAGACCTGATTTTTCAAATTTTTAGCCTATTCTTTTTAAGTTAGTTATTTTTCGGATTTATTTTATTTTTTGACTTCATCACTTTCAAAAATCAAAGATTTTACATAGTTTCTGTTTTTTTAAATTAGGGCTATTAATAAATTCAAAACTTATTCTATAACTTCGTTATAATAATTCAAATTTGCCTCTGCATCTTGTGAAGTGTCAGCTAAAATGTCTTTCCACTCAGAATCTTTCAAATTTTATTTTACTTCTTTTACATCTTTCATTTCATTTTTGTAGTTAAGTAAAGCTTGATAAGTTTTTCCAAAAATTAGCCTAATTTTTTCAATTACTATATTTTCAAACCCTTCTTTGAATTTTTCGTGTTGGTATACTTCTCCTAATTCTACGAATAGTCTCATTCCCTTAAAAATTAATTTAAAATTTTTAATTATTTTATTTTATATGTATTTTATTTTTTTAATAATTTATTTAAGTTTTAAAATCTTTTTAATTTTTATTTACGATAAAAGCAGAATTGTAGATTTTCATTTTAGAGAAATTGTCTTGCTTAATCCAAACCAAACAATTTTGTAACAAGTTTAGTTATTTTTATTTATCTAATTTTTGTAAAAGTAAGTTTATAAGAGTATTATTTAAATTTATAATTTCCGAATTCTCTTCTTTAGATTAGTTAACTAATAATGCTATAAACAGAATTTCTCCGAAATAATTTGTGACCTGTTCTGGGAATTTATCAAAGAATTTCTACAAAACTTCGTAAACAATTTATCTTCCTGTATAAAAAAATTATCGTTAAATTAAAATTTCTAATTGAATAAAATACTAAAATTAAAATTAAAAAAGCCTTATAATTATAGACTTCCAAACTTTAAATTTTAATTTTTTAAATTATATAATTTAAATTTTTTCAAACTTTTAATATTTTACCCAAAGGATCAGTATACTCTGTATTTTTGATTAAGAAATTGATATAACTTTGCAACAATTTGTCAGACAAGGGGTAATTTATCAAAAATGTTAAAAATATCTATTTACAAATAGACTAAACGGCTCTATTATAACAAGTAATCATTTTAACTTTAACCAAGTCGATGATTCCATAAATTTCAGCGTGCACAAATTTTTTTTCAATAATAATTTTCAAAGTTTTCAACTACTCAGTTAAGAAATCAGATTACTCTGTAAATTACTTAATATATTCCAAAAGTCCCTGCATTTACCCGGCCTTCAACTGGTCAACAGTGTAATGATTGATAACAATTTAAATCAATTTAAAAGTGTCTTAAACCAATTCTTAATCAGAAACAGTTAATTTCGAAATAATAGCTAAATTTGAGTTAATTATACTTTTTTTGTGTTTTTTTATAAATTTAATAGGCCAAATCAAAGTCTCTTTTAGCACTTTTAACGCGTTTTGTAACATATTGCTGTCGCTTGTGTCTAAACATTAAACTATTAATTTAAGTAATTCTTCGAATTAATTTTAAGTTTCAGGCTCGCTTTCTAACAATTATTGGGTAAATAATCTTTATTTAATTCCTAATAAAACCAATTTTAACCCGAAATTTGACAGCTAAGCCCCCACTTTAAACATGCTTAATCTTTTTATGTTTTTTATTTCTTTAAAAACCGACTTGTTCTAAGCCGTAACTTCGCTGATTCCGTAAGTTTCTTCTTTATTATTTTTCAACAATTCTTATTTTGTAACTGCGTCTTCTAATTTTTTAGTTGTGTCCAAAAAGTGCTCCTTTTTTTTAGAATTTTCAATAATTTAAATTGCGTCTCTCACCAAGGTAAAAGAAACTACGAGCAAAGATTGAGATGTCACTGAAGTGTTTTTGTTAAACCCTTCTAAAATGTTTCTGAACATCTCTTCAAATTTTGGAATGTTTTAGGCGTTGTCTAAATTTTCCATAAGCTCATTTCTAATATAATTAAATATATTACTTATTAATTAATAAATTAAAAATATAATAATATATGAAACCTTAATGTAATTTTAGTTACCTTTTTTAACATTCATTATCTTATTATTATGCCAAATTCTAAAATTTAAAATCAAAAATAAATAAATAAATAAATAAATAAATAAATAAATATTATTTTTACTTAATAAATGTGATAAACTAAAGAATAGAGTCTTCGAAATTCATAACCTTGGAAATAATATGGATACTTTCATAAGCTTTATTATATTTTAATTCAGGTACTTTTTTACCTATATCTAAATTTTTTTCAGCTTCTAACTGTCCAAAAATTTCGGGAATTAAAGCGGGCAGCAAATCATTTAAACAATAATCAATGGAACCATTTGGAATACCGTTAGAATTTAAATTAGTAAGCAATTTAAATAAAGTGTAATTTAAAATGTGGGATTCCCACCCTTAATTAAGGTAAAATTTGAGCTCTTTTAAAATAAAATGCAAAAAATAAGGACCAGAAATTCTACTAATTTCGCATAAAACACTTCTACTTTGTTCTCTTACTTCGTGTCTTTTATCTTTCAAAGTTTTTGCCAATTTAGAAATAATTCTAGGGAACTGTATGTATAAAAATATTAAATTTTTAATTAAAAAGTTAATAAAAGTTAGATTTAGAAAAATATTCAAAAAATTATAAAATTATATAAATATATATATATTTTTAAAAAATTATTTTTTAATAAATATTTACCTCTACTCTAAAGGTCTCTTCAGGGAATTTAGCGCACAAATTAGTTAAAGCGGTAGCCACATAAAGTCTGACTTTTTCTCCTTATTTTTCCATTTTCATAGGAGAATATTTAGAAAATAACAAAGATTTCAAAGGAATAAGTAAAGAAACTTTTAAGAAATTTAATTTTGACATAACTGATTATTATTACTATTTTTGAATTTTTTATTTTTATTCTTCTTCTTCGATTTCCATTTAAGCTATTTTTTTTTGCTCTTCACTTTAAATTTCTCCCCTTGCTTCTCTTTCCTTTTATTCCATAGCTCTGATAAAAAAAAAGTTTAATTTTTATTTAAAATTATCAAATTAAATAATTTTAAAACAAAAAATATTAATTATTTTACCTTTATAATTCCATTTAAACTTATTATTATTTTTAGATTAATAAAGCATTTTTTTCCATTTATCTATATAATTTATCTTATTGGTAATCTTCTCCTTCGGGATTAGCGGCGTCTAGCCAATCTACGTCCTAATCAAATTCTCCTTAATAATAATCTTTTTAAATTTCTTCATTTTCCTCTACATATAATTGAGCGTCTCTATTTTTAGTTTTTTAAATCAAATTCTTCATAATTCCTTTTTCACTATAAAATTTTAAATTAAAAAATTAAAAAATTAAAAATTTTAAAAATTAATAATATAAATTTTTATTTTTAATAAAACTAAATCTATTATGTAATTTTTTAATCATTATATTCATATAAATAATTAAAAATTAATATGGTTATTATTTATATTAATTTTATCTTTATATTTATTTTTATTTAATTTTAAACTAGTATGATTTATTCCAATTTATTCATTTAATTTAAAATTAAAATATATGTATTTATATTTATATTTAATTTAATTTAATTTACCTAATTTTTCGACTATTTGCCTACATTTCTCTATTAACAGTATCAATAATGTCTCTGCCCTCCAAAAAAACTCCAATTTACTTAATAATGGCGCCCATAAGTTTAACAACAGTTTTATCGTCCTTAGTTTACAAATAAACCATTAATTTTTTCAAAATTTATTTCATGTTCGCCCAAGACAAAAGCGGCACGCATTTCGAGTAAAGTTCAACTGAAAGTTGCATTAAAGATTTATAGTAAGATTTTGTCACGTCTGTGAAGGCCATTCTGTGCCCCGAAGAAATTTCCTGACATTTTGTGAAAATTATGAAATCTAACAAAGGTATCAAAAATTTCGTCAAATTCTAAGGGTCTTTCGAAATGTACTACTCAAAATTTTTGTTTAAAATGTTCAAAGCTTTTATCCTTTTATTCAACTGAACTTCGAAAATATTACTAAAGAAATCTTGGTTTTCATCGCCTTTGTTTTAAACGTGACTGAAGTCCAAAAAGTAAGATAAAGAAGAAATACCGGATTTTTAAGGGAAGAAACTTTTATCCAATTCTTTCATTTTTAACTCAACTTTTTAAATATACAAAATGTAAGTGTCCAATAATTTTACTAAAATTTTCATTGTGGTTTCGCTTCCAACTGCTTTTTTAAATCCTTTTTGTAAAAAGGGAATAAATCTCATTAAAACAAATTTTCTTATCTATAATAATTGTTATTAATCATCAGAATTAGCAATATTTTCTATATCGTTCAAAACTCTTTCAAAATATCCCTAAAATCCAGAAATAATGGCCAATTTCAATGAATATTCCTAATCTTCTATGTATGACAAATAATTTAATAAAATTAGCTCAAATTCCTTGTAATTATTTTCACTAGATTTAACAATTTTTGTATTAAATTCGTAATATTTAGGCATAATTTTATCATAATCAAGTCCTCTATTCAAAAATCTGTCTTAAATACACATATTCTAAATAAAAAAATAAAAAACTTGATTTATTTTATAATCCATATAAATAAAATAAAATATGATTTTAAATATTAAATTTTTATTTTATAATTTTTTAAGTATTAAATTTTAATTTTTAATATTGAATTTTTAATTCTTAATTTTAATACCTTTAATAACACAACAACTTCATTAGAAATGTACTCAGGTCTGCAATTTTCAATAATAGTTAATAATTAAGGTTTAAACCTATAATCAGTAATATAGGGTAACTGTTAAACAATGATTTCGTAAAATTTAACGGCTGATTTAGTAACTGAGGATAAACTTAAAACGACATCTAAAACGACTTTAAATATATTTTTTTCTTTTTTTAATTTTTCGATTTTTTTCACGTCTTTTTATTTATTACTAAGCTATAAATTATAACCGTCTTCTTCTCCCTCAATTGCAGAAGAAACTGTGTATAATTTTTTGGACTAAGCAGCCTCGAAAAATTTAATAAAATACTCTAAACCGCTGTCAATTATGCTCAAATCATCTTGACTATTCTCCTGGTTTTATCCTAGAAAATTTGAAATTTGAAATTTAAAAATTAATTTTAATTAATCTAAAATTTTTATATATTTTTAAATCTATTTTTTCCTAATTTATATTTTATAATGAAATTTAAATTAAATAAATAAATAAATAAAAGATAATAAATATATATATATTTACTCAATTCAATGATTTTTTTCACCAAGCCCAAAAACAATTCCAAACAGTGCGCATCCACTCTAATCTTTTTGAAATCTATATCTTAATAGTTATTTTACAAATAAGTGATGATTTTCCTCATAATTTATAAGCCGTAATTTCTAGCTATAACATCAATTTACTCTTAATTTAGCAATAACTTAACTGATTCCTTAGAATAATACTAAAGGGAAATCTAGTGATCTTCTTCTATTTCCATATTGTCTTTGTTCAAGTCGGGGAAAATCATGTAATTTAAAATTTAATGAACTGCTTAAGCAACTTTATTGTCGATGTATTTATTGTCGTAAATTTAAACGATTCTTTGTAAAATTAAATTATCATTATTAAATTATTTTTATTAAATTAACAGATATCTGTAATTAGGAGTTTCGGCAAAAACTTGCAAAATCTTCAAAGTTCCGGAAACTGAATTCACGCACTCATTTTGTAAATTGTCGATTTTATCTTAGAAAATTTAAATGAATAATTTAGCCTTTATGTGAATATCTTCGTAGTTATCGAATTTCTTGAATAACTCGGCTAATCTTTTAAAAGCGGTCTTATTTAATTCTTTTACTAATTTTAAGACGATTTGTTATTTACTACTATTATTTGTATTTCTTTAAATTTACTCTTCGTTTGAAACTTTAAATAGGGGTTTGGAAACCTGACAAAGTTGCAAAATTCCTAGTAATTAAAAATTAATTTAAAATTTATAAATAAAAAGTAAAAAACTAATCATTAATAACTAAATTAAAAAATAATAATAATAAAATATATTTTCGTTATTTTGAAATTTACCTAAAACCGAATTAAACAAGTCCTTCAAGAAAGGGTAAAGCAAAACCCCAATTTTATCGAAAATATTTTTCAAATTGTTCAAATAAGCGTTCAACCTCTACAAAGGCACAAAAGCCAATTCCTAAAGCACTTAATTTCCTCCCTACAACATATTTTCCTGTCCATTTTCAATTAAACTCTAAGGCAAAGAAAAATCTTCGATAATTAGGTCGAATAAATATCTTAACTCATTTTCCTAAAGTCCAGAAAAAAGCGCAAAAATTATCTTTTAATTAACTTGAACCAAACTTTTGTGTTTTAGTCCTTTTTTACTAAATAATTTGGGATATAAAACAGAAATTAAAACTGGAATTAACTCTTTTCTGTACTAGTCTTTTATGTTCTACTTGTCTGTGTTTAAACTTGTTATTTAAGATTTAAAATTGTCTTTCGAAATCAAATTCAAAATTACGTCTTTGTATTAAACTAAAGCAGGAATTTGGTATTTAATTAAATTGTCTAAAGTCAATTTTTGCACCTTAATTTATTAATTAAAAAAAAAATTATCATTAAATAAATTAAATTATAAATTTTTTATCATATTTATTTAATTATAAAAACTTTTTTCTTACTTTTTCATTGTCTTTTTGTAAAAACTATATAAAATAACCTTTAAAATATTCTTTGTCGATTTATTTATATCCCTAAAATTAAAGGAAAATTTTCAAGAAAAGCTCCAATTTTTTATAAAAAGACTTTTTAGTGTATTTTTCTTATTCATCTCCCACGGCACAATTAGTATTTATCATAGTGTTTATTAATTTTTCATTAAAAGTTTGTTATCCTTAATTTTATTGTTAAATTTACATTTTTTCTTCTTGTTATTAAATAAATTTATTTCCAGATTTTTTATGTTCTAATTCAATAAAAGACTTGAAAAAAGACTAAATAACGAGCCTGTATTTGCTTACCATATTTTTACAGTCAATTAAAGCATTAAAAATAGTTTCGTAAACTATTATTTCTTCTATACAGTCGGCCTCGAAAAAGTAATCGTCCTAAAATATTTCCATAAACTATTCTTAATAATAAAGATTTTAATTATTTAAATTATTTTAATTTTCTTCTTTTTTATCATTTCTAAAAATAACTTGGTTTTTTTCTTATTCGTTTCCGTATAACTTTTAAATCAAAGCTGGCTTGTACTACAAAACCAACCAGTTGTAAAATTTCAAATGTCCCATCAATTATTTAAATATTAATTCCTCGTTTTAATGTCCAATTGATAAAGATAAAATAAATGTAAAAGTTTCTTAAATAGGAGTCCATAAAAGCTAAAATCTCACAAAAGCATACCCACTGAAATAATTCACCAAAATTTAAAGCTAAAAATTACATAAAAAATTTAATTAAATACTATTAAAAGTCTATTTTATTTATAAAATTATATTATATAATAAATATTTTATATGATAAAAATTATAAATAAAATAAATTTTATATAATTAAAAAATGTTTAATATATATTAATATTTTTTTTTTACTAAAATTGGTGAAATATTTTCCTTTTTAGAACTTTCTAAAAAGTGTTTTATTTGACCCATAGCTAATTTAATAGCTCTTTCCAATTATAAAGTAGCATCGGTTTCTTCAATTTCATCGATCAAAGCAAAAATCTTATTATATGAATATTATTAGTAATATTAAATATTATGGTACAAATCGTAATCTTCAGAACTTTCATTCTTATTTATTTTTTAAATTTCTAATTCTCTTTCTATATTGCTCATAATATATAACTTATTTTGTAATTACTGATATTTCTAAAATTTCTCGACTTATTATTTATTTTTTTACTCAATTGTAGTAAAATATTTCAAAATTTTTATAGAATAAAGTCTAATTTCGTGATATTTACTCTATAAATTTTCAATTAAACAGTCAAAAGCCTCTTGGTATTTCGAAACCTGTAAAAACAAATTTTAGCCACTTTAAGATAAAATTTCCACCTGTTCATTTAAAAATTAATACATATTTTTCAAATAAAAGGGGTTATTATATCCTCTCAATTTTGGCAAAATCTATAGTTCATTTTCCAAAATTTCGTTAATTTATTATATATTTTAGGCATCATTTTCACTTTTTCCCATTGACTGTAAAATTTCGCCTTTCAAAACCAATAACAAATCTTAATAACTTAAATTGCTCAACTTGTCAAAAGGTTACATCATGTAAATTTTTTAAATTTCCTCTGGAATTTGGTAGAATTTCTCCTAATTTTCTAAATCCAAATAGTCTTCCATCAATTATTTTTTCTCTACTTAGTTAAATTACAATTTTTAATTCAAATTTTAACATTATATTTACAAATTCTTTTTAAATTTAACTTCGAACAAGGGGTCTAATTATATACACCTGTATAATTTTAACAAACTCAAAACCATTAAAAAGGAATTTTTAGCCTTTTATTTGTATTCTTCATCTTGATTTTAACTTAAATCTAATTTTAAAAAAAAGTCCAATTAGTATTTAAATTCTTCCATGTAAAGTTGTTCCAAAATTTCAGCTCTTTCTTTCAATTTTAATTTTTCTTATTTTTATAAACTGTTTTTAGAATTGTGGTATCTGTAGGCCAAAGACAACATGTAAACTAAATTGTAAATTTATTCAAAATTACTTATTTTTTCTTCTTTTTTCATCAATTTTACTTTGTTAAAAGTAACAATAAAAGTGTATTATAACAATTCTTAAGGTAAATTATAACATTTTTGCAAATAATTCAGTTCTTTTTCTTCAACTTTTATAGATATATGTAAATATAAATATTATTAAATATAATTATTTAATAAACTAAATTTTATAAATTTTACTTTATTCAGATGTATTTCTAGCATGGGCTTTACATAATCTGTACACAAAATTAAAAGATTATTTCAAAGTAAACAAATTAACATCAGAAGACAAAATAAATCCTAAAATAACTTCTTAATTAACAATTTCATTATTTTAAAATTTAGCCATCAATTTTTTTTAATGTAAAGTTCTTAAAAAAATAGCTACAACTTCGGGGAAAACGAGGTCAAACTAAGTTTCTTCATATTAATTTTAATTTTTTTCTTATTTTCTTTTTATTTGATAAAATTCTATAAAAGCATCGATTATTTAATTTAAACTTTTAGTAGATAATTCATCTAATTTAAGTCCTTCTTCACACTCAATTATACTCAAACAAGATTAAGCTATTATTTCATATAAAGTTTCATAATATTAATTGGCTTCAATTTCTTAAATATCGTAATTTTAAACAATCTTTTTATTAAAATTGGTAAAAACAGAGCTAAAAACTGTAAAAATATCATTAAAATTAAAAACTAATCTGTCTTCTAGTTATCTGTTAGTGATTTTTTTGGCAATTTTTTACATAACAACTGAAAAAATTCCTAGGTACTTTTTAAAAACTTAAATATCAACTTTTTTTTATTAACAAATCTCTAAATTAAAATTGAAAAAATGCTTAAATATGTCCAAAGATTTTTAGTTCAAAAAATAACCTATTCCTTTTAAAGTGGAAAAAACTAATTGTCCGATACTTTAAACGGCTAAGTCAACTTTTTATTCTAGAGTAAAAATTTCTTTTTAATTTTGGTATTACTTTTTTAATTCTACATATTATTCCATACCATATTTCTTCTTTTTGTTCTTATTTTTATTGTTTTTTTAATTTTATACATTTTTTTACTACTTATTTTATTAATTTTAGGCATTATTTTCGACCTCCATGTCTTTTTCTTCAACATTTTATTGTTCCTCAACTTAAATTTCATTTTCTTAATTTTAATTTTAAATTTCTTCTTATTTTTAAGTTTCAATCAAATAATTTTAAGGATTCTCAATGGAATCCAAAAACAACTTAAACAATTATTTTCTTTAATCATTATTGACTTTTTTCAGAATATAGGAGAAAGAATCAGTAGAAAACTGTCTGATAAAAGTATCTTTATTCACAAATAAGTGGTTAAAATATATTTTATAAAATATTTCGGGGTTTTCTACAATATTATTGAATAAATATTTTAAAGCATGGGCCAAAACATTATAAACTTTTTCTAATAAATCCATTTCAGTAATAATAATCATTTCTACCAAAGGAATTAACATTTTATTACAAAATTCACTGTATAAATATTGCTAAGTATCTCTTATTAAAGAAGGAACGATATCTAAAATAATTTTTTTAACTTCAACTTTTGTAGATTTCAAATGTTTCATCAAAATTTCAACTACTTTCTATTTAAATAAAAAATTATAACATTTATTTTTAAAAAATTTATCAATAATATTTATTAAATTTTAAAAAATTATAAACTTTTTATTATATTTAAAATTCAATTATTTTTACAGGTAAATTATGTAAAATAATAGGTAGTGACTAAGAATATGGCTAAATATCTTCGTAAAATCTGTTAAATTCTTCATATAAAACATTAATTCTGACTTTTTATAACTCATCATTCCAAAAACTTCCAATTTCGTCATCTTCGTGACTGTGAGGTAAAATCTAATTAAAAACAAAAAAAACAAAATTATTTTAAATAAAAATCGAAAATATTATTATTTTTTTTTAAATATATAAAAATTATAATAACATTTTTAAAATTTTAATTCAAACTAAAAAAAAAATGATAACATTCATTCGGTTTTTTTTTTTTTTTTAATTTATAATTATTAATAATTAATATTGTAAATTATTTACCTTAATTTCCGAAATTTTACTGGCCAAGCTTACGTCCAAATCCTTTTTCTTTTAAGTGTCGGTTTTATAAGTAAACCTTTTTCTTTTGTCTTCAATTTAAACTTATTTTTTTTTCTGAATTTCATTTTCGGTTTTTCTAGTTCTAGCTTCACTTTTTTATTGCCAATATTAATCTACTGTTAAAGACTTATTGTCTCTTTTTGCTTGTATTTGTTAAACCATGCGATATTGTGTTTTTTAATTATTTAAATTTAGAAAAATATGTATCTCTTTCCTTTTAATTTAGTTTTGATATTTTTTAATTTATTTCTTTATAAAAAAAAGGGGTTTTAAAAAATATATAAGATAAATTTTTAATTTTGTTTTTAATTTTTATTTTTTTATTTTCGATTACTTATAATTATTGACCTAATAATTAATTAGACCAAAAAAAAATTAGTATTTCGCTCGATTTAACAAATTACGAAATTATAATTTTATTCAAAGAATAATTTATTAAATATATAGGCTATTTAATTATTTTTAGTATAGTATTTTTAAGTTCATTATCAATATAAAATGAATATTAAATTCCTAATTATTATTTACATATTGGTAAATATATAAACCATATATAAATAAATATTAATATTAAAAGCCATTTTTTAATAAAATATATAAAGCTAATAATTAATTTTAAAATCAAGGTTAATGTTATTCAATTTATATATTTCATTTAATTTATATACCAAAGTTATTAAAAATAAAATATAAGGTATAAATTTTCGAAGATGAATAAACCGAAAAACATTATAATCATTTATTTCCTTAATTAATCATAGTTTAAATTGTAAATTAAACCTATTATTATTCATTTATTGATTAAAGTTGAATTTTTAAAACTAATAAATAATATATATTATAAATCGCTCATGTATTTTTAAAGAATATAACACCCATTATAATAACATTTTTTATTAAATTATTATTAATTTTAATAACCCTAAAAAAAATTAAAAAGAATAAAAAATAAAATAAAAAAATAGTAAAAATAATATAATTTTTTTTAAATACTTTAAATTCATAAAGATATTTAAACTTGGAACAATTAAAATTGCGTAGAATTTTTAAATAAAAAAAAGTTTAAATAAATAAAGCATTATATTACGATAGTACCTTTCAAATAATTACAAAAAAGACTAATATAATTCTAATTAAATTAATAAAATTAAGGGAGAAATATTAAAAGTTAAATAATATCAAAATAAAAAAAAGTTATTAACAAAAAATATCAAATGAATAGCGAAAAAATATCATAATAAAGTTCAATAAGGGAATCAGAAATCAAAAACGATAAAGCGGAAAATGCCCTTGTTGAAGATTAGCCATAATTAACAAACGATAGGGAAGAAAAAATTTAATTGTAAAATGGGTCAGTGGTAAAAATAAATATACAAATATATATATATTTATATATAAAATAATTATTATAATACTTAAATAAAAAATAATTAAACATATATGTATGATAAAAATTAGCTAATGGAAAAAAAATAAAATAAAGTACATATAATTATAAAAAAAAAATATATAAAAATAAAATAATTTTAGTAATTTTTTTAATCAATTATAAAAAGTTATTAATTTTAATAAAAATAAGCTAAAAGATTCCTCATCAAATAATCTAAAATAAAATAGAAGAAGAGCCATAGGAAGTCACTATATAGACCCAAATTAAATTCAGGAAATTCACAAAAGAAACACGTAAATTTTTAATAAAATTTTTTACATTAATTATTATTTTTACTGCTTAAAAATATATATTAAATTAATTATTTTTTAACATTTATAATATAATTAATATATAGTAGATAAAAAAATTAATATCAAAATATTTTTTATATATTCATGGATTTTTTCATATAATTAAAATATAATATAGTATAAATTGCATTATTTATTATTTTTATAAAATATTCTCGAATTTTAATAGATTTATTTATAATAATTTAATTATTTTTTTTTATAATTTACTTAATAAATAATAATATATTTAAAGATCTTGTAAAAATAGCTTAAAAAACTTCGCAATTTCTAAAAGTTTTGATATTTTTATCATAATTTTGGTAATTATTTACACAGTTTTGGTTTTTATTCTTTTTGCCCTTGACAATGATGAAAATAAAGATGATGATACAATTTAACTTGTTATTGATATAGTTTAATATTTAGAAATGGCAATATTAGGAGTCTTTATTTTTGAAATTTTTATGAAAGTAGTTATTTTTGGATTTAAGGTAAAATAAAAATTTTACAAATAAATATATTTTTTTTAATCTACATAATTTTTTTAAAAAATAATTATCTTTAATTTAGGAATATTTTAAAGATTCTTGGCTTGTCTTTGATGCCATAGTTATATTTTTATCTGTGCTTCTTCTTGTTTTAGAGCTAACTTTTGACAATGATAATTTTTCTACAATTTCTAAAATCTTAAGAAGTGTATTTAGATTTTTGAGGTTATTCCTTGTTTTTAGAAAGGTAAAAATTCGCAAGAAAAATAACAATAATACAAAATAATTATTTCAATATTTTTATATTATACAAGGTAAACCAATTTAAAAAAATTGCAATTACTCACTCCAGGTTTTCTTAAAAAACTCCAGTTGAAGCTATATTAGATATTATGAACAACCTAAAAGAAAATGTTGACGATCCAAAATACATTTAAGACTTAGATTATGCAATTGAAATGATTTCTGATAATAGATTATATGAACCTATAGTATAAAAAGGAGATTAAGACGTAATATAATTTAATTTATACTTTAAATTATAAAAATTATATTAATTTCTATATAAAAAATTTAGGCTGAGAACTGGATAGGAACTTATGCGGAAACTAAAAATAAAAAAAATAAATAAGAAAAAGGCAAAAATAATTAAAATACAACTTCATCAAAAGACTTAAACAGTTAATACGGAAAAAGTTAAGAAATAGTTTATAATAAATTAAATGTTACTTAAGATGTAAAAACAATATTATAAATAAATAAATTTTAAATTATTTATAAAATTTTATTATTTTTCATGAACATTATTATATTGATAAAATTATATAAATAGTTTATGAACTATTTTGAGAAAGTAGAAAGCCTCGAATTTGAAGTTTTCGATATGCATGATAAAAGTAATTTTTTAATTTTTATTTTATATCTATTTAATTTATTCAAAACAATTAAATAATTTTTAAAAAATAATTTATAGTTTAAGAATATCATTTAGCGAATTTAGTTGTATACTTACATTAAAAATATGATATTTGTCAAAAATTAAAAATTGACCCAAAAGTGCTCTTTGATTTTAGTAACAGAATTTCAGATGGTTACTTTCCTAATCACTACCACAGCAAAATGCACGCTTTTGACATAACTTAAACAGTAAACAAAAATAAAAATATTATAAATCTATTACAATTTCTAAAATTTTTTATTTATTTAAAAATTTAATAAAAATATATATTGCTAATATATGTTAAATTTATTTTATTTAATTAATTTTAATAAATTTTAAAAACTTTAGACTCACTTTTTTTTAACCACTTGCGATTTTATCAATATTGGAAATTTATCACCTTTGGATATGACTACAATGTATATTGCTGCTGCATGTCATGATTATGAATAAGGAGGATTAAATAATGTTTATTTAATTAACACAAGAGGTAAATAATAAAAAATATTTAATATTTTATAATATTTAAAATTGAATTTTATAACAAAGATCAATTAGCAATAAGATATAACGATAAAAGTCCCTTAGAAAATCATCATCTATCTTAAACGTTTTTTATTCTTAAGGAATAAAATAACAAATATAATTTCACTGCAAATTTTTCCAAAGAAAATTATAAAAGATTTAGAGAACGAATGATTAGTATGGTTTTAGCTACTGATATGAAAAATCATTTTGCGGATTAAGCTAAGCTTAAAGGAAGATTGGCGGCTGGTAAATATTTATATTTTATATATTATAATTTTAACATTTATATAATAAATTTTATATTATCATAATTCCAAAAAGAATTTTTTCATTTATCAAAAATAAACCAACAATATTTATATAAAGCTTAAATATTTTTAATTGTTAATATTTAATTTTAATTTATCAGAATTCGATCCCTAAGAAAAAGATAAAGCTTTATGTATGGAAACAATTTTGCATGCAGCAGATATCTCTAATCCAATTAAGCCTTGGAAAATATGCGAAAATTGGAGTCACCGAGTTTTGGCAGAATTCTGGGAATAGGTAAAAAACTATATTTTTTATAATATATTCTAATGAAAAACTCAAAAACCAAGTTTATGTAATTTAATAACAAATATACATATATAGGGAGATAAAGAAAGAGAAAGAGGATTAGCTATAACTTATTTGTGCGACCGATACACTACTAATAAATCAAAATCTTAAATTGGATTTATAGATTTTATTGTTAAACCTTATTATGAAACAATAAAATAATTTTTACCCAAATTAGAACCATTTTTAAACAACTTTGAATAAAATAAAGAAAACTGGAAGCTAAAAATTGCTTATTATGACGAAGAATTAGCACAATTAAATAAAGAAAAAGAAGAAAGTTTGAAGAAAAAACAGGATATTAATATAAGAGTTAATAAATGAGAATATTATTATACTTAGGTTAAAGGATTTAATTTAAATTAAAAATTAGCATTCAAGCAATATTATTATTAAAAAAAATAATTGAAATATCCATTGATTAAATTTTATACTATTTTATTATTTACAAAAATTAATTATTCAATTTATATAAAATAATTTTTTAAATTACTATTAATTATACAATTTTATATTCAAAATTTAACAAGTTTTATTCAAATTTAATAAATTTTTATGTTTTATCTTAAAACTAAAATTAAAATTATATTTTATATATTTTTGAAATAAAAATAAATATAATTTGCATTAAAAATTTAAATAAGACCTTATTTTAAACATTATCAATTTTAAAATTAATTTAAAAAGGCATTTTAAATATTAATCTAACTATTTTAAATATTTGTTTTTTAACATATACTATTAATTTATTTTTTATTTTTTTTAAGATATCGAAAAATTAATTAAAATAACTTTTTTATAAATTCTAATAAATATGTTCTTTTTATAATTTTTGAGAGTAGATTAAAATTTAATAGGAATTTAAATTAAGCTATTTTTATTTATCAAGTTTGCTTAACCATTTAACTATTTTAATAGTATATTTGTTATTATTTTATTTAAAATCTATATTGTAAGCTTTATATAAAAATAACATTGGAAAAATTTGGACCAATAAAAATAAAAAAAAATGATAGTATTTTATATATTAAAGTAAAGAAAATTAAGTTTTATTAAAATTAGATTATTCAATTTAATATCATCATTATAATTAGTACAAATAATTAGCCTTTTTACTATTTTAATCATTTTAATAGAAATCTATAGTAAAAATACAAATCTATACAATATTAAACAGATGACAATTAAATTTTATTATTTTATAATGAATATAATTAATATGTTCTTTTAAACAGAATTTATTAATTTAAAATTATATCTAATTTTTAGTATATTTTTCAACAATTAGAGGTATCTATTTAATATTATCATAAACTACGTAAATTATGAATCTATGTAAAAATATAATTTTTGGTGCATAATATCACTTGACTATACATAAAATATGATTCAAAATGCTCCAATACATTTTATTTATACTTTATATTACTTATTCAATAGTAACACTAAATTTTTAAAAATTTTATAAATGTAATTAATTTTTTTAGAATATATGTACATCGAATATATATGATAATATATAAAAATAAATTTTTTAAAATTTTTATTTTTATCAACTAAATTTAGGAAAAATTCAATTATATAGGTTTATATTTATAATTATAATTAATAAATTTATAAAATTATATAAATTAAAATTTATATAAATAATAATATTAATTTTATATAGAAGAAGTATTTAAAAACAAAAAGGATAAAGGAGCAAACATCTTTATCACTTTTTTTATAATATGTATATATATATAATTAGTTGTATGAGCCTATATAAATATATTAAAATCAAGATTTAATTATTATTTTTCCTAAGTATAGTATATCTTTTTTTCTTGCTTATTACTATATATTTATACTTATTATTAGTTATACATTTAGTTTCAAAAATCTGCTTTTAAAATAAAGTCAAACTTTAAATTATTATTACTATTATTTTTAATTTATTTTCAGAGCATTCTTCTCAAATTTACAGAGTATCTCAATGAGTTGTAGTGTTATAAATCCCCACAATCAAAATCGTTTATATTAAAATTATTAACTATTATAAAATGAAAATATTTAGAATTTAATTTAAATTATAAAAATAAATTAGTATTAAGATTTAATTAATAATTTTTTTTTGAATTTTCAAATAAAATTTTAGAAAAACCGACAATTAAATAGTAGAGGAGTAAATTTGATAAATCAGTATAATTTATATGAAAATACACACATTATAAATATTCCAAAAATAAATAAATTATTATATAGTTATTTTTCAATTACTAAGAAAAAATTAATTATTATTATTAAATTAATCTATGTTTTTATTTGTGTGATTGTAAATCAAGGGGAAAAAAAAAAAGAGAAAGAAAAATAATAACACTTGCCACTTTCTCACAAGAAAAAAAGAGAGAAAAATAACAAAAAAAACAAAAAATTATACTTAATACTAGAAGAAACTTATAAAAAATAAAAATTTAAAAGAGAAAAAATTCCAATATTTACCTTATTAACTTTGCAAGTAGAACTATATGTTATTCATTAGTCTTTTTTTTTCGTCCATGAATTATTACATTTAGAAATTATTTTTAGCGTCAAATAAATTGAAATTGAATAATTTATTATAGTAATCTTTTTTGCTGTCTCCTTCATTCTGGTATTTGAATTGAGCGTCATTGATTAAATTTTATTTATTAGCATCAAAATTTTATTTAGATTCAAAAGCTTTTTCAACCTTGGGTGAAACGTACATGCAGCTGATCATTTTTTAATTAGATAATTTTTTTTTATTTTTCTTTCCTTTTTTATTTAATTTTTGTATGATTTTTTTTTTTTTTCTTAATTTTCTTTTTGTTTTTATTTAATTATTAATAAAAAAATTAATAATTGTTTTTTCCCTTAAAACCTATTTGTTTGAAATTGTTATATACATCAAATAAAATTGAAATAAGGCGAAATATTAATTTCTTCCCATTTTTTATGATAAATTAAATTTTAATATATTTATTTGATTTTAATATGCTATCATTTAACTAAACACAATAATTTTGTAAAAATTCAAATTAAACCCAAAAAAACTTCTATTATTTGAACTTATTTTAAATAATTACAATAAACCAAAATGATTTAATCCTATTTAAAAAAAAATGTATTTATACTTTTTATTATTTGCATTTAAAAATTCAAAAATTCAAAACTCCTAAAAACAATTAGGGTATTATACTATATATTTATATATAGATTAAAATTAAGTATTTATTTCAACATTTTATTTATTTATTATAATATATAAATATATTTAATTCTTCTCTACATTCAACTATTTTTTTAAATGTAGATTAAGGGGGAAAAAAATTACAACAAGTTATAGTTGTGTCATCTTTGCTAATTTTTTATTAAATCTGACTATTATTTCCAAAAAAAATAAATAATAAAGGTTTTTTACTTTTCATGACTATTTACAAATTATATTTTATAACATTTTGCATTTTTAAGGCTAATAATTTTTAAAATTTTAAAAAATTATCCTTTTTTAATTTAATAGAGAATTATATTCTTTTCTAATAATTTTATTAAAATAAAACATATGTGATGCAATAAAACATTAATGATTAATCAAGCAATTATTATTGATAAATTAAATTGATCTATTAAAATTTACTATTTAATTTCTATACTATCTTAAAATTATTATACATATATGTAGTTCTACCACTTAATATCATAAAATTTGCATTTAATTTCAAAATAATATGCACTAATATTATAATACTATATCGAATTACTCTATAACTTATTTTATTTTATAACTTAGATTATATGTGAGATTAAAAAGTAAATTTAGCAATAAAATTATAAGTATGGTTGATAATTCTCTCAATTATAGCTGTCACAAAAAAGTTTATAAAAAAAATTAATATTTATTCTATAAAAAACTCATATATTTTAAAAAACATTATTAAATATTTTATTGTTTTTATTAATGTTAACATTTAAGCTAAAATAATATTTTTTAAATTTAAATTAAGCTTAGAACTATATTATTCTTCCCTTTATATTTAAAAAAATTCTATGATATTTATTACCAATAGTTAATTAATATTTGCAAACGATAAAAATAAACCTCTATTATCTTATAACCAAACCTTATAATGTGTAAATAGATTTATCAAATTAATTTCCGATATATAATAAATTCATTAAATTTATGAGAAATTATAAATTAATTAAGAATTGATTAACGAAAAATAGAAAATATTTAAACTCTTTATTTGATAGTTTACTTAAACATCATACAAATTTAAAAGTAACCTTCCTAAATTATACCAATCTTTTTTAAATTTAAATACATACAATTTAATATTAAACCAAAATTTAACAGAAATACAATATATAGATTTTAGTATTTTAGTATTTAAGTCTAAATTCTATTTTAAATATAAAAAGAATAAATATTTTATATAGTATAGTAAATTATAATATAAATATGCTGACATTTTTGTATCTTATTAATAAAAAAGTATTCTATACTAAATAAATTATAATAAAAATAACTTAAATTATTCAATATAAAATTCTATTCAAACATACTAAAATATCAAATATTTTATAATGTAACTTTTATATTATATATTAAAACTTGAAATTTTGCAATTTTTACTTTATTTACTTTTAGTTTAAATTTAAAATATTCAGCTTATTTTTTGAATTTTTAAAAAGGAAAATCACATTGTTTAAATAATGTATGACAGTTTTTACTATATTGCTATTAACCGCGTATAATATGATAACTTTAATTAATAAAAATATGTTTGAATACATTCTATTTTGAATTTATTTGCTTAATGAAATTAATCTCGAAATCCTTATTTTTAACCAAATTTAATTATTATATAATTTAAATATTTTTCAAAAATATAATGTTTATAAAAGACTATGAATTAAAACAAATGTTTTATATTAATTCTTGATTTAAATTTCCATAAGTGAATTTAAAAAGTTTGCTATTTACGATGATGAAATATTAATTCTAACTAAATATCTAGAAAGTTTTTTGATAACATAATTTATTTATATATTTGTTTTATTATATCATTTGATAGTCTTTTTAATATAATATAATTTTTTAATTTTCAAATTCGTTAAATAAAATAAAATTATTTAAACGCAAATTCAACTAAATAACTTAAAAATTCTTTTAAAATTTTCAAGGTATTTATTTAAATATTTAAACATACAAAAAATAAAATCATGTAAGGATTTTAACATAAAATAGACCTTTAAATATAAAACTGAAAGAAATAAATATTTATATTTAATAATTATTTTTATTACATTTATTCAAGAGGAAAAAATAAGCGAAAAAGTTAATTTATTTCGACGAATTTCAAATAATAACTAATTTTTTATTGATTTAAAAAATAATTAATATCAAATAAAATATTTTTATCTACCCAAAATAATCATATTTCATTAAATTTGAAAACTTTTTTCGCATCTATCTTAAATTTTGATTTAAATAAAATTATTTAATGAATTAAAACTAACTTTTATTATAATATTTTTAAATCAATCAATAAATTAACATTCAATAAAATTACTTCCTTTTTGATAAAAAAAATAATAATTTTAATATAAATAGAAATTAGTAGACTTACCAAATTATCCTGAAATCTTTCTTATTCTAAAATTCTAAATATATTAGATTCAATTTTTTCTCTAATATATTCTAAATATTAAGCTTTTATAATAGCATTAAGTTAACGCTAAAATTAATAAAAAAAATATCATGTTAATATTATGAGTTAAATAAATATATAAAATATCTACATAGGAATTTCATTTTAAAAATACTGACTGCTAATTTAATAAATTTTATAAAAACTTTATATTTGAATTTTATGATATTTTTAAATCAATTAAAAATATTCTTATATTACAAAATTACTAAAAGTTACTAACTAAATTACAAACTTACATATTTAATTACATTTAAATAAAAGTAATATTTTATTATAATAGAGATTAATTCTTAGCATATATATTAATATATAAATAAACAATTATTTTTATATTATTTACCATAATTTTCAAATTTTTATATTTGTAATAAAAATAATTTATAAACTATAATTAATTTATAAATATTATTAAAAATGAACAATAATATTTATAAAGAAAAAAATATTATAATCAATAAAGACTATAGGTACAAGTTTTGCTTATTCTTGATTTAATTAGGGTCATATAAATAGAATATATTCTTAAAAGGGTTTATTTTCCAGATAAAATAAATAATCTAAAGTAAGACAATCAATTGAATTTGATGTAAAGATTACTTTATATATTAGATTAAATATTTTCTTAAATAAAGATTTAAAAATATGCGAAATTTATAAATTAATTGCAATTCAATAATACAGATATAAAGTTGAGTTATTAAATATTAAGGTAATTAATATAATAATGATTGAAATAATTTTTATGGATAGCTTTAACTTTAGTTATTAATTAAATTTAAATTAAGGAGGCTTTTTCAAAATAATCATTCAAATATGCGAAAAAAATAATTCAATTAATAAAATGAAAATTAAATAAAATAAATTAAATATATTTAATATAGTTTAATTTTAAAAATTTAAAATACAACTCTTATTGCTTAAGTCAAATTTTTATGTAAGTTTAAAAATTTAAATACATATAATATTAATAGGTGCAAAATAAATTTATATTACTATCATAGCCATTCATTACATTACAGAATAATTTAATTAATTTATTGTTTAATTAATTGTCATAAAAAATAAAAACAGAATATAAACTAAATATAGCAAAATAAATCTAAATCATAGTAATATATCTAAATGCAGTAATTAAAGTAATATGGATTTAACCTAAAAAGTTAATATAGCCCAAAAATTTAAATCAATGAAAAAAAAGAAATAATATTTTTGTAGTTCATTTATGCATTATTTGAAGAGTATCTATTAATTTAATTTAAAGATAATGATATAATGTTATTAAAATATATAAAAAATGAAAATGGGTTAAAATAAGATTATAAAGTTATTGATAGAAAAAATATAATAAATAGCATTTAGCAGCATACAATTGATGAAGATTATAAATAATACTATTTACTATCTGACAATTCAATAAATATTTTTGATATCTAAAAAGGAAATAATAAATTATTAATAAAAAAGATATACCAAAATAATGATTAAAGTTTAAAAATAAAAAAATTTTCAATTTATAAATAAACTATATATTTATTTTTTGAAAATGGTTAGTTTCATTATTACGATATTATAAAAAAATTTAAATATCATATAAAAAATATAGAAAAAATGGCATAAAATTATTTTAATAACAAAGATCCAATTGAGATACTAAATGCAGAATTTAGATTGCATTTTAATAATTCTAAAAGTACTTTCACTACTTTTTTTGTATTAAGCAACAATTAAAATGTATTTTTAAACTATAGTTAAATGGATTAGATAATTAAATAAAATTTCAAAGATTAAGATTGTATATTTTAATGGTATGATAAAGAAGATAATTTATAGGAATATCATATTAATAGTACAGAAGTAACATCTATTAATATTGAATTGTGGTAATAAGATATAAACTTGAATATTTGCGAATTAAATGAATTTTAAATTGCTTTAGGATTTTTAGATGGTTCTATAAAAATATATAATAATATAAATTAATAAAAAAAAAATTTTTAATTAATATTTAGTGTAAAATAGTTTATGAAGTAGCCTATTTTAAAATTAATGTAAATGAAATTAAAATTATTATATATTTTACTATTATTTTTATTTTTATTTTTTGAATAAAAATATAGAAGTATCCTAGACTACAAATATAAAAGAATAAGACTCTATACTAAAACAAAAGAAATAGATATACTTTTTGATTATATGTATACTTAAAATAAATATAAAATTTAAAATAAAATTTGCAAGAAAGACCAAGATAATTTAATTCAATTTGATTATAATTATTAAAAAAATAAATTTTAAATAATTAATTTATTCTATAATACCTATTTATAATAAAATAATTAAGTAAGGTTATAATAAGATAATATAAATTATTAGATTACCTTGCAAATCTATGAAATAAAATTAGAAATGAAATGAACATTATATATAACAAATAAAATATTTTTTATAAACCATTTAAATTGGAATTGTATATCTAAATATGCCTTTACTTAATATTCTTATAATATTTAAATATTATTTTTATTTTTTACTAAAATATTAGACTGATTAATACTATTTAATCCTAATTATATTTTTATATTTATTATATTAAAATTAATTCAAGGTAAAAAAAGCCCTACAATTAAATCTTTCTATCTAAACAATATTAATTAATTATTACTTATTTGTTATAAATCAATAAATTAAAAAAAATACAAGTTTTCTCATAAAATTACCTAATTTTAATTAACCACAAAAAAATTAAATTTTAACAAATATTATTAAAAAATCACTTAATCTAATAATTAAATAAATACATAAACACAAAATGTCTTAAGCTTAACAAGTAGCCAAAATGGCCGGAATTTTAGGAGGAACCTTATTTGGATTATATATGGTTGATTAATGCAGATTCACTGGTAAATTTTTATTTTCAATTTAATAATTTTTAAAAAATTTTATACCATATAAATAATAGCAAATAAGCATACCAAAAAATATGATATTATATATTATTTCTATAAAATTTACAAAAAACTATTTTAATTATAAAATATTTAAATTAAACAACATTTATTATTTATATGTTGTAAAATATAGTTTATAAAATGTTTTAAATTAATTGAAATTAATGAAATTGGTTAATTTCTAATATAATTATTTTTTTTTAGTTAATCCTGGGCACACCGCTCTTATGTTCAATAGATTTGGAGGATTATCTGATAGATTATATAGAGAAGGATGGCATTTAAGAATTCCTTATTTCTAAGTTCCTATTATTTATAATATTTAAACTAATTTAAAATAAATTCCTGCATCAACTGCCAACAAAGGTATAAAAATAACATATGCATATAGTTTAAAAAATATATATTAAATAAGCTTTAAAATGGTTATAGATAAATATATAATCATTTTACTAATTATATAATAAATATTTATTAATTAATACTTTTATTTATAAATCAGATATGCAAAACGTTATCTTAAAATTAAGAGTTTTATACAGACCTGATTAATCAAATTTACCTTCTTTATATAGATATTGTGGATTAAATTACGATGATAGAGTTTTACCTTCTATAGCCAATGAAGTTTTAAGATCAGTCATCGCTTAATATACCGCTTCTTAATTAATGTCATAAAGAGATTAAGTCTCTAATAAAATTAGAAGATCTTTGTAATAAAGAGCTGCCCAATTCTATATAGTAATTGATGATGTTTCAATCAGGTAATATATATATAAAATAATTAACAATATAATTGGATTATCATCATTTATAAGTTTATTTTTTAATAATTTTTTATTTTTTTATAGTGAATTGACCTTTGGAAGAGAATATTTGTAATCCATTGAAGCTAAATAAATCGCTTAATAGGAAGCCGAAAGAGCCAAATATATTGTTGAATAAGCCAGAAATTAAAAAAAAAGTATCATTATTAAAGCTTAAGCTGAAGCTTAAAGTATAAAATTAGTAGGAGAAGCTGCCACCAATAATCCTTGTAATATTTATTAAAAAAATTAATCAAAAATAATAAATTTGCATTAAAAAAAAATAATTTTATCTAATTTTGTTTTATTATTAAAATTGTTTTATTAATATTTTTTAAAATCATAGCTTATTTGGATGTTAGAAGAATTGAATATGCTAAAGAAATCGCCTAAATTTTATCAGAAACAAGAAACCATATTATGTTAAATTCCGATTTGTTAATGATGGATACTAAATAAAGACCTTTAGGATAATCTCTCTGAGAAAAATTTATTACTCAAAACTATAAATGAATAAAGAATTAAAAATTATATAATTTTTTTTTTAAAAAACAAAATATTATATATATATTTTTTATTAATTATATAATTTTTCTCTTATAATAGTAAAATTATAATTTGGTTATTTAAAATTTATTATTTATAATATTGTTTTATAAGTAGTTATTAAGTAACTAAGTATTCTATAAAATTGATTGAGTTTTTTATAAAAAGGTTAAAGCAATTCTATATAAAATGAATTAGAAAAATAATTTATTGTTTATATTAAAGTTATATTTTTTAATTAATAGGTTAATATAACAAAATAATTGTTGGTAACTTTTTATTTTATATGATAGCCATATTAAAAAATTTTTTTTTAAATATTTCAAAGTTAATATTATAATTTCATTTGGTTAAATGATGTAATAAATTGAATATTACGAATTTTAACTTTTTTTGTTATTCCATAATTTTGATATTAAAAGAATATTAATTTAAAAATTTATTTTATTAACAAAAAAAAATAAAAAAATAAAAAAAAAACACAATTCTATTAACAAATAAAATGAGCACTGAACAAATAACTATTGAATAGCAAGAAACCCTAATAAAACGTTAACAAAATCCCCATAAAAATCAAGATAAAAATCTGCATAAAAACTAAAATAAAAACCAAAACACAAACACAAGCCCAACTTAACAATAAAACATATAATAAAGTCATAAAAAAAAAATATATCATAAACACGTTAAACTCATACACAAAGCCTATAAATTTCTACAATCTAAAGTAGAATCTCCCGAAATTAAAAAATAATTTTTAAGCAGACAAATAGAAGAAACTCCTAAATACAGGGGACAGATACATAATTATGGTAAATGGATATCTTTAATACCCTCTATTTTGCTTATCATATGTGCAAGGTCTTTTAAAGCCAGAAGAAATGCTATTATATACAGTATTGGAGTTTTTTGGATGCAGTTTATAAGTTCGAAAATGCACTGTAGACCTTATTAAACTGCACCCACTTGGATTAGAAAATTAGACAATATTTCTATTTTTTTATATATAGGTAACTATTTATTAAAAGAAAAATTATAGAAAAAATTTGTTTTTATATATAAATATGTAATTGTTGATAATAAATCAATAAATTTTATAAATATAATACAAGTAGAGTAATGAAATAATAATTTTAATTCAGAAAAGTATTAATTCTTATTCTTTATAAAATTCATCCATTTTATTCATGAATAAACCCTTTATAAATAAAATTTATATCTATAATCCTTAAAAACATATCTTAATTTTACTTTAAATTTATTTATACATTATTATCTTAATTTTTCAACCAAATATATATAATAGTATTTTATATTTAAAAGGTATGAATTGGTTTACGATTTTTGAATAAGTTATGATAGAAGACCCAAAATGGGAAGTTACATTTGGTTTAGTTACAGTTCTTATGGTAGTAGCAATTATTTTAAGAGCTTTAACATTACACAGTCCAAGATGGTTAATTTCCGGAATTGCTTTATTAATGGGCTGGCTTTCTATTATTTTATTACCTACTATTATATAAAAATTAAACACCTATGAATAAACTGTATTTGCTTTAGGCGGGCTTTCAATTACGTTAGGGGCAGTTTGTTGGGCTTTATAATTTCCAAAAAAAAAAAAAGGTTCTCACTGGACACCTCATGAAACCTTTCATTTGGGAACTGTATTAATGATGTTCTTTTTTTATCTATTATTATTTAGCTTATAATAGACTCATCCTTGAGGACATACAAAACATAATCAAATTATAACAAAATTTATTATATAAGCTGAAAAATAATAATTAAATAATAAATTGATGCAATATTTATAAAAAAACACTAAAATATTTACTATTAATTAAAATTTGTTTTATTATTTATAATATACTATTATAAAAGTTTTAATAATATTTTATTACCTTGTTTATTTTAAAATATTAATTTAATATGAATTTTTTAAAAGATTTTTTTATAGCTTACTACAATTATAAAGAGTATATTCTAGCAAATAATTATAGAATTATATTATTTCAAAGTAAATAAATTTTATTTCAACTCTCATTTAAAAAATAATTCATAAAATAAAGATAAATATTTATAAATATAATAAAGATAATTTTATGCTATAAGGAATTAATAAATTTAAAAATTAACTTACCATAAATAAAATAAATTTATGTTTTTATAAAATAAGATTAAAAGTATTATTGTAATTATTAAAAATTTTTAAATTAAATTTATTTTTTATTTTTAAATTAGGTTTAAAATTTTAAATGAATATGAGAAGAAATTAAATTTTGGTGAATTTTTTCAATACTTTTGATACATTATTTTAATATTTAATATTGATATGGTATATTTGAAAGCTATTATATTATAATTAGCAAATTATAAACTATTTAATTAAAATTTATTAAAGCTTAAATAATTATAAAATCACGTTATTTCAATTTTAATTTCAAGTTTCATCTTTATTTATAGCAACTCTTATTTCTAAAAATTATAGGAAAAATTTAAAAAAATTATTTTATAAATTATATACATAGTAATATTTTTATAAATCAGTTCTATGAGGAAAAAATTTGAAATCATATGTTCATAAAGTCTGGTGCTTTTATCATCATTTTAATATATATACTAAACTTTATTTATTTTATTTTTACCTTTGTTCTTCAGATAATTTTTATATCATATGTAAACAATTATATCAAATATCAAACTGTTGAATTAAGTATAGTTAAATCTGAGATACTATTTAAACAAAAATATTTTAATATTAAACATATTTATTTAATTTAAATTATAAATAAAAATATATAATAATTGAATCAGGAGATCGATCTTTTAATAATCATATGTTCATAAACACGGAGATTTATCATCATTTAGACAATTATTTTATATATATATAAATATTCATTATATTTTTTATTTTACCTTTTTATCTATTAGTTAAAATCAGTGTAAGCATTTAGTATTTTTTTTTCGGCTTGACTCCAAAAACCTATATTAAAATATAATTTTATAATTGTCTTTTTAAATAAATATTTATATTTTATTTGTGAATAAAAAACAAATATATTGATCAGTGAGGTTAAAATTATTCTCATTACACTTCAATAACACGGACCTCAATCTCATCATTACAATATATTTGTTTATTCAAATATATATATAAAATAATTTTATAATATTATAATTTATTTTTACCTCATTTTTATTTGGTGCAATTTTTTAATTTTTAAAAATTAAAATCTTTATTGTTTCATTATCATCAATCTTAAAATTAAAAAAATAGATTAAAAAAAGGAATTTTTAGATAAAAAATCTTTGCTAATAAATTATTGTCAGGACTTCTTAGAGTAAGGATCATATCCGTAGATCAATTAGTAAGTTGTCATCATTAAAAAATTTTTTATATATATAATAATATAATTTTATATTTACCTTATAATATAGACTCTTTTTTCTTCTCAAAAATGTAAGAATAGTAACTTTAAACTTCCTCACATAATTGAAGTGGTTTAGGATTTTTAATTCATTTAGTAATTAGTCATATCTATTAAAAATAATTATATTATTTATGAATTTTTTAAAAATCTATATTAATGAATAAATTCATAACAAATTTATAAATTAAAAATATATAATCAGGATTAAAAAGCTCGAAAAATTGTCACATGTTATGATTCAAGTTCGTTGTTTAGGATCATCACAGTATATATTTATATATATATAAAAAATAGTTAAATATAAATTATTTATTACTCATTATTTAGATGATATTAAGAGTCTCTGTTTTTTTTTTTTTAATTATTAATATTTGTGAAAATTATTAATTTGTTTATTTTTTTATTTAATAATTAATATAAACAATTCAAATTATTTAGCTATATCTATATTTATTTATACACATAATCTTTATATAATATAATTAAAAGAGTCCATTGTATTAATTCATTTAATTTACTTTATAAAAAGTGAAATTTTATATTTATTTTTAATTTATATTTTAAAGCTTTTTTTAAACTTTATATTTTGTAATTTTATAAAATTATAATTTGATAATTTAATAAAATATAAAATATAAATTATGAATAAAATATATTTATAAATACTAATATAAAATTATAATTTTGGAAAAAATTTATAAACAATTTAATGAAATACCTATTATATTATCTATCTTTAAATTTTTATATTTATAATTTGAATTATTTATTATTTTACAGTTTTATTTCAAAATAAAATGGAAAGTTTTACATTTACAGCTTAATTATTTTTATTTTTTATATAATTAATAATTTTTATGCTTGGTTATATTATTAATTTCAGTTGCAACAATCTCCAAAATTCGATTCTTCTTTTTAATTATTTAATTATTATTAATTAGTACTTTTTTTTTGTACATTAAGTTTAATAACCCCATCCTTATTTTATGATTAATTGTTTTTATTTTACTATTATTAAGATTTTTCAGTTTTTCGTTCTGTTTTACGTTCTGTTTTTCTCTCAGTTTATCTTTCTGTTTTTCTCTCTAACTTTCTTTCAGACTATCTTTATAAATTATTTTCCATTTAGCTATACTTTGAATTAAATAATTTTGATTCATTATCATCGAATTAACTTTATTCTGTTTCGGTATAAACTGCATTTAAATTTTCATAAATTACCTCAAAAAAGTCTTAAAAAAAACTTTCTACTTTTTGCTAATCGAATGCAGAAATTTCTCTAAAAAATAATAATTCATCAGTTGCAAATTTACGACCTTAATCTAATGTAACCTTCCTTTATTAAGGATTATTTTCTGCTAAATCCACTTTATTTCCCAATAATGCTAAAACTATTTACTAATCTGCATTTTCTCTGATTAAAATAAAAACAAATTATTAAATTTATTTATCATATGTTATATAATATTTAATTTGGTAATATTTTTTTTAATATAATTAACATAATTTATTTTATATTTTATGTACCTAACTTCTTCCAACCATTTTTTAACATTTTCAAATGTTCTATTATTTGTAACATCGTAAACTAAAATTGCACCTACTGCTCTTTTATAATGTGCACTTGTAATAGCCCTATACCTTTCTTGACCGGCCGTGTCCCATAATTATGTTTTTATAGTTTCTCCTGATTTTAACTAAATTTACATTGTTGCAAATTCTACTCCTAAAAATTAATAATATACTATAAATTATACATATTTAACAATTTTATGGTATTTTTTATTTTAAAAATTATATTATATTAAAGATCAGTTTTAATAAACCTAAATTATTATTTAAATAACATTTTATATTTATAAAAATTTAACATAAATTAAAATTTTATTTTAAAATGAATTTTTGAAAACTGTAATAATTTATTCAAAAAATAATTAATTAACTTAATATATATTCTTTATAAACATAATTTTTATTTTTTATAAAAATAAATTAATATAACTGTTAATTTAAAATTATTACCAATTGTTGGAATAATTCTATTAGGTAAAGATTTTCGAACATATCTGTTTAATAAATGAGTTTTTCCAACTCCAGCATCTCCAATTAAAACAATTTTATATATATGATTAAATTTATCGTTCTCCATTACTTTATTTATTTTAATATATAATTCCTCAAATATGTTTATCAGTGAACTTAATTATTTAAAAAATTTTTTTAATTTTGTTGATTTTGTATCTTTAAATTTTATGGAATTTTAATTTTTTACACAAAAAAAGTTTTTAGTTTAATTTTTAAAAATTGGAATTTTGTTTTTTAATTAATATATATTTTTCAATATTCTATTTGTTTTTCAATGAAAATTCATAATAATCTGTTGGTTTGATTATAAAAGCTATCATTTTACTATTTAAATCAAATAGTATATTATCATTCTTCAAAATTACTTTTTTTATAAATTGCATTTTCTTATAACTTATAAATGTTTAAAAAATGTCCCAAATATTTATACATAACTATAGACAAGGAATAAATAATTTGTTAATAATTTTTTTATAATTTATATTATTTTTTAATTATAAATACTATTAAAAAGCAAAATCAAATGCATCATTAATAAATAAGTATATAAAATTAAATTTAATTTTTCATATTTTCAAATAGATATTTATTTTTATGAAATTTTTTTAAAATAATGAAAACATTCAGGGTCAACAAGTCCCTCCATAAATCTGTGCCTAAATTTAACTAAGGCCCTTAAACTTTCTTTTTGGCATCTAGATTTGTGGAAAAAATAGTAAAAAAAGTAAGCTTCCATAAAGGTCCAACAAATATTTCTAAAAGCTTTTTTTAGTTTAAAAGTTTTATCATTTTATTCTTCAACATGCCAAATTTCTTGAAAATCTTCGAATTTTTCCAACTTTTAAGGCAAAAAATTATTATAGTACTCTTCGAAAAGAATCTCATTTCCCTCTAACAACTTAAAAATTATTTCTCTGCACTCATTTTCCTTGTGGAAATTTTTAATCGCATTTCCCGTATTTCTCAAAATATTCTTAGTTTCTTCGCGCTCTTTTTTTTACTAATCTCTCAATTTTTCACTTAAACTATTATTATTACTATTATTATTACTTATACTATTTTAATAACCATTATTTTCGTTTTCTTCTTCATTAATAAATTTATTAACTTCATTTTCAACATTATTTTACTGATTTTACTGTATTTAATTACTTATTTTTTAATTCGCATCTTCTAATTATTTTTTCTATTTTTCCTCGGTATTTTATATATTATTTTAACTATTTTATATTAAATTTGGCTATTCTTAAGATATATTTTATAGACTAATGCTGTTATTGTTCATATTTAAATTTGCCTAAGAATTAATTTAAGTTAAACTTGCCAAACTTGTTCTAGTTTTTTATTTTTTTATTTTTTTGTGTATAATTATAAAAGGCTTATCGGGGTTTATATATTCAGGTAATTTCTGAATTTTAACGTCTGATTTTAATTTTTCTTAAATTTAGCTAATCTTAGTTTCACTCTTTTATGAATTATTTTTTTTTAGTTATTAATTTGATTTTTAAATTTGAATTTGATCTTATGATTGTTATTATTACTATTATTTTTTTTACTTTTCCTAACCATTTAAATTTTGTAAATTATTGGAATGCTATGATTGCTAAAATTAATTTTAATTTTATTATATTTATAATGGTTGCTATTAATTTGAATTTATTAAATTATTATTCTATTGCTATTAGCCACTTAATTAAAATTATTATTATTGTTAATTTAACAATTACTATAATTAAACTAAATTTTACTAAATTTCCTAATTATTCTACATATTCTGACCCTCTTACTAATTTTATATATTTTGCATTAAAGGTTATTATTGACCCAATAGATTATAAAGCATTTATACATTCATTTATTACCCTTCTTATTAACCCATTTACTATTATAAAAGTTATTACTATAATTGTTATTAATGAGGTTATTAAGAACTTCCAATTTAATTCATACTTTCCAATAACTTTATCTGCATCATCATTTAAAATTATTAGTTTAAAGTGGAAAAATTGAATTGGCTTTCAACTTCCATATTTTTAGGCTCAAAAATTTTTTACAAATTTTATTACGAATAATTTGCCTGTAAAAAATTATCATCGAATCTGGTTAAACTAGGTGGCGTCTGGTCACATTACTAATTTTTTTCCTTTTTTTCTTCTTTTTTGCTAACAGGTTTAAAGGCCCCGGGACTAGGTTTAATAATTTATTTGTCCCCTTATTCAATAATTTAAACTTTTTTTTATGGCGAAATTGAGCCCTCATTTTTCTTTTCCTACACTTATTATTATTAAGAATTTAAATTAACTTTTTAAATTGGCTAAATTATCGTCTTTTGTAAATTTTGCTCTTTCTATTATTACAATTAAGAATTTTTAGTAGAACAATTTTGTAATAATAATAAGTTTTATTGGGTATTAGTTTGAGTTGTATCCTCTTCGGAAACAGAGTTGGTATTAGGAGATCTGTTGGTTTAAGGATCTTTTGGTTTATTTTATGGTTTTATCATATTTGAAGGCAATTCTTGCATTTAAAATTTAATAAATATTTTTTATTTGTTTTTTATTTTTATTTTATTTTTCTTTATTAAGTTCTTGTGTTATTTAATCATTATTATTATAAATATTATTATTCTTAAGTGTGAAATAAAGAAAATAGCTTTATTACCTATTAATAATAATTAATTAAAATTATTATTATTATATAAATTTTGATTTATTTGTTAAAATTAAATAATAATTAATTATTATTTCATAGACTATGTTATTTAAATTATTATATTCTTGTTAATTTTCCTGGCAAAATTACTATTTAAATTACTATGAGTCATTAAATTTCTTGAATTGTGAAGAAAATTTAAATAATATTAATAAATTAACCAAAGGTTACCAAATATAATTGCCCAAAATAATTCATAAATTATGATAAAAATATTTATTTAAATTTACTAAATTATTAATCTAATATAAAATTAGCCATATTATATATAAAAATAAAAGCAAAAATACTTTTTAAATTATATTTATACTTGAAATATTAAATAGAAATTTTATAAGTTATTTGAAATAAAAAGCTTTAAAGTTATTTGCTAAAATTATATTTTAATAATTATATTTTATTATATTATTCATAATAATTTTTTTTTTATTCTAATTTAACAACATCTCACTCATTAAACCGAAATTTTTCAATATTATTATTATAAAGAAACATAAAAGTTTTCATTTTTTCTAAATTACTAAAAATCTTAATGATTATAACTTTAGTACATGGTGGGATTCGATTTACAAAATCCCAAAATATTATTATTACTATTATTATCTAAGTTATTATCAAAAATTTTTTTCTTATTTTATATTTATTATTAACACCCTAAAAACTATTATTATTGTTCATAATTCATTATGTTTTGATTTTATCTGAGTTCCAAATTCACAGATTAATTTAATTTTTACTATACCACTTAATTTACTTATTACTATGAAATCTATTATAAATCGTTTTATTATAATTATTTGGTCAATGAATTAAAACTTTTATTATCTGAACTTTATCTCAATTTAGATTATTATTATTAAAATTAAATTTATTCTTCATTTTAAGCCTCAACCTAATTAATAATATCATTTTTTATATTTAATACTTAATTATCATTTAGACAATTTTCAATTAATTAATCCTATTTTTTCCCTGAAAGAGTAATTTTATTGATTAATTATTATTTTTATAAATTTGAAATATTGACACTTTCAATATATTACTCATCAATTTAGTTTTTTTCACAATATTTAACTATTTATTTATAAAAGCTTATTATTCCATTTAAACAATGTTTGGCTTAGTTAGTAAGATCTTATATATTTTCATCTTAATTATTAATTTAAATATTTTGCTTTTCCATTTTTTTTTAAGCGTCTCTAAGATAAAAGTCCAAACATTTTTTTGAATAATATAAAAATTCTATCTCTTTATCAGTTTTCACAATTTTTATATAATTTTAAAAATCTTCTTCATTTTCCTACTTTAATTCTTTAAATTAAAAATAAATTAAATTTTAAATATTTTATCTATTATTTAATAAAAATAAAAAAATTATTTTGTATATTTTACTTAAAATTTCAATCTATTTCAAATTATTTTAAATAACTTAACTCAAGTTTTGATAGATAGGCTTAATTTATTGTTTCATAAACTGAATTTATTCTTAAATTTGCAAATAATCCTAGGTTTTAGAAAAGCTTTAAAACTCCTCGATTTTAAAATTTTCCTCACAATTTTAAAATTTTTCGAATTAAAATTAAATAAATTTATTAATAATAAATTGTCCTTTATAAAGTTTTTAAATTTTTTCTTCGTCAATTTTTTGGGATTAATAATTTTACGACTCATAAATGGGCACGGGCTAAATTAAGCTAATTTACTGTAATAATTTAACTAAATTAATTATATAATCCCTTTATTTTTCCAATTCCAACTTATTTTACATATTTATAGTTTATAAATAATTTTGGATTAATTTATTAGAATAGATTTCTTCTAAATTTTTTTAAACTTTCATAGTTTTTTACTCATTTTTCTTAAAATTTAAATTAAAAGTTTATTCTTAATTTTAATACAATTACCCATTTTCAAAATTTTATTATAATTTATGTTCTTTCTCAATATAATTTTTATTAATTAACTCTTACTAATTTTCTACCTCTTTTTTACCAATTCCATAACCAAAATCTTTAATACAAATTTCATTATTTGTCTATTTTCTTTACTATAATTGTTATAATTTTTGTTATTCTAATTTTTCTTCTTAGACTTTTTTATCACTATTTTATTCCTTTACTTATTCTTTCTATTCGTAATTAAAAATTTTATTATCTATGCTTACAAAGCTACTTAATTTAGGATCTTAATAGTATACAATTTTATCTTATTCGTATTTTTACTAATTATTTCTTTTTTTATATTAACAAATATCCACAGAATACTATTTCAGCAGTTGTCCGTATCTATTTTCGTCACTTGAATCTAAATCAAAGTCTTAATTTTTTTATAATAATTTAACAGGTGTCAAAATTTCCTCGTCTTTTTTATTATAATTATTATTATTATTTATATTATGGTGTGATTATGGCTGACATTCTATCTTTAATTTTGGAATTTATTATTTTTTAAAGGCAGTCTATGCATAGTTTTTATCGATTTTTAAACCTTTATAACTTTATTTTATAATAGGACTTTTTATTTTTTAAGGTGAAGCGCTTCCTAACTTAGTAATTTATGGCAAATTTTAATTATTTAATTTATTTTTTATAAATTAAATTTAGCCGTGAGAGTAAATTTCATTTCCATTGCCAAACGAAGAAATTTTATTTTAAACATTTTTTATCTTGGCTTCAAAGTTTTGTTCACCAAAAATATAGGGATAATTAAACAACTCATCCAAACTTAATCTATCAAATTCATTTTTTTACAAGCATTTATAAAGTAAATCTTTAGCTTATCTAGAAACTTTAACCTAGTTTTTAAAAACCAATTGATTATTCATCACATTTTTTACTAAATCTACGTAATTAGTAGAAGGAAAAGGAACATCTCCAAATAACATTTCGTATAATATAATCCCCAAACTCCAAACTTCGCATTTAGAACTATATGTGTTTCTTAATAAAAGCTAAGGTGACATATAATATGGAGTTCCCACACAAGATTCCATCAACTAATTTTAAGAATCAATATTTCTTGAAAAGCCAAAATCTGTTAGTTTATATGTATTTTTATCTTTCAGTACATTTGCAAGCTATAAAAATTAAAAAAAATATTAAAAAAATAGATACTTTTTTAATTTTAATAGTGAAACATAGTTATAAATTTATTTAAAATAAAAACTATATAAATAAATCAGATATTTATTTTATTTTAGAGAATTATTTTATAAAATTTGTTGATAAAAAAAAATATATATATAATAAGAACTCATTTATTAATATATAATATGTCAAAATAATTTTTAAAATGTTTACCTTTAAATCTCTATGTAAAATACCATTTTTATACAATTCTTATACCCCCAGCAAAATATCTTTGAAAATTTTAAATATAATTCTTTCATCTTCTGAAATTTCATGTAAAAATTTCTGTTCACGCGATTATTTTTATTGGCTTTCTTAACTGCTGTCTGAAAATTTACTATTCATTCTCTATTACCCTATTTAATAAGATTACTAATTATAACCTATATTATTTTCAAATTCACTTTTCTCAGATTATTATTATTATTTTTGTTCATATAATTAATTATTCTTTTTCAACAAATCAATATTTTTCCCTTCCTTAAAATAAAATTCTAAATCCTTACCATCACAATACTCAGTTATTAAATAAATACTGTTTTACGTTTAAAAAACATCATATAAAGTAACCACATTAGGATGCTTTATAGATTTCATTATAGAAATTTCTTATTACATTAATTATTTATTATATTCATTACTAAAAACTTGTTTTGGGTCCAAAACTTTAACGGCCACAATTTTTCCACTTTTTTCACATATACCTTTATATACTACCCCCGAAGCTCCTTTACCTAAAATATTTGTAGTAGAAAATTTGTACTATTAAATTTTTTTATTATAAGTTATTTATTCTTTTTTTTATTCTTAGTGGCTTTACATTTTGTTTTTTGTTTTTTGATGTTTCAAATTTTATTTTATGGAAATTGATGCGATATGGCTTATTTATTTTTTTATATTAATTTTTTTTCTTATTTTCTTTTTTTATGTTTTTATTAGGAAGGAATTTTATTATAAAAAAGTTTATTTATTCCTTGACTTATTTATAATTAAATTTATTTTAATGTAATATAATGCGTTAAAAGTTTTAAAGGATTAATGTGAATAAATTTGTTCACACACTTTTTACTTTTTATTGGTTAGTAATAAAAGATCAAAAATGTAAAAATTTAAGTTTTTTTTCTGTATTATAATACCATAATAATTTCTTCAAACTATTTATAATTAAAAATAATTAAAATTAAATTTTATTATTAAAACATTTACAATTTTTTAGTTTATAAATTCAAAGCTATAAAAATATTATTTAGTCAAAAATATTTAAATGAAATCACTAAGGATCTTACTCCAAAGTATAACCAATAGATCTATTTTTATAAAAATACTATTACACGAAAATACTTTAATCTACATACATCATATTTTCAATATTATTATAAGGAAAATAATATTCAAAATTTTTCAATTTATCAATTTAAAATGTAACATGTTCAAATTCGTCTATAGAAATATTAGAATTCAGTTACCTTTAATCTGCAGTGGTGAAATATTCAGTATTATTTAAATTATTATATTAATCAAACATTTATTATTAAGTAAATTAATTTGTAATAGCTTTATTCAAATTATAATTTTGTCCATGTTTAGGACTATTTTCCTAAATTATCGTCATTCTATGCTAATTTCCATTTTCATTTCGAGAGACTCTTTTAATACACGTATTATAAGATTAATTCATTTAATTTATTTAATTTGCTTTACTACTACTTTAATTGTAATTATTATGATTATTATTTTAAGAAACAATTATAACATTTCTTTAAATATTTTAATTTTACAAGTCCGCAAGTAAAGACCTCCCTTAAGAATAACTAAATGACATTCTATTATTGTTACTGGGAAAATTTAGGCCCTTTCCTATTTCAAGCTATGATTATATACTATGTCTTCGACTGTTACTTGTTCCTTAATAATTTTAATTTTTAACAAAACTTTTTTTTTTTTTACTCTTGTTAACTTGGTTATTTTTGCTATTGTTTATTTAACTTAAATTCTTTATTGTCAATCTATGACTGTTTTAAGATAATTTTTTCCTTTTTTATTTATTACTTATATAGCTATTGTTCATAGCATTGGAGTTTGAATTGGATCTAGTAACATTATTATTATTATTTGAGTTCGAATTCGGAATATTATTATTATAATTTGAATTTGTGTTATTGATAATATTATTATTAGTTAAATTAAAATTACTTAAATTCAAATTTGATGTCTTTTCGAAACTTAGATTTGGTGAGTTAACCTGCAAATTAATTTCATTTTAATTTTGATTTATTTAATTCAAATTATTAAATGATTATTAACGACTCTATTAATTTAAATTTTATTAAGTTTAATTATTACTATTATTTTTATCCTTATTAAGATTATTATCTTTATTAATAATACTTTGCTACTAACTTAACGAAGACTCACATTAATTAAAAAAGTTAGAATCTATAGTATTATTTAAATGTGCTTAATTATCATTCGAAATAGGATGATTATTAGACTTGTTTTGCTACTGATATAAAATCAAACTTATCTATTTTTCATTTTCTCTTTTTATTAAATTACTGTCGTTTTAATAAATTATTTTTTTATTTTCCTCTTCATAATCTTCTTCATCATCTTTTGAAGTTATAGTACCATATTCTGCTTAATTATATAATTGACTACTTTATTATGTGAATTAACATGGGTCTTATTCTTCCACCTCTTCAGAACTTATATTATAATATTAATTATAATTTTTTATTTGCTCTTGAACTTCAGATATAATACACAAACTATGCCCTCTACTAATCAGCTTTCTTTTATACTATTTTTAAAAATCTATATTATTCTATTAATAATTTTTACAAAATTTTTATCCCTAGTATTTGTAGAAAAAAAAAGGACATTAGTGAAATAAGTGGCTCGATTATTTGCATCCTTCACACATTTTTTCAACTCTATAATAAGCTTTATTTATAACTAATTAGTCAATTATATCCCTTAATTTTTCTTTATCAACTTCATTGTTTGAAACTGCTTTTAATAAATCGCTAAAAGCTAGTCTCATAATTATAGTTTAACTTTTTGCCTAAAAACAGTATTTACTCAACTTATTTTAAACAAAAAATTCTACTTAACCAAATAGTCCTCCCTCTTGAAGAGTCTTAATAATTTTATAAAATTGGTTTATTATTTATTTTTTTATACTAAATAAATCTTTAATTAAAAACTAAAAATTAGAAAAATAAATTTTTTTAGTTTCTTATATTTTGTTTTACCTAAATTTTCCTTTATTCTATTGTACCGTCATTCAAATATTACTAATAGGATTTTTCTACTTTACCAGAATAAATATAATACAAATATTGGTGCTGATTTTCTGAAAAATCCGGATACTATTACTTTTCTGAAAAACCGTTCACTTTTTATACAATATACTCGTCTTAATTGAATTAAAGTTCCTCAAATTTGTCCAGTAATTTTAATTTGGTAGCCTTAGAAAAAATTCTTGAAATAAATGGAATTCCTTATAATGCTTTTTCATTTATATTTCTTAAAATTTCCTATTTTAAATTTTACTACAAAATATCTAAACACTAAACTTAAGTTTGTTAACTAGCTTTAACTTCATAATTCTATCTAAATATTAAAAATTATTAATATTTATTAAAAATAAATTTTATAAATTTAATTTGCCTTAAATATGATTGAGCTTAATTTTGCAATTTTCTATTTACTTAATGCGATTCAAAATAAATCTTTAATTTACTTAGCTCCATTTAAAATTATTCTTTTTATTTGTTATATCCTATCAACATATTTCCAATAACGCTAATGGAATATCCATAATGAACTATATGAAAATTTTTAATTGATAAAGGCTTTTATCATTTTTTTTATTATTTATAAAAAAAATTATAATATAAACTTACCACAAGTCCCTAAAGTTAAAATAATAATTATAAACTATTCTTATGCGTTCACTGGATGAAAATCTCCATACCCAACTGAAGTAATAGATATAATAGAAAAATACAAAGATGATAAATAAGAATTAATGCAAGTCTATTAATCAAGTTAAAATTCGTTTACAAAGGTTTTTTGGCCATTAATTTAAGATGAAAAGAAATAAAATATACTATAAAAATTTAAATTAGTTTGTTAATTATTCAAATGTAAATATTTTTTAAATGTTTTATTTATTACCAAGCGCTTAAATGGGCTACAAAAAAGGTTTTCATAGACAAATTAATTAATGTAAATATAACATACATATTTGCCTTTAATATTATCATTAACTCAAACTGTTCCAGCAACTTGTAAATTTTTTTCACTCTAAAAATATAGAGTAAGTTCAGCTCTTCATAACTTACGCCAAGTAAAGTTATTAAATCAACTATTAATTAACTTCTTATATATTAAACAAATATAGGTTTTCTTTTTTATAATTGTTTTCCTTTTACAAATATCTAAGTGTTCAAAGTTACGATTATGTCAATCAATATGTTTATAAAAATTACAGCTTTTATTGTATAATTATTAGTTTCTCCCTCCCAAACGTGTTACATTTTCACACATGTTGATTTTTTATAAACAAAATAATAATAACTCAAATAAAACAATGCAAACACTGAAATTATCACATTTATAACATCCCAAATATTTTTGAAAAAATTTTCTTCTTCAAAAACTGGTATTTTATTGCATTTTCTACTAATTTTACCCATAATCCCATTTTAATTATTAAAACAAATTCTTTTATAACACTTAAAAATGTGCCTAAAAAAGTGAAATCTTTTTTTTAAATAGTATAAAAAATTTAAATTAACTCCTTTAGCATAATTATCTTCGATTCCAGCCCCTTCCATACTGCTAATTGCCCCCTTATCATTAATTTAATTTAGCTAAAAAACCGATAAAAGTTCTGGATGTCTCAATTTATGCTTAATCTTTATTTACCTCATAAATTTAATCAAATGAAACAAAATAATAAAAAAGTTAACTCTCCAAATAAGCTCCAAATTTCCTTTGTTTTCGCCTTCATTTATAAAATCTTTATTATTTTCATTACCATTAAAATTGAAATTAAAAGTATTAACATTTTTAAATAAACTGTTTTTTTTAACAATTTTCTGCAATCTTTCTATTTTTATTTTGGGACTACTACTGTTACTGCCCAAAGGGGTATTTATATTTCCTTTAAATAAATTATTTGACTAAAAATTTTAAGCTATATATGATTTTCTTTAAAGATTTTGACTTCCTATCACCAAGCTATTTTTATTTTATAATAATTATGAACCGAAAAATGTTCTTCTCTATTTTTACCATAAAGAAATTTCAGGACTCTGTTTAGGTGTCAAAATGTATTTATTGGAATTTTGTTTCTATATTATTTACTTGTTGATTTTTAAATTTAATCCAGTTGAATTATTCTATTTTTCCTGTAAAATAGATTGTGTTTTTATATCATCTTTTTAAATTTTAGCTAAACCGGGATGATTTTATTCTTATTAAAGATTACTCCGATATGACTTGCTATCTATTATTTAATCTTGTAAATTCTCATCAATAAATACTTACAAATTTAGTTAAAAATTAAATTAAAATTATTATACTATTTATATAAAAAATAAAAATTTATATATATAAACAAATTCTAACATTGCTTAACTATAAAATATTACTAACTACTTTTGTGTTTAATTTTTTATATATAAATTAAATATTTACAATCTGATATATCTATTACAGGTGTATCAATATCAGTCTCTCCTTTTAAAAAATCAGGTGTTCTAAAATTCAGGTTAAATTTTCTATATGTCTCACCATATCTTAAGGAAGACATATTATTGTTATTTTGATTAAATTAACTTAAAGAATCATCATATATTGTACTTGATTTTTAAGGAAAGTGTTTGAAACTTTAATTTTCATTAACTATATGCTCTGAATTATTTATTTATTTTTTATTTTTATCCGTATTTTATCCTTCTTTTTTAATGTTATTCTACATTTTTAAATTTCTTATTACTTTTTATACTTTTTTTTTTTGAAAATAAAATTATTAGTAATATATATTTGCTAATTAATAATTATTATTAATTTTTGGATAATCAAGTATGTAATCCTATTTTTAAAATTTATTACATATAAAAAAACTTGCTCTTAATTATATCAACAAAAATTAATTACTATTTAACTAGAATTTTAATAGATTTAGATCATTTTTAGACAATTATCATATATTAATTTTTATAATATATTTTATTTATGATATTCTATATTTCAACAATAAAACTATGCGAAATTAAATATAATTTATAAATTTCTTAAAGATTTATTAAATATTTTTAACATTATTAAATATATATATTTCTTACTTTTATTTCTAAATTTCTAATTCTTTATTTTAATCAAAGAATATATAAATTTAATTAATAGACAATATATAATTTTAAAAATTTCAATACTATAATAATTCATTTATAAAACACTGAAACCCACAAATAAAATTAATATAATTTTACAAAATATATAAAAATAAACCAAAATAAACTAAAAAAAATGAAAAACCTATTAAAAATTTTACCCATTAAAGACTCACGATTATAACATAAGGTTTTGGACAAAGTAAATTTTCCTTTAACATAATAAACTGAAAACCAAATAGACTTATTAATTGACACACTTAGGTATGATTAAGGAGTTTATAAAAATCATTCAATTGCTTTGGCTGCACCTTAAGCAGGTAAATTAAAATTAAAATATTAATAATAATCTTACTTTATATAATAAATATATAACTAATTTTTTTAAATAATAGCTACTAAATTTTAAATGAAATTTTAAAATTATAATGTACTCAAATTTTTATATCATAATATGTATTTATTATTTATTTTTAATCTATAAATTTAAAGGTATAACCAAAAGAATAATAGTGATGGGAAATTTTTTACACCATAAAAATCCATTAAAATAAATCGAAATCATAATAAATCCAGAAATAATCACATACAGTAATGAAACAGATATTTAAGAAGAAGGATGTTTATCAATACCAAGATATTTAGCCATGGTTAAAAGACCCACATAAATAAAAGTTAATTATTTTAATTATTAAGGTAAAGGGCTAATATATTGTTATTTTAATTTTAAAAATAATATAATTTCATTGTATAATTAAAAGTATTTTATAATATTGATAAATAATAATTTTTTATAGGCTATTAAATAATCAAAGAAATGTATGGTATACAAGCTAGAATTTTTTAACATGAATATGATCATTTAGAAGGATAAAATATGTTAACAAAAGCAATAGAAATAAAAGAAAATCCATTGTGGAAGCCATTTGTATAAAAATTAGAAAAAAACAATAAATTAGATATATTAAAAAAAGATCCACTGTATGAAGAATTAAATACTTAAAAAATGTCATAGCTAAATAAATGAAACATAAAACTATAAAAAAATAATTTATTTTGTTAGTATAAATAATTTTAAAAGTATAAATGATTAATTAATATCGATAAATTAAATCCTAATCGTATTTTTTTATTAATATACTACATTTTTCACTATTTACTAGTGAACCTATTTTTTCAAATAATTCTAAAAAATTTACTAATTAATTTATAAAACAAGTTTTGCTTATTAATAAATATTATTAAAAACAAAAAATATCTTAATTTTCAACCTAAAATAGATATTTAAACTTAAATTTTTAATATAATAAACTTAAATGGGAGGTGGAAGTTCAAAACCAAAGACAGCAAATTAAAAAAAATAAACTTAGAATTAATAATAAAATTAATAAAATTTAAATTAAAGTTAAAATAATGATGATTATTAAAATTAAAATTAAAATCAATATTATTTAGAAGATATAGATGATAATTAAAATTAAGTTCCAAACCCAGTCTAGAAATAAAAACAAAATGGTTATGATGAAGAAGATGAGAATTTTCAAGATTTCTTAAATTAAGATAATAAATTTAATTTTGGATAAAGTAATTCTTACTGTTTAATATATTAAAATATAAAAAGCATATAAGATTTTTTATAAAACGAAATAAATTTTTTTTATTTATAATATTTTTTTAAAAATTAGGAAAAAGTAAGTTGAAGTAGATGGAATTAAATAAGGGTAAAAAAGATAGAAACGAAAATCCATACAATTATATACCTGGACAAAATATAGATTATAAAAATAATAATCAATTTTAATAAAACTAAAATGATTTCCAATAAAATGATCAAAGTTTAAGTAAAATAAAATTTATCATAAAATTTTAAAATTTAATATAAAATATTAAAAATAATCAAAAACTTTACTAAAGATTTATCTGGAGATCAGCAATAAAGAAATTTAAATATTTAGATTCCCCAAAAAAATTAAAAATAATAAAATTAGTAAGAAAATTCCTTGAATTTTAGCGGCGATTTATCACCTATAAATGAAAATTTCGAATAAACTGAAGAGCAAAAGTAACAAATAATACAAGAAAAAATCTAAAGCACTAAAAGAAAATTTTAGCAAATATAAAATAAATAATTTTAATGGCCATAAACAGGGTAATAAATATAATTTATATCCTTATTATACACTTATATATATATATTTAAATAAATCTTAATATACTGTATATTTTTTATTTTATAATTATAATAATATATAATATAATTGAAATAATGTTTAAATAAAATAATATATATTTTTAATATAATTTAATTTTAATATAATTTAATTTTAAATAATAAAAGATCTTGCGATTTAGTTACCTCGAACTTTGATTTAGAATATAGTTTAATAAATTTATAGTTGCAAATGAAAAAAAATTATAATTTATACACAAAAAGTAGACTTTATTGGAAATTTAATCCATAATTTGAAGTATTTGATTTTATTTTATAAGATTTAGAAGTAAATGATATAAGAAACAATGAAACTTCTCTTTTACCTGAAAATATGGTTAAATTTATGGTCGACGAAAACGGAATATTTGTAAAATAATGTTTTTTTATGATTAAATTTATTAAAATTAATTGATTAATTAATATATATATATATTTTTAAATTAATTATTTAGATAGGGATTTCTGATGAACAAGAGTATATATAAAATCTAATGAAATTAAATAAATAAATTAAAAAAGACCAAGGATTGGCAGCTGAAGGCGATAAAATATTAGGCAAGGGTAAAAAAAAGAAAAATAAGAAAAAAAAGAAAATAAATCCAAAAAATATAATTAAAAAAGTAGAGGCAAAGTTAAAATAGTAAGAATTAATATAAATTTTTATTAAAATATATTATTTTTAATTTATATAATAATAAAATAGAATTTGGGAATAATCAGTAATGTCTTGGTCCGACAGGTAAAGTCTTATAAATTAAAATCAGATTTTGGGACGAGTAGAAGATGGTTCGTAAAACCAAAAAATTTTTGTTTGCAAAAATTAACAAATACCGAGAGATGAATTAAAATTATTTTTAAGCTAACAACTTTAAAACAAATAATTTTATGAAAATTGTTTTAATTCCAAAAAAACTTTTAAAGACAGACTTACTCTTTGGGGTCTAGATGATGAGTAATAAAAAGAATTTGAAGAAAATTTACCTGAATACATAAAAAACTAGAAAAAAGACATAAAATACAGAGTTCTGGAAAAATTTGATTCAATCGAAGGTAAAAATAGATTAATAAATGATAAAATAAAATTTTTTTTATTAATTTTCTAATAATTATTTAGTAGATAAGAAAATGAAATATATTTTAAGATTTAGTCATTTTTAATATAATTTTTTTATTTTTATAAGGATAAATTGATGAATAATCTTGCTAGCCATATACAGTAGTAGTAAATTAATCAAAAAAATTAATTTTAGAAAATGAAAAGCGAGACCTTTTTGTAGATGTTTCATAAGGCATTAAATTATTTGTATTTTAATGGAATAATCAAACAGAACAAGAAAATTAGGCCTTTTTTTTCGACCAGTATACAAAATTTAAAGACCTCTGTGACAGAGCATTAAAAAATACTGTAATATAATTATCAAGAGTTAGTAATTTACCTTTGTCATTCAGAGCAAAAGTTAAGTCTACTTATTTCGATTAGTATTGAATATAATTTTCCATTAAAAATTTAATATTAAATAATAATAATAATTTTCCTTATTAATTATATCAATTAAATATATATATATAATCTCTTTATTAACTTATTTATGTAATTAATTATAAAATTAATACTGTATAAGCAATAATAATAAAATAAAAATTAAACAATGAAATTATATTTTCCTAATTTTAAAATTATAAACTCAATCTAAAAGTCCTTGCTTTTCTAAATCTTTATAAGTTTTTTTATTCATGATATTTCCCTAATTATCTTCGTATTCCTCATCTAATTCAGGTTAAAATTGTTATTAATAGTTTTCTACCAACATTTTTTAATGCAATTATTATGCATGCTTAATAGAAGTAATTTCCCTAAAATGAATTGTGTTTGGTATTTTAAGACATTTCATACCATAAGTATGTCTCCATTCCTATGTAAATAAGAAAATAAATTATTATATATTAAAAAAAATATATTTTTTTTATAAATCATGTTTATTCTAAAACAAAAAAATAAAAATTGAAAATTTAAATATAATTTCTCCAAATAATATAATTAAAAATAATAAAACTAAATAATAAATAAATTAATACCTAAAAATGTCTCTCAAAGGCTCTTCTGCCCCAATAAGAATAATTACCACAAATTTCACATTTATACTCAATTCCAAGTCCATGCAACTTATAAAGCCAATAAGGAATAGGTTTCCCGTCCCAGCCCAAAGGCAAATTTTTAGGGTTATAAATGGGCTCGTCATCGTCAGACTCTTATAAGACCTCTTAGTCAAATTATTGTTCTTGATCTTCCATGAAAAAGGTTCCAGTTTGAGTTTGTCTCTTTCTCACGTTGTTTATAGTGTCTTCTATAATGTCTCCTAGCACTTCCTAATAAAATAAATAATATTTATAAATATTTATTTTTTTATTTATCTATCAATTTTCTGAATTAATGTTTATACTTATTTTTATCAAAATGTTTGAAAAAAAAATTTATAAAAATAATAGCTGGAAAGTCAACGAAAATAAATAATTAATTAAAGAAAATTGATTAGATTTGATTTTATTATATTATATTATATTATATTTTATTTAATTTAATTTATACCTTATATCTCATGACTTGACTTTCCAAGTAAGCCAATTCTTTTCTTTATTATTTTTTTTTATTTGCCTCTTTAATTACCGAATGTTCGCCGTCTTGCTATTGTTCTTCCTAATTTTATTCTTATTGTTTTAATTTATCTTATTCTTTATGATAATTTTTTTCAGCTCTGATATGCTTTTTTCCCAATTAATGATTTAAATTGATATTTGTGTTAGAAAACAGTTTCTTACAATATTTACAATATAAAGGATTATTTTCAATTTCATTAATAGATAAATTATCTACTTCATCTGAATTACTCCATCCTTTAAAAGTTCCTTCTTTCCATTATTATTCAAAATTTTCGTCATTTTATTTTTCAACTTAAGAAATATCGGTCAAAGGTTACACTTTTGCAAAATAATTCCTCAAATATCCAACCAAATTTTCTAAATATTTTTTATACTATTTGTAGTTTTTTTCTTTTGCTTCTTACTCAATTTGCTCAAAATCGTCAAAATTTTTTAAATATTACAAATAATCATGTCTTTTTTTCTCTTCAGCACTTTCAATAAAATTTAAATTTAAATACTCTTAAAAATACTTGTCCATATCTACATATTTCCCATTTCCTTCTTCACTAATTTTATAATTTTAAAATACATTTATAAAATAAATTATTACTAATATAATATTATATACATATATATCTTATATAAAATTTATATTATATAAAGTAAAGTATACAACATAAATAATAATATATGACTATTAATACCACAATATTTACAAAATAATTTATAAAAACTTTATAAAAAATTATTAAGTTACCCAGTAAAATCGGGAGCTTAATTGGGTGGACTAAAAACTTGTTCTCTAATACTGTCAACAGTGGTCGGGGCTACTGAAACATTAGCGTGTTTTTTATGATATTATCTAATTTCTTTAATTTTTTCATAAAAATTTATCCAAACATCTGCATTTTTTCCTTATGTTACACTTTTTTAACCTGTAATAATCGCCAATTCATCCTTTTTTTACTCAGAATCAGTTAATAACATAGACGCGTCCAAACATTTAGACTATTTCATATTTAATAAATTATTAATTTTCCAATCAATCATAACTTAATCCGACTTTTTTTTGTCTTTTTCCATTAATTCAGCTACAATAGCCTTATCAATGAGCTCTAAATACTCTAAATTAGATCTTGTTTATTCAAACCAGGTTGTTGACATTTTTATTTAAAAAATTGTATAAAAAATTAATATTTTATAAATATTTTTTATTTTATTTCTTTCTTTGAAAATAATATTTATTAATTATTATATTTGCGAAAAAAAAAATTATTAAATTAAAACACAAAATTATTTGAAAAATCTGAAATTTCAATATATTAGATTTTATTCAATTATAATGAATACTTTATTTACTTTATTTTCATAATTTTTATAAAGGTTACTATATTTATATATAATATTTAATAATAATAAAAATATTTTAAACTCATAAAAATAAGTAAAAATGAATTTAATAATTATTTATATTTTTTTTAATACATTATAAAGACATTATTAATTACCTTTTATTTTTTATATTAGATTTAAAAATTAAATAAAAATAATTATTTTTTAAAATATTTTAAAATTTTTTCAATTTTAAAATAAATTTAACACTTTTTAGACTTAATGTGATTAACTTCTGCCTATAGAAGGCTCTTAATCATTTTCTTAAACAAAAATTACTTATTAAAATTTATCAAACAAATCTTCAACGTACTCTACGTATTCAAATTTAATTTTTGCTCTTTACTCATTTGTTAAATATTTTATCACATTATTTTCATTTTAAATTGATAATACTATCCTTTATAAAAAATATATTTAAATTTTTATAATATTATTTTTAAAAAAATATAAATATATTATTACATTTATATCCCCCTATCGATTGCCTCAATAATCATTTATTTCAAACTAGTTACGCCCATGATAATACCTTAAAGGGTTATTTCCCCTACAAAACAAATATTACTTTAAACCTTTTTACCAGTTAAAGCAGAAATCTTTTTGTTAAATATTAATTATTTTAATTTAAAATAAGTATATTTATTAATATTATAATTTAAAAAAATATGCTTATTTATATTTTAATTTAAAATAAATATATTTATTTATATTTAAATTTAAAATTATTTTTTAAATTTATACTTATTTTAAAAATCAATTATATTTTTTACCATCGAAATTAGTAAAGATAAACTGCCTGAAATTCCTTTATTTTCTAACGGTAATTCAAAAGGAGTAAAATTGACATTTATATTTAATTAATCCTCCATTAAATTTTACAGCTACTATTTTAATTTTTAATTTTCTTAGACCCCTTTAAAATTTTCCAAAAAATCAATGTTACACTTAATCCAGCCCAATGAAATTTCAGCCATATTTTTTATTTCCTCTTTACAAATTAATTTCCCCTTTCCTTTATAAAAAACAGTTTCAACCATAGAAACTTGTCCTCCATTTTTTTAATTTGCAATTAATCCCAAAGCTGAACCACATTTTCTTATCAAATATTTCACATTAAATTGCTAAAAAATAAAAAATTAATAATAACAAATATACTTTATAAATCTACTTTTTTTTTTATTAAATTTGTTTACTTTTTGAGGTTAACCAAATATTTTTTTTATGTACTCAATATCTACAATTCGCTTTTCAAATTATTAGTTTTTTTCCCTTGCTTCTACCAGCTCTAAACTAGTTTTTCTAGCTATCGTTTCTATCATCTCTTCCAACTTTCTAATACCGCCTAAAAAAAAATAGTTTAAAAATGTATATGTCATCAAAAAACTGTTTTTTTTTATAATGAATAAATAAATGAATTATTTAAATAAGTTAATAACTAATTAGCTAAGTAACTAAATAAGTAATTTTTTTAAATAAATTTGTAAATAAGTGAATAAATAAATAAAAAAATATGTAAATAGTAAAAAAAAAAATGTTAATTAATTATTTAATTAGTAATTTTACTCTCAGAAGGCTAATAATTTTGAATCATATAAGACAAATCGTCCTCATTAAACTCCAATTACTTAGCTGTAATATTATTCATTTCTAAAATTTTAGGAATCACATACTACTGCGCTATAACAACTTTTTCACTTTTTTTATAAGGTTCACACTCAATAACGACCATTCTGTCGAGCAAAGGGCCCGGAATATTTTCTTTATAATTGGCAGTACAAATAAAAAAAGCGTGACTCAAATCCAAGGTCAAATCCAAATAGTGGTCTCGAAATTGGCTGTTTTGACTCGGGTCCAAAAGTTCCAGTAAAGAATTTAGCACTTGTTAAGCTTTTGGGTCTTAATAAGCCCCCGATTATACTTTATCGATTTCGTCTAATAAAAATATCGGGTTCATCGATTTGGATTTTAACAGTTAAAATACTATTTCTCCGGGCTTTGAACCTTGGTACACGCTTGAATGTCCTAAAATAAAAGAGGAATCGGTTACCCCGCCCATCGCGATTTTTAAATAGTCTCTTTTAAAACATTTAGAAATAACTTTGACGATAGAAGTTTTACCGACCTTTTTATTTTTAAATTAAAAATTTAATAATTATAAAAAATAAAAAATAAAAAATAAAAATTATATTTGTTGTTTAATTTATAAATAAAAGTAATTTTTATTAAATACATAAAATGTAATAATTAATTTGAAAAATTAAAATTGAAAAATGTTTATAATAAGAAAATTCGTAATATTTATGGCTATTTTTTTTTTATTAATTTTAAAAAATTAGATTAATATGTTTACTCCCGGTGGACCAACTAAGCACAAAACATTTTTATAAGGGCCTTTTCTCGTTTAAGGAACTTTCAAATTATTTTCTAATTTAGGAAATTCTTATGATATTTAAATTCCATTAATTTCTTAAGTTTATTATAAATTCATATTTTATTAAAAATTTTCCTATTAATTTTCTGGATTAATTTCTTCCAAATCTTGTCCTGAAAAAGTCTTACCTTATGTATAAGGTATATCTTTGAAATATTCGTCCAAATTAATATTTTAACTAGATTAGGAAGTATTATTATTGTTGTTTAAAGGTCCATTAATTGACTTTTACTTTTATTACTACTCTTCTTCGAATTTAACTTATTTGCTTTAATTTTAAAAAATTATTAAAATATTAAATTAAACTCTCAAATCTTAGTAAAATAAATAATATTATTTTTTTATGTTTTATAGATAAAATTATTTTTTTACAATTGCCCCAAATATTCTATTATAAATTCTTTTGTTTTTTTCATACCATAATGCTCTTTATCCAAAATTTTTTTGGTTTCTTAGAGATTAAGCTCGTCCATGCTTACATATTTATCCCATGGAAGTCCGAAAACTATTTAAAAATACTGTTTAATTTTATCTTTACTTTCAGGATTATTCTAATTTTACTCCCATTTTTAAATTAAATTATATTTATCTTGTTAGCTGATTTCTTTAATATTATTTATTTTTTACTCTATTTTTGATTCACTATTATTTAAATTTTAACCTATATTATTTTGGCTTTTAGTAAGTTAAATTTCGTTTTCTTTTGTCACTTTTAACATATAATTATCATCTTTAGCACCCATATTAAATAAATCTATGCTTTTGGTCTTAAAAAATACAAAAAATACTAAGTAAAAAAATAATTATATATATATATTTAGAAATGTAAATATTAATACCATTGTCGTGTTTGCTAATTGGTTATTACTGGCAGAATTATTTTATACAACTTTATATAATGAGTAATTTTTTTATATAACATGTAATAATAATTTTTTAAATTAATCTTAATCATAGTTTTTTCCAAAAATTATATCCATCATTTTTCTATCTTTAATCCAAAAATACTCTCTTTAAAATAATTCAAACACCTAATCTAAACTTTTTTCTTCCAACATTTTTTCTTCACTTTAAGTCCTAAATTTGATTACTGAATCTTCTAATTTATTTGATAATAGTATACTATTTGTTATATTATTATTATTGTTCATATTAAAATTATTGAAATTCAAATTATTATTGCTATTATTATTACTATTAAAATTACTTGTAGTACTATTATTTTATTAGCCAAAATTAAAATTAATAGGGTTGGAAGACTATTTGTACACTTAACTATGAGTTAAATTATTTGTAAAATGAGGCATATTCCCATTACTATTTTAAAAACTAAAGTTGTAATTGTCTTACTAATTTTATTAATTAATAATATTTTAAGGATTAGTAGAGGTTTTTTTAATTGTTTAAGGAGTTTGTAATTATTATTATTAACTAAATCTGTAAAAAATATTGTATAACACAGTTTAATAACAACTTGCCTAATCTTAGCTAAAAATTTAATTTAAAAAGTTTTATCTGTTTTAAAATAACTTATTTTCATATTATAAGGTATTTAAATTAACCAAATTTATTATTAGAGATGGAACTTTTATTAAAGATCTCAAATAATTTACATCCTCTTTATCATTTTAAAAGCTGGGAAAATTAAGCATTTGAGATTAAAAAATACTTGAGCCTCCACCAGTTTTTACAATTTTAAGATATATTTCCTTTAAAAAAACAAAAAATTAATTATTTATCTATAGTAAATACTAAAATAATGATTACCTATTATTATTAAGTTATTTAAATATCTAATTATCTAAAAACTGGTATTAGTTCTATGCTCAAAGTAGTTTTAAATTATTTTATAAAATCTGCTTAAGTTTTTTTATTAAATGGATCGTCGCCAAAAATAATTTTTATCATGTAATTATATTCGCTTGAATAACTTAGAAACTCCCTTAAATTTTATATCAAAATATTTTGCATATCTTTAATTTTTTCCAATTAATAATAAGAATAATAAGTGAAATTAGGCACAATGGACTTAAATCCAAATTCCTTTTTATGTATTGAAATTTTACTTAAAATCCTGTTCAAATCATACTTTAGATTCCCCGAAATATACCTTCCAGTATACAGAAAGGTAATTTACAATTCATGTCTCAAAAAATCGCTATAAAAATCCCCAACAAACTGCAAAAAAAACGGATTATTCATCGCAACAATTTCCAAATCATCAATTCCAATAAACAAGCATTTCTCAAACAAATCGCTCTCCCTAACCTGCAACTCCTATTATTTTTACAAATTTTTATTAATAAAATCAATATTTAATAATTTTAAGTTAATTATTTAATAAAAATACAAAAATATAAAAAATATTCTAAAAAATAATCTATAAAAATATTCCAAAAAATATTTTTAAAAAGTACCCTAATAAACTCCAAATTCTGCACTAAAACCAGTTTCTCAAACACCTTCCACTTCTCCTCCGGCACAATCCTCTACATAATCTCGAGCAACTCCTAATAATTATCACTTATCAAAAAACTAACATATATAAACTCATTTTCGCTACAATCAATAAGTAATTCCAAATCCGCTTCTTCTTCTATCTACTATTCCTCCATATATTTATACACTATGTCCACGGCTGCAATTGCTAAAAGCGTTGATTTTCCTATTTTATTTATATCACACACTTAAAAGCCGTAGGACTGTTGGTTTATTTGCACTGAACTTTGTTTTTTTATAAAGGAGTTTAAAAGTACTTCGTTTTTCTGTTCTTGTCCAGTTATGTAGTTTATTTTCTGCAAAATTTTGTACTGAGTTTCGTGCTCCGGAAAAGCCCAAATTTTTTACAGTTGGAAAGATAGTTCCGCGTTTTCAGGGTAAATTTCCTGCCATTTTATCATGCCTTCGTAAGCCGTTATCTCTAATTGACTCTCCACCTCTTAAATAAAAGAAATGCGAATTTTATAATTTATATAATATAATAATTTATGAAATATATTTAATATATGTAATTTATATAATTATTTCACAGAATTTTTTTGATTCTTGTTTAGTAGTTTTTGGTAATTTAGATTTATTAATGAAATTATCGAAAATAGTTAAAAAACTTTAAAATAAATACTTTAAATATAAACTAAAAAATTACAGTTTTTATTTATTTATTGCCTAATAATATATATAGTAATATTTATAATATCTAATTATTTTTAGTCATTAATTTTTTGCATTTATATTTGGTTTAATTTTTACTATTTGAAAGAAGGTCTTTTACCTGCATCTAATTATCAAGTAATTTATTTTAAAAATATAATCTGAAATCACTATATTCGCTTGTCATTTATTGTATTTTTTGTTTTATTTAATAAAATGTCTAATCCTGCTTTGAGCTAATTTTCAATTCATTATTTTAATTTACAAACTTTATAAAAATTTCCATTTAACCCTTAAATAATATTTATTTATTTGATTGTTTTTATTTTTTAATTTTTATTTTATTACAATTATATTTTTTTTTTCCCCAGTTTTTATTAATAATTTATAAAAAAAATAAATGAATTATTGAAAAATATAATCTATTTATGAAATAATCCATAATATAAGATGTTATTTTCGATAATATAAATATAGTAGTATAGATCCTTGTATTTATTATAAATATAAATTTGAAATAATCTTATTATTTGGATTAAATATCAGAAACTGAGGTATTCTGAAACTATTATAGTCATATTCATTTTTAAATTTATTCTTCATAATATAAAATTACTAAATTTGAAAAAATTAAGAATTTAGTATATATAGTTAAAATATGTAGCGAAATGTAAATTTTTGAACTTACTTATTTAAAATACTCAAAGCTTTAAATATTATACTAAAATCGAACAAATTATTTTATTATTCTTCATCAATAATAATATTGGTATCTATAAATTTAATTTTACTTCAATAACTAAAATCATCAGAAATACACATTTCTTATGATTAAAACTACTTATTTTTAATTATTTTAAAAGCTGTATCAATAAGAATAATTTCTAAATATGAACCAACTAATTAAAAAATAAAAGTCAAAAAAAATCAAAAATCATTCATAGAAAAAAAAAAATAAGAAAAAAAAAAGAATAAATAAAGAATAAACCAACACAAAATATACCTTTAAAATCATTTTCAAAAACCTAAAACCCCCCAAAAAATAATAAAAATTAAATTTTTTAATATAAAAAATTAATTAATTATAAAATTAGTACTAAAAAAATGGATGAATATTTTAAACCCTTAAAAAAATAAATGATATACATTAGAATCTCAATAACAATTTTTGTTCTTGTAAATATTTCCATGTTAACAATATCAATATACAAAATAACTTAAAACTCATTTAATATATATGACCTCGAAAAAGATATATATTATGTATATATAGGAATTTTAACTTTAATGCTATTTATTTCGGTTATAGCAATAATAGGGGCTAAAAATTTAAACAACACTTGCTTACATGCGTAAATAAATAAATAAATATATATAGAAATTAATTTTTTATTTATAAAAATTAAATTATTATATTACGTTTATTTAAAAATACCCAATTTATATATTAATTTCGGTATATATAAATTTATTAATAATTTTTATTTTAATTAGTTATAACATTTCTTAGTATTTTTTATGTTTAGTATTTATCGGAATTTCTATTTATTCGACAATTATGGTAAAATAAATGATTAATAATATGGAAAATAATTTAAATGAAATAGATAAATGTAATTGGGCAAGTCAAAAAAATTGTAATTGTGGAAATTATTCAAATTTATCTTTTATAGAATATGCAAATGATGCAATTTATTAAATAAATAATGACATATATGGACAACAGGGCTAGTGTAAAATAAAAGCCTCGAGTCTCCCAAATTAAATGTATTTTATCTTATAAGGATTGCCTAATGTTAGTGTAAATACAAAATTTCATAATTTTATTATAAAAATTTGACAATATTTTTAAATAAATTATCATTGTAATTTAATAATAAATTTTAATAATTTTTTTTTTTTTTTAAGTAAACTTCAGGAGTGACATCATCTTTATATTGTTAAGAGGTTAAATCTTAATCATAATTAATGAAATATGGAAATTTTATGAAATATTTTGAAGAAAAATTTAAATGTTCTGGTAAATAATAAAAAATATTATATAACTAAATTAATTTTAGTTTTCTCAAAAAGGAATAAAAAATAATCAATAATTATCATTAATTTATAAAATTTATATATTAAAATTTTAGGAATGTGTTCTAAAACCCCATTTTATACTTTTAGCGATATAAATAATGGAATTCCAAAATAAAAGTGCTATAAATTTATATATTAATGGCTCAACGACAATTAAAAATTTATTTTAATTTTAACTTGGTCTTTATCTGGATATTTTTTTATATAAAGTTTATTATCCTTATTTTATATGGTTAAAAAAGCAACAGATATCGATATTTAAAAAAAAGCAATTATAAAAGATAGAGAACCCAGTTTTAGCCATTATAAAAAATTAAATTATTACGAAGAGTCTTATTACGATTACTGAAATATTATTATATAAATTAGTTAGCCAAAAATTTTAAATTTAAAAATGAAATCATAAATATTATTTTTTAACATCATTGTAAATTTTTTAATATTATTAATATCTACTTTATTTATAAAATTTTAATCACTAATAATTATAAATCTTAATTAATTTTTTAAAAATGTACATCTATATATCTATATACATAATATATTAAAAAAACAAAAATAAATTATTATATAAAATTTGTTTTTATTTTTTTCACTTAAATTCAAAAAATATGTTTTTCCAAACTACGAGCATCTTTGCCTTAATTTTTACCATATTTTTAAATTTATTTATTTTCACTACTCGAACTATTTTCAATTTAATAAAAGTGATTTTTTTCCATTTATTAACCTTATTATGAATTTTAAAAATTTAATTATTATTAATAACTATTATTTTGACTTTCATTTAATCCACTATTATCTTAATAATTGTGCTCCTAATCTGAGTCATTTTAATCTTAATTACTATTATTTTTATCGCTACTTTATTTATTCGCAAATTCAAAAAAATCAAAAACTTTTTCTTTTTTTTTTTAATAATTTTTTTCCCCCTATTTTTTCTAAGAACTGCTATTTGCCTCACTTTTATTTTAACTCCCTTCATCTAAATCTTCCAAATCATAAAAATTTATCTCTTTTGGCTAAATTTGGTCCTAATTTTCGTTATTAAACTGCTGAAATTGTTTTTTTTAATCCAAAAATTAATGTAAATTTTCTTCAGAATTATTCAAAGTATTGCTAAAATCTTTATTTTTCTACTTATTTTATAAAGATTACCTTCTAGAAAAATTCGTAAAATCAGGCTTTTAGTATGAAGATTAAGAAGATAGATCGTAATTTTACTTATTATACAAATTTAGCAAATCATCTGGGTTTTCACTTTCGCCTCCTAAATATTATAATAGTTTAAAAATAAATTTATAAAAATAAAATATAAAAAAAATAAATACATATATAATATTTTCTATTAATTTTAAATTACTCAAATTTATCAGTTTTTATTTTTTTTCATAACTATCCTCACTATTATTACTAAAATAACTTTGTTCTTAAATTGTTTTAATTTCTCTATCTTTATCATTTTTTTAATCTATCATTTATTCCTAAAGTTACAAATTTTAATTTTTATTCTTATTTTCTTTATTTTAATTTCCATTTTTTTATTCGCCTATATTATTATTAAAATTATTATTATTTTCTTCTAATTAAACCGAATTTGCCTATTTCAAATTCAAATTTAACTAATTTTTGTTCAAAGATAATTAATTTCTAAAAAATTAGTTGCCTTTGCTTGAATTTTCACTTGATTATAAACTTTTACTGTTGGAAATTGAGTCGTCAGAAATATAATTAAACACATTTTCTGGATATTCAATAACTGTGTGTTTTTTAGCTCTTTTATTATCGGTATCTTTTTTTTAATTTTCACTTCCTTAATTTTATTATAGATCTCTAATATTTTTGAATTCGTTTTCATTAACTTAATCCTATTCATTTTAACTTTTTTTAGATTAATTTTGCCCACCATCATTTTTTTCCTGTTCATCATTTTCTTCACCTTAATAATATTTTTGTTGAAATTAGATTTTGTTTATTTATATTTACAAATTCTATATATTTACAAATTATTTATAAAAAACAAATATATACTTTATTCTTCTTCTTCTTCTAGAGATGAATCTTCGTTATAATTATTATACTATTCTTCTTATTCAGAAGAATCTTATTCTTCACTTTATTATAATTTTTATTAGCTTTTATCATTTTCTGAATTATTAACATTATTTTCGCTAAAATCTTCAAATTTTTCCAAATCAAAACCATCATTTTAATTTTAACTTTAGCTTGAATTATCTTATTCCTTTCTTTCGTAATTATCTTATAAATTTTATTTTTTTTTACTTTCAAGTTAAGATAAAAAACTTGAGTCTCCATTTTAATTTTTAATTTTATCTAAGTCACCTAAATTCACACTCTTATGAACTTTATTTTATTCTTAAATTTCTTATAAAGTTTAGTCATTTTTATTTTTATTCATAATTTGATGACTTTAAAAAGAACCATTAATTTATTTATTATTATTAAAATCATTTTATATTTTTTAACTTTTATCGTTATTTTCGAAATAGCTCTGATTTTGACTTTTAAATTTTTGTGTTTATAAATTACTTTAGTCTTATTTTAAAGATTTTTATTTACTACTGTTAATTTCACTTTGATTTCCGGATTTAACACTGAAATTTTAATCTTTTTCATAATTTTGTGAATTAAATTTACTTTAATCTAATTATTCTTCATCATTTTCCTCTTCCTCTTTTATTTCCGAGTTCCTTTAATTTTTCCAATTTAAATTTTAATTTTATGCATTTGAAAACTCACTATCAATTGATGTAGTGCTTTCGGAATATTAAGATTATGATTAATTTTCATTAAAATTGTCAAAATCATCTAAATTAAAAGGACTATTTTCCTCTTTTATATTTTTTTATTAATCCGATTTTTCATATTCATTTTTAATTTAATTTTAATTCGAATCCTCGCTATCACTATAAATAGAGCTCTCTTAATTTATATTTTCTTCCTACTAAAAATTATCAAAATTGTCTAAATCTAAAACCTACTACGAATTTTAATTTTCAATTTAATTTATCTTTTCCTTTTAATCATTATCTTAATTTTAGGTAGAAATTGAATTCAAATTAGAATTTTAGTTTTTTTTTTTAGTCTATATCTAACTCTAGCTTTCATTGTTATAACTTTAATTTTATTTTTAATTTAATTTAGGTTAAAAACTAAATATTTCTCTCTAATTTTCTCTTTCAATACTATTTTAAATACTTTCCTAATTTTCATCTTATTATTAATCGAAAAATTATTATAAATCTTTTATTTACTCTTATGAATTTATTTCTTCTTTTTAACTTCCAACAGAACTGTCCAAATGGGACTCATTATTATTATCATTATTATTAATAAATTGGCTGCTTTTTTAGCTTTTTTAAATTTCGTTTTATTTTTATTTTTATTTATCTTCTTAATTATTTTTTTATAAATTATTTTAATTATTTCTATAATTTTTACTATTATCCGAATTTTAAGACTACTCTATTGACGAGTCCAAAACTTCAACAATTTATGAATTTTTTTCTTTTTTTAATTTTTCGCTATTTTCGTCATTTTATTAATTTGAATCGTTATTTGCATCAAAATCGTGTAGATCTTCGAAATTAATTTCGTTTTAATTGAGATTTTCATTATTTTCGCTTTTCTAACTTTTTTATTTTTCTATTAAACTTTGCTAAAGATTGTTTTAAGGAATACTAGAAGCCAATTTCTAAAAAGAAAAACTCATTTAATTTTTCTATTCCCTTTTATTATCTTAATTTTTACGAACTTCATTTAAACTATCATGAATTGGCTATTCTTAATTAAAATTTCCCGTATCAAATTATTATTTGTTATTTGAAGATTCTATAAATATTAAAAATATATTATATTTTCAAAATATTTTTTACTCATACTTAAATATTTCAGTATTTTTATAATAAATTTTTATATTTAAATTACTTATTTCTGGAGATTTAAGACCTAAATCAGTATTCATTTAATTTTATTTACCCAAATTTTCCTCTTAATAAAGGGAATTTTATATCTATTAATAAGCTTCAGGCACATTTAAAACCTGTTTAACAATATTAGTTGTCTCTTAATCGCCTTCCTTTTCTTTTTGTAACTCTAATTCAAGTTATTTTTATTTTTTTATTTTTTCTTCTTTTAAAACCTCCATTAAAGGTAGATAGTTATTTACCATTAAACCCTCGTTAATTTTACTCATTTTTTTTTTTATTTCCTAGTTTTCTTACTCAATATTTTCAGCCAAATCTGAAATTCTAAATTTTTTTGGCTAAAACTAAGATTTTTTAGAATTTCTACTGGTTATAGAAGAAATATTAGAAAATTATTCAGTCATTTTCTATTTTTCATTTTCATTTTATTTTTAATTAAAACTGTCTAATAATCCTTATTATTTGTCTTCTTACTGTTGCTATTATTATTCACTTTGATTTTTAAAAAGTTCAGTTTTGCCTAAAATTTACTTCCAATTTTTCATATCTATTTTTTCCTGTTTTTATATAATATTATTCTCGCTATTATTATTTTAATTTTCTGTCAACTTAATTATATTATTTCCCTTTTGCGTTAAAAGATTATTGTCACTACTATTTTCTTCAGATTAGTTTCTTTTTCCTCCCAAATATTCGCCGTAATTTTTGTAAATATCTCTTTTTTTTAACAATTAATTAAAATTTGGAAACAATTTACAAAATTAACATTCTTTTTCATTAACAGACATCATTGACCTGCATTTTCTACAATAAACTTTTAAATACTACAATTTTTCTTTCTTTTTACTTTTCATATTAGTTTCCAAACTTAAATCTTAAAAAAAAATTTTAAAAAAATCATTTTAATAGTTTAAAAAGATTTTATTATTTAAATATTAAATAATCATGTGAAAATTAATATAAAAATCAAATTATAAATAAAATATTATAATAAACATAAAAATTATAAATAAAATATTAAATTTTACTACTTTTTTATTATTATTATTCATTTTATGAACTCTGGACATTTTATTCGTTAGTACTAATATTACTGAAATTTTTAATAATTAAATTATTATAATTTCCTTAATTATTATTGCTGCTAATTCTACTGATTTTAGAATTAATTAAACTAGATTAATAATTTACCAAAGAATTTTAATTATTTTAATTATTTTATTAACTAATTTATTTGTTTGACTAAAAATATGACTAATTATTTTAAAATAATTTTGCCGAATTTAAAGGCTAACTATGGTTAGAGAACTATTTTTCCAGTTTTAATTAAGAAATTTACTGTTAATAAGATTCAAATTACAATTTTAGTTATAATTATTTATTATTTTAATCTTTTTTTTTTTACTTTTAAAAATTTTATTGCTATTTTTCTAATTATTGATTTCTAGATTCTTCTTTGTTTAAATAATTTTAAAAACTCTCAGATTTTTCTAAATTTCTTAATTGCTCTAAACTTTATAAATCCCCATCAATAGAAATTTGACTATTTTAACTAAAATCTATAGAATTTTATTAATTCTAATCTTAATTATCATTTTAATCTAAAAATGAATTTATTTCCACTTTTGACAATTATTCTGAAAAAGTAGAAAAATTTAACTCATTATTTTTGTTTTAATTTTACAAATTAGTTTCAAAAAAACTATATTAATTTTTTTAATTTTTGTGCATTTTGCTATCTTTCTAAAATTCTTGCTAATTTTACTCATATATTTATTTTAATTTTTTTTCATTTTCAAATTCTTTTTTTGTTTATTTTGCGCCTGAATTATTATAAGAAATTTACAAGTTTTTTTACGCACTATATCTGTTTAAAATTTCAGGATTATTTATACTAAAATTATGACCTTTTTCTTAAGACCCATTATACCTACTACTTTCCCTATTTTTATTATTAATTTTATAATTTTTTTAACCAATCATTTCTTCTTTTTAATTTTAATTTATTTAGCTACTTTCTTTAAATATTCCTTTTTAAAAATTATTTTAATTTTAACTTAAAAAAGTTTAATCGTATTAAATATCATCAGGTAAGATTTATTCTTAATCTTAATTTTATTATTATAAATTATAAATTTCTTGTTATTTTTATTCTAAATAATTATCTTTGCTTTTATTTTGAACTTCTTTTTAGCTTTAATTTTAATTTTATTTTTATTTTTAATTTTAATTTTATTATTGTATTTAAAATGTTTCTTTTCTCTGTAGTTGCCAATTAGGTTTTTATAAAAAATGCTCTGAATCGTCTAAATTTATAGATATTTCACTATTTTTTCCGTTTAAATCTTATAAATTCCAATTTTTTTAATCTTATTTTTGCAATTAATTTTCGCTTTTAATTTTATTATAAAACATATTAAATTTTTAATCTTTATTTTTGTTCATATTATTACGATCTGACTATTAAATTATATTTTAAGTATTCATTTTTTCCTTTTTAGCAAATAAATCCTTTATATTTTTAATTTAATTACTATACTAATTGTTGTTAGAATTTTAAGTGTCTAATTATTAAAATTACTGCTTATTTAATTTATTTTAGTTTTAGTTTTAATTTTCATATTAAATTTTTTTTTACTTCTAATTTAATTATTTAATTTGTTAAGAGTTATTTTAATTACTAATACTTTAAAATTGGCTCAAATTACTGAAATCAAAATCTTATAACAAATTTTTCTACAAATCTACCTATGTATTTTCCCTTTCCTCTTCTTCTAATATAAACTAAATGTCTTAGAAATCTTAAAAATAATCTCCAATTTATAATTATTTATTCATTTATTCGATTAAAATTTTATCCCCCTAATTTTACTACTTTTTTTAATTTAAAAAATAAGATTTTTGTTCACTTAAATTAGAAATGTCTTCTAAAGTCCTTCCTTATTTTTTAAACTTTTTATTTTCAAAATCCTTATTTTTGTTTATTAAATCATTATTAAAGGAAGAAAAAGGTTAATTAAATTATCGAGAAAAATCATTATTTAATTTTTAATTTAGATTATCGTAGTTATTATTATCATATTAAGGATATTAAATATTATTTCCTTATAAATTTTGCTAATTATTGTTAAATTGACCACTAAATTTCGCATTATTATCTTAATTTCCATTTAAATTTGCTTAACTATTTTTATTATTTACACTAGTTTTCATAGAGTTATACTATTAACTTGGTGAAAAAAATTAACTTGTTTGCCAATTTTATAAAAGCTTTTATTGTTTTTTTAAACTTATTAAATCAGGAAACATTTTATTTTAACTATACATTTATTTTTAATTCTAATTTTAATATTCTTATTAATATTATTTTTGATCAGTTGTATTTTTATACTCAGATTATTAAGAGGATTAATTTTCGCTGCTACCATATTCCCCATATTATTTCATATCAAAAATATTGCTTTTATTATCATTGCTATTATATTTTTTATAAACGATTTTTTTATAATTTTATTCATCACTTTGCCCTCCAGTATTATAATCATACTTTGAATTTTACATTTTTTCTTCAATTCTTTACTTTTTTCGTAAAAATCTCTATTTTTCTAATTCTTACTCATATTTCTATTATAACAGCTAAAAATGCCTTTACTATTAAATTTCTTTTTGTCTTTTCTCAATTTTCTATTTGTATTCAACTTAATTTTTTTCAATAATTTTTTATTTTATTAATTCCTAATTGTCCAAAATCTTGTAATAGTACAAATTTTCTACATTATATGCGTTTTCAGTTTTTATAGTATGAATATACTATGCTTAATCAGTTTCCACATAAAAATTACTAATGTTTTCAGAAAAACTAATTGGAAATTACAAATATTATTTTATGGAAAAAAAATCTGCTACAAATGCCAGACTTTTTTCCATTTCCTAAATTTTTTTTAATTTTTACTCATTTTCTCTTTATTTTCTCTCAAAATTTTCTTGAAATTAATTTCCTTTATTTAGCAAAACTTTTTTCTAAAAATCATTTAAATTATCTTAATTTTTAAAAATTTTCATCTCATATTTTTTTGTAACCGGATTCATAACCACTTATTATTATTAATTTTAATTATTTTAATTATTTTAATCATTTTATATTTTCACTCCATTTTCGTATTTATTTAAAAGTCCGGCTTTTTCCAGCATTTACCCCAAAATAAAGGCATCATAATCTTTATATTTTTCATTTCCATCTCCGTATTTTTACTAAAATTATTGTACTATTTATAAAATTTGGTCTTATTATCTTTATTATTATATTTTGTCCAAATATTATTAATGATTTGCATTTAAAATGCTTGTCCTATTTGCCCTCCCTATTTGACTTGTATTAATATTATTTTATTACTAATTATTATTATTAATGTTATTATTATTGGAAATTTAACTGATTCTAGAAGTGTAAGGAGCGTTTTCCTTTTTTGATGCCGCTTTTTTCAAATAATAATAATCATTTTCTTTTTTAGAAATGGAGTCTTACTTTTATTTGTATCTTTATTATATTATTAAAAAATAGAATTAATTATTATTTTTATCTATTTTTTAATGTATGTAAATATTGAAGAAAATAATATAAGAAAAATTAAATTATTGATATATTATAATTCATTTTGATACTAAAATATATTATTACTTATCCATATAACTGTTTCTTATTTTTAATATATCTTATTTATCTTATAGATCTTAATTTATATTTTAATCTTTCAATTTGCCACTTTTTTCCTCTTTAATTTATTAATAAATATTTTATTTATCTTATAATGCACGATCTTCAGACTCATTAGAAGAACTTAAAGATCTTATTATCGATTTTTTACGAGAAAAAAATTTTTTAAAGAAATTTTTCTTTTTCCCTTTTTTTTTATCCTTTTTCTTCTCTTATTTTTCCTTTTTCTCCATTATTTCTGCAATTCTCTTTTACTGCTCTATTTATTTTCTCTTCAAAAATTATTGTTAAGCGAAATTGCCTGAATCTTCTGATGAACTATAAATATTTATATGACATTTTAAATAATATAATTAACAGCTCAGATTTATATAATCAACTTATATTTTTTTTTAAAAAATTTTAAATAAATTTTGAATAAATTACCTTTATTTATTTTCCTCTTCTAAATCTTCATTTTCATCATCGTCTTCATCTTAATAATAAATTTCAGAATTCTGATTAAAATTCTAATTTTTAATACTTTATTCTGGACTTACCTATGAATTTTCCGAGTTTTCAGAGACACTATCTTCACTAGTAACAATATTTTAAAATAAAGGATTTCCTTTGCTTTTTTTTCTAGGTCTTTTTGTTTTCTCTTCTTATTTAAACAATTGTTTTTTTTACTCTTCTAAATTTTTTTGATTTTATGTTTTTTGTTTAATTTTTTCCATGGCTCCCATCGTATTAAATTCGCTAGAAATATGACTTTAATTTCCTTAGAAACTACTATTATTTTCACTAGAATCTTATTATTATTAATTAAATTCATTTATTCCCTACAACTACTATTAGGTATTATTTTTATTTTATTCACCCTCTCCATTATCAAAATCCTAGAAATCCATAAAATCTAAAGAAGTTTTTTAATTTTCCTTTAAATTTATTTCCCTATTTTAATTTATATTATTACTTTTATTTTTATCATTAATTTTATCAGGACTACTCCAATTATCATTATTTTATTACAATGAAGAACTTTATTTAAATCCCTTCATATGTCCTAGCTGAAACTCAGATGAACCTGAAACTGAAGAATCTATTTTATGATCTGACAATTAATTTTTATTTTATTTATTATTTTATTTTTAATTTTGCAGTTCCAATTTTTTATTCCTTTTCTACTAGTTTTCATTTTATAACCAACTATCGTATTATTAATTTTTATTTCTATCATTTATTTTATTAGAACTTATTTAATTAGCTTTTTTTTAACTTATTTTTTTCTCTCTTTTTCCAGGTAAATCTATATTTTTTTATTGCTTTTATTTTTACTTATTTTCAATTATTTACTCTGAATCTGAACTTTATGAATTTGAACTTTATTCAGATAAACTATTTGACTAAGATTCCTCAGAAATTTAACTATTTTTTTAAATATTTCTTCTAAAAATATTTTTTTAATTTTTTAGATTTTATTTATTATTTAAAGATTTATTAGACCTTCTTTCTAATACATTATTTACATTATTATTACTATAACTATTTAACTGAGAATCATAATCAGAATAAGAATTAGTTGAGTATTTTTATGAATTTTTATTATTGGCCCCAAGTTATTTTTGTAAATTGTTTGCTAATGTATTGCTATTTTCATTACCCATTAAAGTAAGTAATAAAAAAAATATATATTAAAATTATTATCTTTTTGTTATCGAATATGTGTATTCTAACAAAACAAAATATTAAATTGAAAAAAAAAATTTAATTATTAATTTAAAAAACACACTTTATTTTTAATTATTTTACTATTATTAAGCAATCTCTATCAAATGACCATTTCTTTAATAAAATCATAAAAAATATTTATATCTATATAAGAATATTATTTAAATACTTATATCAACGACTCTTATATATTATTAAAAAAAATATATAAATAGTAAACTTTTTAAAATAATAGTAAATTAATTTTATACCAATATTATTTATACATTAATTTTATTTTTAATAATTATTTATATTAAATATTTATTAAATCTCTATATGTAATAAAATAATTTATAATTTAATTTTATATTATCAATACATTGTGATGTTAAATTGCATAAACATTTTTCTCTCCTAATAATTAATTAAATTATAAATAAATTATATTAATTAATTCTAAAAACGAACTTAAAAATATTATTAAAATGTATAAAATTATTAATTAATAATATTATTAAACACATTTAATTTAAAGTTCCATTAAATTAAATGGGTTGATGACATTTATGCTTAAATTATATAATATTTTTGTTCTTTTATAAAAGCATTAATAATATTATTAATTATTACCCTATAACTTAATAAATAATATATGTAAAAGACCTTAGGTTTTCCATTAACCCGAGTAATAAATATTATTAAATGCAAAAAAAAAAACAAAAAACAAAAAATTACTAAAAAATAAAAAAAATAAATAATTTATATCTTAAAACATATATTATAAAATGGGAATTTGCGTAAGCTATGAAGAAAAATAAAGCCCAAATTTACCAACTTCATAAATTAATAATTAAAAATTTAAAAAAAATTCCAACCATGCTTCATATTATTATTAAAATTCATAGCTCAAAGATTCAATTTTCCAAACTAGTCCAAATTGTTCAGAAACCCAGTCAATAGGTTCAACTAACGCCAGCGTATTAATGTAAAAAATCTAAATATATATTTTAACGTATTATAATATAATATCCATATAAAAAGTCAAAAATAACTAATATTTAAATATTTTAAAAATAGGGAAAAAAAAAACTCACAATAAAATAACCCTTTATAATTCTCGAACCTGTTATAAAGTAACTTAAAAAATAAAAAATAAATAGCAAAATAAGATTATAAAGAAGATACTGAATCTTAAGATACTGAATTCTTCAGCATTGATGATTGCGACTAAAAAAGTGAAATAAACCTAGAAGATATTTAAAATTAATTTGAAGAACTGTTGTAAAAATATGAGACCCCTGAACATGTTGTATAAAAATACCTTGAAAAAGAAGAACAAAATAAAAGTTAATAAAATCTAAATTATTGCGCATATAAGAAATAAAATCAATAATTAAATCAACATACTAAATAACTTTAATAGAAATAAGAACAACTGTTATAGTTATAAAAAAACTAGAACTAAAATAAATCATTAAATCTTAATTTAACCCAAAAAATAAATAATAATATATATAGTCCCGAAATAAGAGAAAAAATTGAAAATTTTTTACATTTTTCATAATAAAATCTGATATAAGGAGGTTGGGGAATTCCAGTACATTAAGATGAGAATTCTTAAATAAAAATTTTTAAAAAATAAATAAAATCAAGTAATACTGAAAATAATGTAAATTAAACTATATTAAGAGCTGAATTAAAATTATAAAAAAAAGTAAGTTTGTAAAAATTATTCAATTTCCTAAATAATCCTGAAAATTTAAAATAAATTGACAGAAATATAATTGAAATTAGCTCTTTCAAAAATGGAAATTACGCTGTAAGTGTAGAAAATTTTGGATATTTAACCTAAAATAGATAATTTACAATTTAAAAAATTTTTGATAATAATTATGATAACGAAAATACTTAAAACATAAAAAAACAAACATAGTAATTTTTAATTATGTATACCGATTTAGAATAAAATAACGAGCATTATAATAACATATAAAATACTATAAATTTAATTTAAGAAAATAGTGTATATAATTAAAAAAATATGTAAGCCTAGTGTAAATTTAAAGGTTTTATTTTTAATTAGGAATTAAATAGAAATCAATAATAATAACAAGAATTAATTTATATATAAAATTACGATCTTATGGGAAGTATTCCAAGTAAATTAAATGACCATTATTTATTATAATAAGTTAAAAATTTATCTAAATAATTATATCAAACTATCAACAATTTCTGATTAAATCCTTAAATAAATCTTAATTTTTCTAATCAATTTTTTATATATTATATAGTTTTGTATAAAATTAATTAAATTTTATTATAATTTAAAATTGATAAATTATATAGTTATTCAAATTAATGAATTTTATTTATATAATATATAATATATAAAATATCAAAATTTATCAAAATGGTTATATACTAAAAAACTTAATAAATTATATTTTTTTTATTTAACTAACTAACTAACAATCTGAATTACAAAATATTTGCCACTTTTTTGCTATAAAATATCTAATCATTTTAAATGTATTACTTTTTTTAAATATTGTTTAATTTATTTTAATTCAATTTAATTGCTATATTTAATTGTAACTACTTAATTTTATATCTTTTCCATTTGGTGTATCAATTAATTCATTTTTACTTGTTATTCCATGATTAATATATATTTCTTAATGATTAATTATATGATTTTTACCTTCTTTTTCCTTAAATTGAGAATTTTATTATTTTTTATTTGTCATTACTTCCTCATTCGAATAATTACTTTGATTAAAATTATTACTTAGACTTATTGCATTTAATTTAATTTTCTCCATTTTTATACTAGAATCTGGGATCAATGATATCACATAAGAAGTACTGATTAAATATTATGAATTATTATAATATTTAAATATTATTTTTAACAATTTTTAAAAATTTATTTATATATATATATTTAAACAAAAAATATACCTGCTTTCTGCCAGTTTGTTATCTATTTATAGTCTCTAATTTCTTTGTGTTGCTAAAGCTTATTAACCATTATTATTTTCGTCATAATCTTCTTAATTTTATTCATTCGTGTAATTTGAGTTTTATAGTTTATCTTCTTCTTTTGGATTGCAAAAATTTGTATTATTAGTTGTAGTATTATTTTCATGAACTTATTTACTATTTGATTACCCGTTAGTAGCTTGTAATTTTATAGAGTTTCGCACAGTATTTATTGCTTTTTGACCTTATTTTTGGCAATTTATATCTTTTAGTAAATTGTTTAACATTTAATTTCCTTATTCCTAAATTAATTTTCTATTTGTTTATTGATCTTCTGTTAAAATAAGTTTTTAAGACGCTATTTTTCTAGATTTTGTCATTTATTTTGTTGACCTTTATAGTATTAAACTTTATTATATCATTTTACTTTCTCGCTTCTTTTTACTTTCATTTAATTTTTATTCTATAACTTTTTACCTTTTATATTGCAATGAAATTGCCCGTTCCTTTTTAAACATAAAATACAAATAACATATAAAATAAGCCAAGTGGGAAACAGTCAAATAAATTGTACTAACAATAGCAAAAACAACTAATTTATAATAATAATGGGAACTGTCTTATATATATTTTAAAGTTTATTCATCTACAATATCTTCATTAACATTATCACCACTGCTCAAAACATACCGCGCCTAATATATCCAAACATAAAGGGCTACTTATTTTACAATAATAAAATACCATGTAGGTAAAAAATTACCCTACCATCTTTCTTCCATGTTCCAAATAAAAGGTATTTTTTCACTTGGGGTCATAAATTAAATTAAACCAATAACACCGATATATGGCATTAATAATAAAACTTTTATAATTGTCAAAATTCCCCACAATTTATTTCTCTTATAATAGTAAGAAAATGCAAGAATACAGTACGGAACTACTTATGGACTTATCAATAAAATTACTATTAAACACAGTTGAGGAATGGAAAATTAAAGAGTGGTTATTGCATTACAAAGTCCAACTACAAAAACACCCCCTGTACTTATAAAAATGTGGAAATACATCCAAATTTGATATATTTTATTTAAAATTTGAGGTGAATATATTTCTTTTGTTTCAATAAATTATCTGGACTCAAATTCTTACTTTCTAGGGTGAAAATCCTCTTGAGTTATTAGCTCTTAATAATTTGTATTTATTTTGTGACTATGTTGCTTAAAATGTTCCAGTAAAAAAGGAGAAATAACAAATAATTATGTTTATTCACTTAAATTAAAAAAATTTATATCTTTTTTCCTTAAATGTGTTTTATTCGTTCTTATAATCTGTTTGTAACTTTGCCATACACTCTAAAGTATAAATAATAATTATGTGTAAAATAGTTTAGGAAGAAAATAATTAAAAAATAAATATAATATATAATACAAATACAAATGCAATTAAAGAAATTAATATATTAAATTTTATCCAGTCTTCAACTCCTCTTTAATCAATTAATCTTAACAATGATGCATTTAATCCTATAATAAACATAGGTAAATGCTATAGATATCCTTCAATTAATTACTTTTTGGTTAATAATAAATATAGGTCAATTTTATTTCTTTATTTGTAAAGATAAATGTATTCAGTAAATGTTAATGTGCATAATATACTATATCCTATACCTTTAATATTTATATTTTTATTAAAAACTTCAAATCCCTAATATTATTTTGTTATTTGTTTTGGTAGTATTATCAAAAAATGTAATGTTAACAATCTTTCTAGGCCATAAAATATAATTACTATATAAAGTGTGTATTTACCTATAAAAATAAAATTAAAGTAAAAAAACATAATTTTTATAAGAACGAAATATACATTTATAGTTTAACATTAAAGCAACTTATTATAACTACATATAATATATTAAACTTTTTCATAATTTTTAGGCATTTTTAATAGATTTTACCTTTTTAATAGTTTTGAAAAGTTATTCCTATATCATTATCTACCATAAATAAGGTGAAAAATATATCATTAATTATACACACAATTCTAAGCAATATTTTAAAAAAAAAATAAATTGAATCCCATTTTTTAAACATTTTTTAAATTTTTGTCAATCTTTCCTAATTTTTTATTCTAAGATCTGTATTATTGCCATTATTTTTGTAATTTCTTTTAAAAAAATTTAACTAATTTTAAAACATATAAGTTTTTATTTTTTTATTTTTCAATATTTAGTTAATTATTATTTTTTGATCGATTTTTTATTTTTACCAAACGATTTTTTTCTGATTATTATTTCATTATTAAATCATTAATAAATAGATGCACCTATAATTCAAAAAAAATATACTTTTTCTAAATCTATAAGAATTGCATAAACTAATATTTAATATTATCATTTTATAATTATTAGTATTATTAAAGATATAAAAGGTTAATTATTTTTAACTTAGATTATTACGGTTTTACATTCTAAATTAAATTTGAATTATCAATTATATTTTATATGGTGATAAATTTATTAAATAAAATAACGAAATAAGTAAAAAAAAAAAATTACATGCGAATTTTTTAATTTATTTTACATTTAATAGAATATTAATAAATGTGGTAAATATAAATGTATATTAATATTTTTAAAATAGATTTTAACGCTATTTTAAATATATTTTAAAAACTATTTAGAGGTTTGAATTTAATAAGATATATAATATACACTTCAATGAGATTCAGAATGACAATAATCTCCAAACTATAATAATGCACTCCAACCATTTAATTACTCTACTTAAAAAATATATATAATTGATGTTATAATATTGGTAAAAGCAATGAAAAAGACAATCAAAATAACGATAGACTATCTTTTATATTTATTCACAAACCAATAAACTAAAGGAGAAATAAAAGAACCTCCAATTAAAGCCAATAATATATACCATCCTATAACTCCATATCCTAAACTCCCACTAGTTAACACATTCAAAATAGATGTGAATGAAATAAAAAAGTACATGAACCCAGAAGTGGCTGCAGCAACTCTAGTTTGTACCTGTAAATAAACATATAAATATATAAATAATTATTTAAAAGATATATATTTATATATAAGAAGAAAAAAGCTAACTATAATTATACATATATTTATATAATATTAATTACATTTAATAATAACAAAACTGGCACAACTACCAAACCAGCTCCAACTCCCAACATTCCTGCTATAAATCCAGCGACAAATCCTGCACCAGATATTTTAGCATAAGAAGAGGGGTCCAAATTTTGCAAGTCATTTTCGTCAAAATCATATCCAACTACTTATTTTTATGCAATTTCATTTTTCATATAAAACCAGGCGAAAACAGAGAGACCTGCTAAAACAAGATATTAAGCAGTAAAAAATATGAAATATCCTGTATCACATTTAGTGAAGCCAAAGATAGAATTGTTACCTATTTTTTAAATTTTTATAATTTATATACAGATTTTTTTAAAAATTAAGCTCTAACATTTAAATATTTTGTGAACGAAAATTCTTTATTTTTATAATTTAAATGTATATTTCTAAAAAAAATTAATGATTTTATAAAAAGTTGTATAAAAATTTTACCCAAAACAAAAGAAAAGAAAGTAACTACACATAAGCACCCAATTAAGAATCCAAGTTTTTTTAAAGGTACTTTATGGCTTTCTTCAATTAAAATTTTTTCCTTAATCATCATATTTTTAGTAATTCCTTATTCATTTAATTAATCGTCTTCGTTTTCTAGTTCATCATTAGATTATGTTGTTAATTTTTAATTTTAATTTTAATTTTCATCTTCTTCAGATTTTTATTCCACTAATTTTTCCAATGTATTTTCCTATCTATACTTATTATTATTATTTTCAACTCCTTGAGGTTTAAACATAGACTGTTCATTGGAAGCTGAAACTTCTGTGATATTTCCTAATTATTAACCGTTATTTTTATTGTTTTCATTTTATTTAATTTCGCCCCTGGTTTGTAATTCATCTTCTTTTATTAATTAAGATCCAGAATCTCTTTATTTAAATTGTAAATTATGAGATTAAAAAAAATAAAAAAATTTTCACCAAAAGTTATTACTATCTAATATTATAATATTTAAGTGATTATAAAATTTATTTTATTTTTTATTTTTTTTTACCTATCAGATTTTTAAGACTATTTTTATTAAAATTAAAAATCTTTATTTGCAATTTATTCATTTTATAAAGCGGGTACTGAGTTTCTTTTAGCTAATAATGGTTTTTTTAAATCATGAGTTGTAGACTGTGTTCTTTAAACCCTTTTTTTATAACTATCTTATAAATCTTTAAATTATTCAGGGTTTAAAGAAATTCTCTACCTATTAAAGATATATATTTAAATAATAAAATATTACATTAAAGTGTATAATGTAATTAAAAAAACAAATCTCATTTATTTATTACATGGATTAGGACCTAAAATTTCTATACTCTTATTTATTGTAAAACAAACTATTTCTGCTCATAATATTTTCATTCAATTTTTCAACAGTTTTTTAATATTTTTCAACTAAATCTTTGCTAACCCCCTACAAACTAACTCCTTAATTTTCATCATTATTTTAATTTTCTAATATTTATTAAATCGTTTTTTCCCCGTCTACTACATTGATATTTTCAGTTAACACAGAATTATTTTCAGCCTCCATAAATTCTTTTCCAATTTTTTTTAATTCTCTTCTTGCTTTCATTTCTAATTTAAACAAACCCATACATCTATTCATCAAATAAGGGCATACAAAACTTAAAAATACTACGAAAAAACCATTTAAGAACAAAGAAGGCATGATAGAATTCATTAAAACTCCTATAAAAAAGAATAAAAATTACAAATTTATGTATATAATAATTATTGAAATAATTAATACATATTAAAAAAATAATTATGAAAATCTTTTTAAAATTTAGAATTACCAGTATTTGTTCCAATTAAAATAGCAGGCACCAAAATCATAGCAATACCAAAATCAATTAAAGGCTTATTTTAAGTTGGATGTTTTTCCATAAGCAGAAGTGTTATATTAGCAAGACATCCTCCTTTTTATGAAAATTAGTATTTTATTTTGATTTATAAAATATATTTTTTTGCTCTATTTTTAGTTAATTAGAAACATTTAAAATTAATCTATTAACCAGACTAAAATAAAATCAATAAAAAATAACTAATAATAATTTTTACCTAAAGTAATAGGATAAGATAAGTTTGTAGAACTTGCAGTATTATAATTCAGCATTAAAACCAAAATAGGTACCTTCACAATCCCTCCTAAATATATAATAATAAAAAATGAATAAAAATACATATTTTAAATGAATTTTAAAAATAAAAATAATTAAATATATAATAGTAAAGTTTTATCTAAAATTTAAAATTTTTTACAAATATATTAAAAATTCATCTAAATATATTAATAAAAATATTAAAAAGTTTTTTTATATATATAATAAATTAGTATTTTTTTATTTGTTTCATTTAATTATTTTAAAATAAATATATTAAATATAAATTAGCTTACCTCCTATTCCCCCCACATTAGAAACTCCCACTATAATTGGAATTAAAAAATAAGCTAGTCCTGATATCCAATCTACTGGGAAAATGTTATCGTGCTTACAAATTCCATCAGTACAAGTTAAAAAATTTAAGCATTCGTTATCTTCTATGTTTCCACAGGTATCTCCTTCCATAATTATCTTTATTTCAATTTTTTTTATTTTATTTTTATTTGTTAATTTGATATTTTTATATAAAATTAATAGTATTTATTTAAGCTATAGATTAAATATTTCGTTTTCATATTCCAAATTATTAATTAAAAAATATTATTTTTACAAATTATTATTCATTATTTTGAAAAATTTTGATTCAATTAAAAATAATTTGGAGAATAAATTCTTTTACGAAATGTATTTACATATTATATATACCAATAATGCGAAAATTAGGAATTAATCTGTAAGTAATTATTCTATTTTTATTTCTAATTATTTCTAGAAAATTGAATTATTTTTAATTAAAATTTAAATGAAAAAATTAAAATTTATTCTTAAAAAAGCTAAATTTAAAATAAATGAAACCATTGCCTAAATTATATTTTATGAAATACATTAATTTATCTATAAACTATATTTGATAAGTAAGAAAAATTCATATTTAATAGCCCACCTATATAATAATAAGATAAATTAGCACGATGTATATATAAATATAACCATTAAATAACTTTTAAATAAAATAAAAAGGAATGATAATTTTTTTATATACTTATTAATTATTATTAATAATAATGCTTTAAATATTTTTTTTTTCTTTCAAAATTCATTCATATATTAATTATTTAATATGAATAAAAATATTATCAAGGGTGGTAGAATTTACAAGTTCCTTTTTTTAAAAAGGGACAATTTTCTCCTTTGGTGCAAGGTAATTTTTTCTATTAGGGTTTATAGTCCTTGTCGTTAGAATTTTTAATGTCTTCTTCAGAGTGGAAAAATTTACATTTTCCTAAGGGTAAATTTTTACAGTGACCTCCGTATTTACACTATTGTCTGGACATAGATTCTTCTTTTTCTTTTAAATATTGTTCTTTTTATTATTTTTCCTTTTCCTCTTGCTCCAATTATTTTTTTTCGGATTCTTCCATTTTTTTAATTAATTTCTCGCAAGTTACATCGCTGTACTTCAATTTAAAGGTCAAAACTCCATTTTCTTCGGATAATCTCTAGAAAATTCCGGTAATTTTTAATTATTAATAATCTTCTTCTTGGAAAATAGGTTCTTTGCTAATTTCATCGCTGGCTCCCAAAATAACTCTAGGATTTTTACTTACACTGTTTAAAGCTTTTTCAGTTTCATTCAATTTTCCTTCGACTTTTTTAATAGCCTTTTTAATTTCGTCCAAATTTACTAAAGGTAAATCGGTCAAAATAGATTATTTGAAATAGTATTTTCCAAAGTTGTCAATTGAAAATTCAGTGGGGAAATATTTAGAAATTTCGGAATTTTTAATTAAATTTTATAAAGTTTCAGATAAATAACTCAAATCTCCCAAAGGACTGGCGTTAGCTACTAAGTAAACCAAAGGAGCGTGCTATCCTCCTTTTGTGGGATAGTTGGGTTTTTAGAAATTAATGAAGGAATTCAAACTGTAAAATTATAATAATAATTAATAAATATTTTATAATTATTAAATATTTTAATTTTTAGCTAAAAAATGGTTTTTAATTTTAAATAAAAGTGTGTTTTTAATTTGCTTATTAATTTTATTTTAATTACATATCACTGGGGAAGGGAGAGTAGTAGTATCTGAAAGTCCAATTCCAACTTACAACTCCTCTAACTAAGTATTCATAAGTCCAGATAACTCCTTCAATATAATTAAGGCATAAATCTTAAACGAATTTTTCGTCAATTTTTTATTTAGGTAATTTTTCTTAATAATATCCAAGTGTGTTGGTATTTGAGAAATTTTAAAGGAAAAATCCTTTTTCATTGGAAAAAGGTTTTTTGGGCTTTTCCAAATATAATTAATCTAAATCCATATTGAATTTTTCCAAAGGAGTCATGGCAGATGTGTCAGCAGTTTTATTGGCCTCAACTTTCTCTTTTAATTATTATTGTTCTTTGGATAAAGTTTCCTACATTTTCTTTCTTTCGGTATTTAAATTATTTATTTGATCTTAAGATAAATCGTAGAAGAATTTTTGTAATTTGGGCAAACAAATGTAGAAATCTTCATCGACAATAGGGAAATATCTGTTTTTTTTTAAAAACTTTTTATATTCCTCCAACAAATAGTACATAGCTCTCAATTTATTTTCCAAACTAGGTAAAGCAGGCAAGAAATCATTTCCAATAAAGATGAAAATAAGAACAAAATCATGGATTAATCTTTCTCTGATTTTATTTTATTCTTTGAATTCTTCAGTGACTTCTTCACCCAACATTTTATTTTCGATAAATTTATAAATTTCTTTAATACAAATAATGTTATTAACATCAATGGGGTTCTATGAAATATAAATATTAGCTTAATATAAGGGAATAGCTCCCATAATTAAATCGGTATCGCTTGAAATCACGAAGTGATTGGCACTTTATTTGTAATTTTTGGAAGCAATTTGAGATCTGATAAAATCATAAATTTTGTATTCTACTTCTCCAGGAACTTTTTCGTCACTCATAATAAATTTCAAAAGTTTCCAGTCTCCTTAAACTTTTTTCTCTACAAATTCTCTAATTCCTTCACTAATGGTGTGCAAAAAAGTGGATCCACATTAGAAAAAGTCAATTTTCTATAAAAATATAAAAAATATTTAAATTATTAAAAAAAATTTAATAAAATAAATAATGTCAATATTATTACATATTACATTAAAATTTTAAAAAATAATAATGTCAACTTTAATAATTTACATTAAAATCTTTTTTAATGAAGGCTTATAATTCCTCGTCCATTTCTTTACCTTCTTCTTACCATTTTTTGGCTATAGTTTTTTTGTGATTATTGTCAAAATTTTAGTCAATTTGAGTCAAATTTGACATTTATCTCATGTGGTTTTCTTTAGCAGCAGCTTAAGGACCTTCAAAGGCGATAAAAATAGAGTTAGTAGGATTATATAATTTAACACACTCTTCTAAAACCTGATAAATAGCGAAAAATATAAATTTATTATAAAATATTTTTAAAATAAAAAAAATTATTAAAAAAAAAAAATTATAAAAATTATAAAATTATTTCATTTTTAATGTAAAATTTTGGCAAGATTTTTGAATTAATAGAAAAAAACATTTATATTTATTAATTTTTTTATATTTAATTTTAATTTTTTTACTTTTTTGGTTTCTTCTAAAATTTATAAGGTCTCTTCTTTAGTAGGATAGGGCCCGGAAATAGGATGTTTTTCTAAAACTTTTCCTACTACATAGTTGAAATCGAGATAAATGTTATCAACGTCCAAATTGAGTTTTTAAAGAGTGTTATATAAGAAAGAAATATTGCTTTTTAAGAACTTAACGAAAGAAGGAATAGCCATTTTATTTTGCTTTTTTTTTTATTTTTAGGTTTTTCTGAGATTTTTTTATTTTTAAAATTTTTTTTTAATTATTATTTTTTATTTTGTTTTTAAGAAAATAGTTTTTATTAGTTTTATTTTGTTTTTTTTTCATTAATTTCATTACCACGAAAAATCCATGGTATTTTTAATTTTTTTAAATGCTATTTGCTTTTAATAAAGTGTTATTATTATTATACCTTTTTATTTATTTAAAGTAAAATACATGGAAATCAAAATTAAAGAGAAGTATAGAAGATTTAGAAAATTAGTTTAGTTTATGTATTTAATTATTTAACCATTTAAAAATATTGAAACACATAATTACGAATTAATTAACATTATCTTAATTTTTTAGAAAGATATTTTACCTACAAAATAAAATTATAATTTCAACTAAATAATCTGATAAAATATAACCTAATAGTATATAAAATTTTTAAATTTTTAAATTATTAAATTATTATTATATTTAAATTAAAAAACAAAATACATTGAAAATATACTTAAATAAAAATAATAAAATTTATATATAATATTTTAAACTTAAGCAAATATATATATACATAAACTATTTATTTATATTTTTTAATGACTAAGATTTTCAGCAAAAAAAACAACTAGTTTTTTATTTTTATCTTTTTAATTTGTTTTTATATTCTTTATTTATATCTTTATAATAATTTAGCAAAATTTCAACCAAGTCTTTAAACTTCTCTTCATCTTATAAACTAATAAATATAAAATATCATAAAATATTTATATTTTTTATATATTTTAAAAATTACCTAAAATCAAAAAAAATAATATCTTTCCTTTTCTATTGAATTAAATTCCATTTTTGCTTATAAATTTCTTTAAATTATTAGTTTTCATCATTTTAAACTAAATCTCTTATTAAATTTTAATTAATGTATATTTAAAAATAAGTTTTTATTATTTAAGAGCATAAAATATATTAAAAAATATATCTTATTGTTAAAAATTATTAATTTTAATATATATTACTATTTATTTTAAATTATAATTGTAGGTCTTCTAACAATTTCATCATTAGATATAACTAAATCTATAAACTCATCTAATTATTTTTCTATTTCATTCATTACAGAAAAATCCAAAAAATACTAATTAGATGGTAATTTTTATAATTTAGAAATAAAAAAATTAAATTTAAAATATATAAAGGTAAAAAATAATTTAAATCTAATTATATAAAAATATATTATACCAATATAATTTTAGTATCTTTCAAAAAAGATGAATAAGACTTATTGACATTATAAGAAGCTTTGCTTACTCTTAAATTTTATTTTTAAATTTTACACTTTTATCTATCTAAGCCTATCTAAATTAATAATATATATATATATTTATAATTTTTATAATGATTTTAACCTTAAAACATTTAAAACTTATATAAATAAAAATAAATTACTGTTTTAATTAGATTTATATTATTGTTTTTTTAGCTTTTCTAAACCAATTTCTACATAAATTAATGCTTTCCTGAATTTTTGTATCCTATACATTTTATTTTATAAATTTACAAAATATATATAGATTTAATTTAAATAAATGAAATAAGAAGTAAAAATATCATTTATTTTTAAAGTATAACATTTTATTATAAATTTAATAAATTCTAAAGACATTTTAATTATTAAATAATTAACTGATATCATAAAAAAAATAAAAACATAAAAAACCCAAAATAGTAAATGTATACATTTTACGCTATACATAAAAAATTGTAAATAAAATATTATTTTATAAATTTTATTATAAAATAGACTCAATATTTATTTACAAATAAATGCTACAAAATAAATTTAAATTTTTATTTACCAATTATTAGTATATCTGTATTTAATTTATCTAAATCTACTCTAGAAACAAAATACTGTATTATATTATGATCTTCTAATACGTTATATTTTTCTGGATTAACTTTTTGCATGTTTTTTTTTTTTCTTTTTTTAAATTCTAAACAAAAAAAAATCTATTTCTCTCAGTTTATAAGTACTATTTTTCTTTTAAATTTTGAATTTTATTTATTTATTTTTTATTTAAAATATTCCTATTTTTAATTAATATACTATAAATAAAAATTAATAACAGTACATATTTCATCAAAAAACAAGGAAATTTTTTAATTTCATTTTTAAAAAGTCTAATTTTAATAAAATTTATTTGATAATTGATTAAATGTATGGTATTAAAGTTTTTAGTTAATTTTTATAAAAAAAATACAGTTAACTTTGACCTAGTTATAAAAATCTGATACTATATTATAAATAAATGGTTTAAATTTTTTTTGATTCATTTATTATATTAAATATAATAAATTCATAAAATTAATTTTTTTTTAATTATTTAGATAATAGTAAAATATAGATAAAAAATAAAAAATAAAAAATTCTTCTAGAAAATAAAATACACAAAATTAAAAATTTTTAAGTTATTTCCAAATAAAATTAACAAAAATAAAATGGCAAAAGGAAACATATCAAATAACCCAATGGCAGAGTATTGGAAGCAATAAAAAGAAAGAGAAAAAAAGAAATAAAAATAAAAACTAAAGTAATAAAAATAAAATGAGGTTAAAAATCCTTAAAATAGCAAAGTATAAAATGTTCCAGGTTTCTCATAATAAGATAAGTAAAAATATTTATATATATATACTTTATGCTATTTTCATGTATAAATAATATAATATAGTTAAAAAAAATTTTAAAAAATTAATAAAGTCAACCAGTTTACAAAAATTTAGATCAATAAAAAATTGATGCTATTAAATAAGAAAGATAAAGGAGATAATAAGGTTAATATTAGAGTAGTTCTTAATTTTAACAAAACAAAACAGAAAGAATCGGATTTACTGACAAATTTCAAAACTTAGTAAATTTATTAGCAAATTAAAAGCTATATAATTAATAAAATTTTTGATAAAATTTTCATTATTATTGATTTTTTAAACTAAACTAAGTTACTATAATTTATTTATTTATTTAAAAAGTCTCAAAAATCAAAAAAATTGATAAATGTTCCCGGCTATGAACCCGGTTTCATTTCTAAAAAAAAAGTTACCAAAAATTTTCAATCGATGATTTAAAGAAAAGAAGAACATAAGGTAAAAGAATTGAAATCACAAATAAGAAAAGACAAAGAAGAAAATAAGGAAATAAAAATTTCTGAAGAAGATTAAAAATTACTAGACAAATACTCTAATAAAAATAAATACCTTTAAAAAAGATAAGATAGTATAGTTATGCCTGATTAAGTTAAAAAAATGATAGCAGAAGGAAAATTACTTAGTGGAAAAATCAACAAAAATGCGGTAAATAATATATTTAAAAAAAAAACTAAGATTTTTAGAAAAAAATAAAAATTATTAAATATAATTTATGATTATAAAACATTTTTACTTTAATTTTTAAATTACATTTATTTTTTAAATTTTTTAATTATTTAGAGTAATTTGCCCTATTAGTAATAAAATCCTCAAAATTATCAATAATAAGAATAAGATGAAGAATTCGAAGAAGAAGAGAGATTGGATATGGCTTAATTGGAAAATTTAAAATACTTAAGATAATAACATTTACAAGAAACAAATCCCGAATTATATTAGCAATAACAATAGTAATAAGAAGAAGAATAGAGATTGTATGAATAATAGATATAACAATAATAAATTTAATAATTATAAAAAAAACATATATAAAATCAATTGTAGTAACAATATTATGACGATGAGGAAGAAGAAGAGGAAAATTTATAAGATAATAAAAATAGCTAAATTTAAAATTAGAAATAGTCATAAATGGATTAAAAATAAAATTAAGAAATTGTGTAGAATAATTAAAATTAAGTTAATTTAGGACCTGAAATGATTACAGAAGAAGAGGCCTTAAAGTAAATTGGATAATTAGAGAAGAAAAAGTAAGTTCCTAAAGAAAATGCAGGAAAAAAAGAGGATGAAGCTATTAAAAAATAAACAGTTTAAGAAAAATAAAAAGAAAAAGAACAATAGAAAAAAAAAGAAGTTTAAAAATCAATTTTATAATAATTAATGTATGATAGTGAAGATGATGAAGATGAAGAAGAACAGGAAATTTAAAAATAGGAATAAGAAAAACTTAAATAAATTGAAATCTAAAACAATTTGAAAAAAGAGAAAGAAGAAAATGAAAAAAAAAAAAAAGAAAATGAAATTAATTTATTATAAAAAGAATAAATGGAAAGTTTAAATCAAAAAAGATCCATATAAAATTTATATGAAAATTAAGAAGATCTTTAAAATGAACCAGAGGATAGATTAACCTTAGATTAATTGGAAAGAATTAAATATCTTTAATAATAAAATATGTAAACATTAAAATTATTTTATATATGTATGTATAAATTTATATTATAAGCTAAAAAATTCATATCTTATTTAAAAATTTAATAAAATCTTAAAATTAATTCTAAAAAAGGGATGAATAATAGTAAATTTTAATAGAGGAATAAAAAAATTTATTAGAAAAGTAATAAGAAATTGACGGTCTTAGAGCTCCTAAGAATATTCATGACATGGCAAATATTTAACAATAAAAAATAGAATTAGAAGAATAATTTTTCTAAAACCAGGTTAATGCAAATCCTAAAAATAAGGGAAATGTTATTGAAGCAAAATCAACTGTCAGATAAAATACTATAGATCTTACTAAATCGTAACCAAAATTTATTCCTCCTTAATTACTTAAAAAAATGCAAAACCAGTAATAAACTTAATAAAAAAATACAAATCAATTATAAAATTAACAATAAAAATCTTCAAACAATAATACAATTAACAACAACGATAATTTTAGTATTAATAAGCCAAGTTAAAGTTCTTATCAAGAATCTTTTTCTATAATACAAAAACCTAATTTAGCCACCACTGTTCCCAGACCCAACATGTAAAATCTTCAAGAATAACAGAATAATTCCGTATAAAGTCAAAAATAAATTTAAATAAACGAATAAGCTTAATAACAATTTAGAAAATTTTTATAAGAAATATAATAAAATAAAAAAGATGAAGAAGAAAACTGATAAAAAAATAAAAAAAAAATACTCTTAATAAATAAAAAAAGTATCATATTATCTTATAATATATTTAATAATTTTTGTAATGGTTATTTTTTCTATATAAATTTGTTTTTTATAAATATTATATAATTATATATAAATAATTATTTTATCATATATATATTTAAAAATACCAATTTTTTTTTAATTCATTTTCAATTCTTTTTTTCTGATTAAAAATCAGATAAGTTTATGTCATCATCACTATTTTCTTATTCTATACATTAATTTCCTTAATTTGTATTTTTATCTTATTTTAACTTATTATCTCCAATAACCTTCAAATTTTATTCTTTATTCTCCTTATTTTATTACTGATAATTATTATTTTTTAAAGCAAATATATTTACTTAATTTATTTTTTAATTTTAAACTTTAGGTAAATTTATTTTTTGCTGTGTTTAATTATTTTTTATTTTATCATTTATTATTTTTTCTTTAATTTATTATTATTATTTCCCTTCCATTATGTTATCCAAATTTATCGCCTCAAAACTATCATTTAGTGGTTTTTTATTTAAATTTTCTGTATTACTATTCAACTCACTTTATAAATTTTATCTTGCACTATCTTTTAAAACAGAATTTAAAAAACTCTAATCACTTAAACTACTAGCTTATTATAGCTATCCTTTAAATTCTGGTATATTTTATTATTATACAATATTTTCATTCTCAATTTATTTTTCCCCGACACTTACTTATTAATTTTAATTTTAAGTTTTGGTTTCTTCTTTTTAATCTTCTTCTATTTAATTTTCTAAATCATTTTATTACATAAAATTATTTAAAAATTCATTATCATTCTTTTTTTAATTTTCCAATTTATTTTAATTATTTTGATTTTATTTTTTGTTTAACTAGTTTCCTTAGCCCTTGTCTAGAATCTGACTTTAAACTTTTAAAATTTAATCATCACTTTAAATATTAATATTGTCTTCTATTTCCATTTAACCGTAATTATTTTATTATTTTTACTGGTTTTTCTCTAATTCAACGCTTTTTTTTTCTTATTATAATTCTTTGTCAACTTACTATTTTTCTAAATACTTTTCCATATAATTAATAGGAAGTATACCTCTCACTCTTTATAAATGTTCAACAATGACTCTTAATTTAAATCTAGAAATATCATTATAATCAATTATTTTTTAAAGCCCAGAAACATAAAATTTCCACTTTTTTTCAGTTTCACTTTTTTTTGGCTTGGCAAAAATTTTTATATACCATCCTGGTAAAACATCAACGGGATCATTTTAACTAGAAAAATATCAAATAAATTAAAATTAAATATATTTATTTAAATTTATATTATTTTAAGGATATATATTTACAAAATATTGATAAAAAAAATATTACTATAGGCCCTCTGAATATAAACAGGCTTATAATGCAGTTATAGGTTATTCTTAACCTTCTTTTGCTTCTGATTAAAATACTTAAACGTTTATTTCTGCCGTATCATCAGTTACAGTTAATTCTGTATAAAATTAATCTCCTGTCATTGTTTTTTAATTTCTATGTTTAACTTTTTTTACCCTTCCAATAATTTACACAAAATTTAAAGGTATACTTTTAAATTAAAAAAATTAATTATATTATAAAAAAAATATATAAAAAAATTAAAGAGATAAATAATTTTGAGTATAATTAAATTACTAACTGTTATAAAATTTTTATATTTATATCCTATATTGAAAAAAAAAAAAATATAAATACCTATCAATGGATAAAATATCTTCTCTATTTTCAATAGCTGAGTTTATCATTTTTATTGTGCATGATATCATAGCAGATACGTTAATAGCATTGGGATTCTTGATATAATTAGCAATATAATATATTTATTAAAATAAAAATTATAATACTATAAATATTTAATTATTAATTCAGTAGATTTTTGTATCAAAAATTTTTATTATTCAAAGAGTTTTGTAATTTAAATTCAATATCTATTTTAATTTACTTTATATTTAAAAGTAAATATAATTCAAATTAGTAAAAACAATTCAGCGAATGATAAAGTTTTGGTTTAAAAATCGACCAGAATAATAAATAAATAAATAAAAATTATTAATAAATACTTATGTAATTTATTATAATTTTTTACAATGGGAATGAAATTTTGGTTAGATCTACATTTTTATTTTTCAGGTGTATTCAAACCTCCATTAAAAGAAATACAGGCGAATTTATTTAAATTTTTTTGATTATTCTATCAAAATAAATTGATGTTATATATACATATGAGTTAATTTTAAAAATAAATTTTGTATTACATTATTTTTTTTTTGAAGTTTTGAGCCTATCATTTTTTTTTTATATATTTTGTTTATTTTTTAATAATTATTTTTCTTTAATTCAAGTTTTCAGAATTTAATCGGTTTTGTTTCTATCTCCCTTCTTAACAATTTTATATAATTAATTTTATCGAAATTTTGCGCTAAAAACTAAATTTTACTTCTTTAAATTAAAAATAATTTATCACAAAAAGCTAATTAGTTTCATCAAAGACTATTATTAATAAGATAAATATAATTAAGATTATAAATAAAAATTTTTAAAATTAATATAAATTTTATTCAATTTTCTTTCCAAAATTTTATCTCTATAATTTTGATTTTTAATTATATTAAATAAAAATTAATATTTTATATGTTATAAACTATAAATTTAAAATTTAGAAGTGTTAAATAAAAAGTATATATCTAAATAATATAGCCAAAATTAAAGTAGAAATATAAAATATTATATTTATTTTAAAATTCAATATGCCACAGAAAATTCAGTGTCAAATATATAATCGGTACATACAAAATTAAGACCCATTTTTCTAAATACAGTATACAAATATATATCACTTAAGTTCCATCCTCTTGTTAACAAATTAAATTACTATGCTTCTTTTAAAATAGTGAACTATTGCTATAATAATTAATAAATTAAATGATAATATTAAAAATTAAATATTATGATCTTAAACTTTAGTAAAATTATTTACAATATATTTTTATTTATCTAATTCTTTTCTGTAATTTTATTTTATATTAATTATAACTTGGTTAAAACTATTTGTTTTACTTATATAATCATATATACTATCATATAAACCATTTTATATTAATCTAGAGTCTAAAGTGTTAAACATAATGTTCCTTTTAATATCGTTATCAAGGTAGTGTTATATAAATGCTGTAAATTATGGTGTATTATCTATTTTATATTCATTATCTAGTATGAATACAATTTTTCCCAATAATTCAGAAACTTTAGGAAACCCATTTTTTTAAATGGATGTGAACAAGTTTTATTCTCCATTTAATAAATCTATAGGTAAATACAATTCATTTTTACTAAAAACATTTAATATACTTTTTTCAAGACTATTATAAAAAGCATGTGTATCTATATTATATTTTTCTATTATCCATTTCTTTATGTTTAAAGTAATAAATATCGGTAAATGTTAATTATTATTTTTATGGTATTAAGCAATTTCCTCTAATTAGCTATTAAAAGTCTCACATTAATCTAATGATTTTGGCTAGCCGTGGAATGAGTAAAATATATATTACTATTCTTAGCCAAAAATTGCATCTATATTTAATTAGAACATTATAATCATTAAAAATTTTTAATAAATATATTTCCAAAATAATAAATTAATTTTATACCAGTGTTGTTTTAGGGAAAAATATCAAACTCTAGCATTTAACATCCACCTTGGTAACTATGTGTTTCATTAAAAGTTAATTATTTTTAAATTTAACCATATTCAAAGGAATTATGGGAACATTTGGAAGTTATTTATGTTAATTCTAAATCAAGTTAAGAATTATAATACTCTAAATATGTTTAAGTATTAGATTTGAACAAACCTTAATATATACTTTTATCAACTTTTGTTCCTTAATATAAATTTTAGTATTCCTATTATAATTCCTAATACTTAGATTCCAATTCTTCATTTTTAATTTATAAACCAATGAATTTTTTTTTTATTTGACTAAACTTATTCCAATTTTTCTTTTATTTGTTTTATTCCTATTAATATTTAAAATATTTCTGATTTTGTTAATTTATAATTTAAAATGTAAATTTTGGAATTTTATTGTTTGTACCATACATAGCAACGTTATAAGTACTATAATTAGAGAAATAACGAAAATTAATAAAATAATTTTGGCTTTTATTTTATATAAGCAACTAGAAGTATTTCCTACCTTTTCCTTTATTTAATAAAAATTTTAAAATTAAAATATATTATTAGTACATTAGAAAATTTAATGATATGATTAAATTTTTAATAAATTATGAATGATTATATTTTTATATTAAACATTGTAAGTTAGGTTTAAAAATGGAATAATTAAATTTATAATATTTCTTAATAATATAAAATTTGAAAATTCTATTTTTTTTTATTTTTTTGATTTTAAATTAATAAAGTTATATTAATTTTGTAATATTATTTTTTGAAAAATATACCATATCATATATATGTCATGATATTAAAGTTTATTTATCTTTTAAACTAATTGCTAATTTTATAATAATAATATTTGTATTTACATATATATCCATTAAGTCACAATTTAATTAAAAAAAATAAAATACGATATACTTAATTAAATAGCAAAAATGATACTGAAAATTTTATATCGATGCAAGTAAATAATTAAATTAAATATTTCTATAATAAAATAACAAAAATTCTAAAAATTAATAATATTTACTTAGAATTATAAATAAGCATTTTTATATTTCGATCATAATATATAGTGAAAAAAAAAATAGAAATTATAGTTTACAAATTTCTTATATAATTTTTTTTTATATATTATTATTTTATTTTACTTGAGTCTTATTATTTTAATTTTTAAAGTCAGAATCACCTTCCCTTTCATAAATTTTTACTACTGATATTCGATCTTAAAATGGATTTATTATTTACGGTTTTTAAAATTATTCAATATTTTCTGTTATTTTAAAATTATCAGATTTATTGGATTAAAGACAATTAAAATTTTATTAATTTTAATTTTTCATAATTTTTGTCATATATATATGATATATAAAGTTTTTAGTTATTTTGATTTTAAAAATATTTTAATTTTTTTTATTATAATCAATTAAACAACGACATATTTATCATAAATATATCATTTCTATTATAAAGATATTTTAATAATCTTTTTAATTTAGTTGACTCATAAAGATTAAACATAGTACATATTTTAAATTATTTAATATGCTTATCTGCTAATTATCAAATATATATATTTGACCACTTTCAGTTGCCTCAAAGTACAAAGCTATACTCGTTAATTAAATGCTATATAAAAATTGTAATTAATTTAAATAAATTAATCTACTGATTCTTATAAAATATCATTAATTATATTATTTTTCACAATAAGTTATTTTAAATATTTTTTGAATTAATAAATTTCTTACAATAATTTTATTTTCCAAATTTTTCATATTATTGATTATATTCAAAATTGTTAAATTTTTTTATCAGCTCTAATAAAATAAAAAAGAAAATAACAAAATTATGTTTATAATAATATTATGATCTAATTAAAATATTATGTCATTATTAATAGCAATTTAACTATATCAAAGTAAATACAATTATATACTTATATATATTATAATATAAACTATAATTAATTAGAGTTTTATAATAATATATTATTTTTATTTTTTTAATTTTTCAATAAGCAATAGAAAATTCAGTATCAAAAATATAGTCTGTGCATGCAAAATTTACCCCCATTTTTCTAAATACTGTATACAAAAATATGTCACTTAAGTTCCATCCTCTAGTAACTAAATTTAACTATTAAGCTTCTTTAAGGATTGAAAATTATTTCTATAGATAATAATAAAAAAATTATTTATAATAAGAAGATTATAAGCTAAATAAATTAATAAAAATTATTCTTTATTTACTATGTATTTTTATTTAAATAGATCTTTCCTATAATTTTATTTTATATTAATGAAAATTTGGTTATAATTGCCAGTATTTATCATATAATCATATATGCTATCAAATTAACCACTTTATATTAATCTTGAGTCAAAAGTATTAAACATTAAATTTCTTGAAATATCTTATTCTAAATAATACTATATAAATTCTGTGTATTTTGGGGTCTCATTCCCACCTTAAGCACAGTCTACTAAAAATACTATTTTTCCTAATAATGCTGAAACTTTGGGAAAACCATATTTTTAAACGGAAGTAAACAAATTTTATTCTCCATTTAATAAGTCATCTGGGATATATAAGTCATCTATACTAAAGGCATTTAAAATAGTTTATTCAAGATTTTTATAAAAAATTTTAGCATCTAAAGTATATTATTCAGTTATCCATTGTTTTATATTCAAGGTCACAAAAATTGGCAAATGATTTTTATTATTAGTATGATATTCTTTTATATCGTCCAAAAAATTACTTAGTGTTTAACATTCCTCTAAGGATTTTGGTTAGTCATGAAATGTATAAAATATATATTATTATTATTCTTATGTGTCATTGTTCAAAGCTTCATCTAATAAATTAAAATATTAAAATTTACTTATTTATAGTCGAGGAATTTAAGTTAGTATTGAACATTTATAATTTAAATATTAATCTAAAATATATTTTTATACTTTTATTTTTAATATTATTTTATTTATACCAGTTATGTTTTAAGGAAAAATATCAAATTCCAGCATTTAAGATCCCCCCTAATAAGGATGAGTTTCGTTAAATTATAATTATTCCTATACCTGGCCTATTTCATATGAATTATGAGAACATTTAGCAGTAACTTAAGTTAATTCTAAATCAAGTTGTGAGTTATAATACTCATCTAGTGTTTGCTTATTTTATTAATATAATCCATTATATATATTTATATCTATATTTTATCCATAGTATAAATTTTTATATTTTTGACTTAAATCCTAGTACTTAGTTTCAAATTGATTATATTAGGATTTTAATTTTTTTAATTACTTTTTTTAATGAACATATAAACTATTTTTTTTATTATATTTCTGAGCAAGGTTTCTATTTTTTAATTTTAGTCTTTTATTATATTCCTATATAATAAAAAAATTGAAGTTATAAAAAACTAAAATATTTAAATAAGAATAATATATAAAAATATTTACTATTAAGGAATTAGTTTTGTAAATTAATAACAAAGTAATAATTATCATAAAAATAACTATTGTTTTCCTAAAACTAATTTTAAATTCATTTTTTTATGATCTATTAGGTTCCTAATTATTAATAATAGATTAAATATTTAATATATTCTAATTTTTATATAAAAGAGATAAATTTAAATATGGAAAAAAAAAATATTTACTATATAATAAAATCAACAATATTAACTATTTTTTTAAATAATTTATTATTATCATTATAGAATAATTGCTAAATGAGTTATATCAACTTTCAGTGAAATATAATTGAATTATTTTTTATTTATATTTCGTAAAAATAAGATAAAAAGTTTTGATTATCTAAAAAAAAAAATTTTGTAGAAAATTTAAAATAACGAATTTATATAATATTTCATACTAATAAAAATATTTTTTTTTTTTTTTTCATAATTAATTTTAAAAAGACTTAATGAAATAGAATAATTTTACTTCATTTTCGAAATCTAATTACTTAAATGAATCATCACTTGTATCTTCTTAACTTTATATTGATTTTTCACTACCAGCCTAAAAATTTAGAACTTGTTTCTATTTATTTTTATTTTTAGTATTAATAGATACTTAAGATTTAAGTGTTTCATTATTTATTTTATTTAATTAAAATATAGTCATTATTTAATATTTGAGTATATCTTTTTATTCAAAATTAATTGAGCTGAGTTAGTTTTTGGTCTGATTATTTAAAATTACACTTATAAATTTATATTTTAGCAATTTTACCTTATTTTTTTTTTTATTTTTTTTTTATTTTTTTTAATTATTTTTTCTTCTTATTGAATTAATCTATATTTCTAAAAATATTATATATTCTAATATTATTTAGCCTGATTCTTTCTCTTAAACTTAAAAAAATTAGTAATAAATAAAATATTAATTTATATATAAAATTATCAATATAATATTATTTGCAATCAAAATTTAAAAGATAAACTGATAGGTATTCTATAGATATGATTTTAATTAGATTTTTTTATCAAATTAATCAAATTAAAAATTTCTGGATATAAATTATTTTCATTACTATTTACATTATTTTTAAATTTAATAATAAAATTATGGTCAAGTTATTTAAAAAATTTATATACTTATTTTAAATTTATTTCAATGAAATGACTTTTTCGTAAAAATCTTTCAATAAAATAATTTTTAGTAAAAAATTAAATTTCCATTGTGTATTTATATTCTATATTTCATTCATCAATGAATAATTTCTAATTTTATCCCCAAGATTGATTAATGAATTTTATATTAAATAATTTCATAAAAAGAATTTTTGTTTTTAAAATTTCAAAAATTAGAAAAATTATTTTTTGTTTATTATCAATATTGATAATTTTTACTACAAATTAACAAATATGTATTTAAAAAATGTCGATATATATATTATAAAATAATCCTAAAAATTTTTTAAAAATAAAAAAAATTATTAAAATTAGAATTTAATTTTTTATCTAAAATAAATTATATGTTTAAAGCCTATAATTTTCAAAAATCTATCATAAATAATATTTATAATCATATAATTTTCTAACAAAAAATTTGACAAAATTTTACCAAAATTAATTTAATTTTTTAAATATGTATATTTACTTATTCTAAACTATTACGTTTTTTCGCTTTATTAATTATTATTTATTACTATTTAATTATTTAAAGCAATCAAGCTAAAATTATATTCTAATAATAAATTAAATTATTACAACTTTTTAAATATATTTTATAATAAAAATATTATTTTTAATAATTGATAACCATTTTAACTTAAAAATTTTTAAAGTTTAATTAAAAATTAACTTTATAAAAAATTTATAGAATTATTAGTAATTACAATTAATTTATGAGAATTATATAATAAATACTAATAATCACATAAAATCAAAAAGTATTTAATTTGACTAAATAAGAATTTTTAATAGAGTAATTTCTTAAAATATTTTGATCCAAACCAATTAGGTATAAATTACCCAACTATAAACAGAACCAAAATATAAAATAAAACAATAGTAAAAGAAAAAAATTGATGCCTAAAAACCTCTTCAACTACTTATTTTTCTAATATAAAGTATTATTAATTAAAATTGTATATTTATTTAAAAATTATAATTTATATATATTTAGTTTAAAAATTAAAATTAATTCATATATCTTATTAGGTTTAATATTGTGACGCATTTGAATCATAGTGATATTTAATATGTGAGTGCGGGCTAGTACCATTATTATGTTCAATAAAAATATGTAAACTATTATCTTTATCAATTAAAACATCGTTTTCAATAATTCCACCTTTTTCCAAACTTTATAGCTCAAAAATTTATTTAGTTTCATAATTTAACTTATATACTTATTAAGAGTCAAGTGATAATTTAGTTTATCCTCCTAAAATTAAAGCTGTATTTTTTCCAACTTAAACAGCTTTAAATCTTCTTAAAGAAGTAGGCATTTTTAAATTTTACACAATTTCAAATTTATTTTCTTTTATTAAATATTTCTCAATTGAGTCTAATGGTCCTTCTTCTTTATTATATCCTCCTAATATTAAAATCTCATTATCATTTATTTTACATGCTGCTGCTTAAGATCTAGCTATATTTAAATTACCAAAATTAACCCAACTATTAGTTTTTAAGTCTAGGTATTCACATGTCCTAATTAAATTATAGATATTATTATTTATTATTTATATATTTTATTTATCGTTACTTAACTTATTGCTTAGAATTTCCATCATACCCTCCAAAAGTAAAAATTTTATTTTTCGCATAAACTACTGGAAAAAAATTTCTATAACTAGATAATTGCTAGTTATATAATTAAATTTAATTATTTGTAAATATTCTCACGTTTTCATTAGGCTATCCCTTTTAAAAATATAAAATTATGACAAATTTTTAAAAAATAATTTATTTTATATAGTTTATTATTTTTTTTAAAATTACACCTATTAAAAAATAGCTATTGTATTCTGGAATATAAACAGTAACAAAATGATAAGGAAAGTTGTCCTATACCTGTTAAACTTTCCATCTCTGCTTTTGGACTGAAAATTTTCCAATTGAATTACCTCCAAATTCAAACCAAAAAAAATTTTATAATTGTATTAAATTTGAATCATTCTGCATTTATCCTAAAATAAAAATTTATAAAAATCTTTAAATCATAAATAATTTTAAAAATTTTTCTCAAAAAATACCTTATTAGACTTATGTTTAACTTTTTTTCTATTAATCAAGGTTTTGTTTTTCAATTTTTTATTCGTTTTATTTTTCTTATATTTATAATTGGTTTTTATTTTAACTTGTTTGAATATTATTCTGGACATTTTCCCCATTCTATTTATCATCAATTTACGACTATTAATTTGTACTTTAATTCATACCAAAATATGACTATAAGAATTAATTATTACTCCCCTTTAATAACGAATTATATTACTAATTATAAACCCTTATTAACTCATTAATCCTTTTAGGTTTACCATTTTTATCAACTTCATTTTACGCTTATTTTTCGTGCTCAATAAATAATTGTTCAATTTCCGTAAATGATGGTCTATTACACTCATCAAATATTAACATAAGGGCTAAAATATTTATAAATTACTAAGAATATTGACTTTCTAATTCCTACATACATAATTTAACAAGTTATTCACCGTCATTTTAAGGCGTTTTATTGTTAAATCCACTTATTTCATTCATTATAGCCATTTGACAAACTACTAATCCACAAGAAAAAACGTCACTTTTATATATATTATGTTCAACATATCTACTATTTCCATCAATAACATGTGCCTTCCATAAAATTGGGGATAAATATTAAGGAGTACCTAATTATAATTTTAATTAACTTTATAAAATAATTTTTTAATTTATTTCGATATTAAAATTGTGAAAAAAAATTTTATTTCTTTTTATACTTAATAATTATGTAAATATTTTCACCTCTTATGGTTGCAACTGTATAAGTGTTCCTATCTTCGTCATTTGGATCATAAAAATAATCTTTACTTTCTCCGAAATCTATAACTTTACATTCTCCATTTTCCATTATAAATAAATTAGCAGGCTTAAAAATATACATTATAATTAATTGAATTTAATCATTTTTTATGAAATATTATATAAATAATTGTCTTACTTTTATATCTCTGTGACAAATACCTTTTTACTATAAAAATGAACAGGTAGAAATCATAGAAAATAAAAAAGATATCAATTCATTTTCTTTCCAACTTTAATTTGCTCTTTTTTTTTTTCTATATAATACCTCTAAATTTCTAGTATGATCCATATATTCGGTGATTAATCCTAGTCTATAAGTATTATACCTTTAAAAATAAAAATAAATAATAAATTTAAAGTAATTTATTTTAAAAAAATTCAATTAATTTTTTAAGGTTTTTTATAAAATAATTGTTACCTTTATATATATTATTAAAAAAATAAATAAATAAATAAATAAATTTAATTATATTTTATATTTTTTAAATATAAAGTACATGGTTTCTGTGAAATAATAGCCGAAAAATTTGATAACATTTGGGTGATTTTAAACTTTTGACAATTAAACTGCTTCTTCTTTATATTCATTTAATTTATCTAAAGTTTTTGCCTCTATTTCTTTTAATGCGTATATTTTATTAGTTTATAAATGTTAAACTTTATATATTTTTGTATGTTTTTTTCCTGACCCTAGTAAATCTATTTTTTTGAAATCTTATTTTCTGAACATTTAAATAATTTAATTTAATTTGATATTTAAATATAATTTTAAAATTATTTAATTATTGTGTGTATTTATTTCGTATAAATAATTTTAGAATTTTTTTATTCGTTGATTTTTGTTTTTAAATTTTCTAAACTAATATTCCTGAAAAATTATCAGAATAGCAAAATATAAATGTACTTAATTAATTCTATAAGGAAAATATAGAAAAAAATTTAAAAATTAAATATATCTTTCTCCGTTATAATTTATTTTTTAAATTTTATATTAATGAAAAATTTAATAGTAACCATTGTAAAATTTTACTTTATATTATACAATTTACTATAGTTAATATTATTTTACGATTTTATTTAAAGTCTATAATTCTATGCAATTTTAATTGCGGGTTTATTATTTAAATATAAAAAATATTTTAAAATCAATTAAATTTGCTTAATTTTAATAAATTCAAATATATGCTAATAAAATAAAATTCAAAACCCATTATTGCAAAACCAGATGATAATAAACACTCAGAATTTACTATAATTTAATTAAAAAAAATTCCCCTCTTTTTATTCTAAATAAACAATAATAAATAAAATTTATTAAAAAAAAAATAACTAAATAAGTCAAAAAATTATTAAATTGTACTAAAAAAATGATTTCTGAATATTTTGATAACTTTGAAAGCACATAAACCCCCTTAAACAGTCCGAGTTTTTAATCACATTTTAATTCCCCTACTTAAAATAGTGAAAATTAAACCTTAGATTGTAAATAATTATAAGATTCTCTTCATAATATGCATGAAAGGCAATAAATAAATTAGTACATTGAGCAGAAAAAAACCGAATTTAGAGTAGAAATAAGGCGAAATAAAATTAAAGCTAAAATGACTAGCAATCGAAATTTTTTAATGAATAAGAATAATTCGAATAAATTTAACTAAAATTATATGCAAATAAAGTTCAATTTAGATAATAACTAGTAATAATTAAATGGAAATAAATGTGATTTTGACAATATTTCAAGACCACTTTATGATGATAACTTATAGAATCAAATTAAATCATAAAATTTTGAAATAAATTTACAAAACGATAGCGAAGGTTTATAATTAATAAACTTAGACTAAGATTCATAAAATTCGATGTTAAATTTGGACTAAAATATTTTTTAATTAAAATCTCTTAATATTTAGACTCTTATTGAAAAAAATATTTTCAAAACTTTTATTTAAAAGCTGCCTAGCCTTATTTAAAATGATAACTATAATAATTACTTAATAAATGTCCTTTAATAACTTATAAGTTTCATAAAAAATATTCATAAATAACCAGAAAAATATACAATAACAATTAATTAAAGAAGTTAAGAAATAATATAAGCAAATATTCCATAGTTTATAAAAAAATTCTTTTAAAATACAGATAATGCATAAATTATTTAGCTCAATTTATAACTTTTTAACACTTTATTAAATGTTGTAGTTTAATTTACTTAAAATAATTAAAACTCTTTAAAATATTATGAGTCTCACTCTTCATTTGCGTTTAAAATTTTAGATTTAATACAATAACTATAATTCTAAATATAAAGTGAAATTTAATCCTTACAATAATATTCAGTCAAATTTTTTAAAGTAACCAATTAATACAAAATAAAATCTAAAAATAGTAATGAAAATCCAGAAAAATTTGTTGAAGAATTATATTAATAAAACTATAATTAAAGCAATAAAAATAATCACATATTTAATAAATAATAAAAGCGGACAGATTTTTAACCAGAAAATTATTTTTAATTAGAAGAAATTCTATGCTAAATTTTTTAAAATTTATGCTATTTTATAGATGATTAAAATTTATATAGTGGTTTTTTTGATTTAGTATAGTAATAGCTTAGAAGTTCATAAATTAAAATTAATTAAAATTCTTTAATTTGTCTCACAATATTATCAGAAAATTGCAATTAATTAGTTTAATCAAAATACGAAAAATTTTTGCCTTAGTTGTCTAGGTTTTTATAACAATTTTCGGAACTTAAATTAACTTTGTAAGCTTTAAAGCTGATAGAAAATATTTCTTGTATTTTTCCCGAATTAATATTTTCATTTAACTAAAATAATCAATCATTTTAGTTTAACACTATATAATAATTGAATAAATTTTAATTTCTTAATTATATCCCTAGCTTGTTCCAAATTAACACTAAACAATAACAATTAAGAGGATTTTTCTTATAAAACTTTCCTAATTAAATATAAAATACCAATATTAATAATATTAAAGATAATTAACATAATTAAGAGTAAAACTAAAAATTTTCAATTTTTTCAAATTAATAAGATAATTTTTTTAATAACAACGAAAGTTTTTTCTAAAAAGATATACAAAATTTATAATAAAATGATAACGATTTAAAAGATTAAGATCTCTAAAATCTAATAAAATAAGCGACTATAAATATTTTAATAAATATAATAAATTTCAAAAATTTGAATTATTTTTTCCAGCCTATAGTTTCTTCATAATTTAATATGTCAATTGATTACCAATAACAACTTAGTCAATTTTAATAATTATCTCCTAACTCTATAATTTACATATTCTTCAAAGAAGTATTTAGTCAAAATTTGAATAACGAATATTTAATATAAGAAATTCTTTAATTGGTTGAAAAAATTATAAAATTATCAAGTAAATAATAGTGTTTAAAATTAATAAAATTAGATCTAATAAAAAACCTTATTACTATTTTATAAAACCCTTATTAAGTTAACTCTAATATTATTCATTTAGCTTTGAACAGCATATATAATTTATTATCCAAAGGGGAAGAAAATAATTTTATTAGTGGTGAAAACTAATAGGGTGATTTTGAAAATATAAATAACAATAATAATAATTTTTAAAATTTAATGAATGATTAGTTTATTTAACATAATAATAATATTAGTAATTTAAGTTGCAATAATAATAGAAATAATTTTTTTAAATAATAATTCGAATAATACTAAGGAGATAAAATACTAGAAGAACTTTAATTACACTAAGAAAAAGACATATATTTACAATCTTACAATTTATTGGACAAATTTTTTTAAACAGAAAATTCAACATACTGTTTTTGAAAATTATTATATTTATTTACATTTTTGTTTTTATCTATATATTTGGTTCTTTTTGACTCTTTCATTTATTTCTCACTATTAAATATTAACAATTTAAAAATACATCTTAAATTAATGAAAATTATATTTAAATATATAAATATATAGATTTAATTGTTTTATATAATTAATCAATTATATTAATTTCTATTATTAAAATTATAATATTTTATTTAAAAAATGTTATTTAATTCACATACATAAATAAATGTATCAAATTTCTTCAGTTGAATCGTCAATTTAATACTGTTTTCCCTAAAATTATACAGTTTGCTTTTTAGAAAATCTAGATTTATTGTTTTAAATCTTTTTATCTTAATTTTTACTTATTTTATTTTAAATATGTTATTTTGAAATTTCTTTAGAATTTTAATTTTAATATTAATTTACATCAAAATTTATAGTTCCCAAACTATTAAATTTTATATTCTACCTATCTTATTATTATATTAAGGTTAAGGCATGTTAAATTGGAACTTAATTTTATAAATTATCTTCTTATTTTTCATTCTTATTTTTAATTTAATTTAAAATTTATTATTCTTTTATTAATTCATCGATATTTACCTTGCTTATCACGCTTCTTTCCGTATCATTCCCGTTACTTTCTTTTATTAAATCCATATTACTTACATAGTTTTAGTCAAATGAATCTTATGATAATAAACTTTTATAAATTTTCTATTAAGGTAATTTAAATCTGTACTTTAAAGGTTAAAAACTATTGTTAATAAAAATGTCAAAAACTTTCGACAAATTTAATTTTTATATATCTTTTGAAATTTCGTAAAGTCGAAAAATTAGATAATGGAAATCTTTAATATCTCCATAATAAATTTAATTTATCAACTCTTCTAGTTAATCAGGGTTCACAAAACCATTTTCTTTGTAAACCTTACTTCCTTATATGATATCTTAAAGAGGAGTCCCCATTTCTTTTACTTTCTAATTATGATAAAAATATGTTTTAATATAACATTTAAAATTAATTGTATAACTTATTTATTGTATAATAAAATAATAAAATTTAAATTATTTATATATAATTTTTTACTTCATTCCAAAAATCCCAATACTTTTTTTCATACTCGAAATCTTTATAGGGACGAATATCGCCCAAAACTTTTTTTAATATACTTTTAACAATTTTAAGACTTTAAGTAGCTTCCAAAGAAATTTCTTCAATAAAATCATCATTATTACTTTCTATTAAATACCTTGCCAATAAAATTGCTTTATCTTTTTTTTATATAGCAAATGGTTCTTCCCTGAATTTTCTCGCTAAAGTTTTTATACTAATTTTTCCCTATTTTTTAATATTTTCTGGAAACAAAGCTAAATATGCCTAATACAAACTAATTCCTCTTAGACTCAGATTAAATTAAACTTCTTAAGCTAATTTAATAAAAAAATATTTAAAAATTTTAAAAAAAAATAATAAAAAAATAATATAAAATAAACTATAATAAAAAAATAATAAATTTTTAATTTACCAATCCATTTAATATCATAGGATTTTAAAGTGGGTATCTTATTTTTTTGTTTACTTGGCTAAATTTATTTTTTCTTTAGAATATTTTTACTTATTTCAAAATATCCACTTTAATTACCTTTTGAAAATTAAGGTAAACTATTTTATTCGTAAGACTATTCTTACTATACCTCTTATTTTAGCAGTTTATTCACTATTAAATATTTTCTTTTTAAATTTTCTTTTTTAGCTTTTAAATCCAATACTTTTTCTCTCATGTCCTAAATATATATATATTTAAGTATAAATATAAAAAAATATAAATTTTCGTTTTTATTAATTTTATTAGAGTGAATTAAAAAAACATAAATATTTTACAGAATTAACTGCATTTTTTGACTAGTTCAATTCATTTTACAACTACTACAATCTTTCAATTTGAACTTCACACAACTTTTCGCCTTCTAAAAGTTCTTTAATTTTCAGCTCTTTAAAACTTAGCATTTTGTTTTTTTTTTCTTCCAAAATTCTCTTCCTTTCTTTTTCGGCCCTTATTTTTTCCTCTTCATCATATTTTTATTATTAATCATATAATTATATAGTATCTTGAATATTCGCACCCGTTTACTCTAAATCTTCCAATTATATGTTATATTTTCTAATTTCGCTAACTAAACTTTTATTTTTTTCATCTTAAATATCTCTTTTTGCTTAAATTTCTTCTTGTTTCTCCTATATTTAAATTAACTCTATTTTTTAAGATTTTATCTGATTTTCTATCGCTTTTATCTAAAGTTTTTTATAATATTTTTATCTTTCCTAATCAATTTTGGAGTTTGACTACTATTAAAACTGGTTTTAAGATTTTTATTTCAACTTAAAAAAAAAATGGTCATCTATTTATTTAGCCAAACTTTCATTTTTTTTAAAAACTTTTTTCAGTTCATTTTCAATTATCTCATTTTATGCTTAAAAAACGCTATTTTCAATATCTTATTCCAATTATTTAGTAAAATGCGGATTTTTTTGTAATCTTTATAATTATAAATAAAATTAATTAAAAATTCTTTAAATTTCTAAATATAATATCTATAATTATTTAAAATAAAATAAAATACTTACTTTATTATTTCTTATTCAGCCAAATAAATATTAATTTTTTATTCTCTTATTTATTTTTCTAAACTGAGTACATATTAACTTTTATTTCCAATTTTGTAACCTAATTTATTTAACGCCTCTTTTTCTGCTACTTATATTATATTGTAATATAAATCTCTTTGACTTTCAACTTTCTATAACTAAAATTTAAGCCCTTATTTTTCGTTTCTAATTTGTTGAATTTTATTTTATTATTAATAATTTTAATCTTTCAAATTTTCATGAGGCTGTCTTAATTGTACTGGCTTCGTTTTTATCAAATTTTATATTATTTTGTTGTAAAATTGTTAATTTTCTTTTTATTTTTTTTTTAAATGAGGAGAAAAAATACTACTTAATTGAGAAGAAGATTCAGTGCTGACAGAATGTTGTTAATCTTAAAAATCGTAATTTTTGGTTAAATTTTTAATAGTAAGATTTTTGTTAACTTTTTAATTTTTATTTAGGTTTTTAACAATCTTATTTTATTTCAATATTTCTTGTTGTATTTCCTATTTTTTTTATTTTTAATAATTTTGCCACTGTTATGTTTTTTCAATTGTATTCTAAAAATTCCAATAAGTATTGCTATCCTACAAAAATAATATGAAAAAATATATTTATTGCCAAATAGTTAAATAAATAGTAAAAATTAAATTTGTAAGAAAATTTACTAAAAATTATAAATAAATGATCATTTTTTTGTTAAGTTTACCAAATCGCTTAATGTTTAAATTTAGGAATGCATTTAATTACTTGTATTTTCTTTTTAATCAATTATATTTTAATGTATTTTATTATATTTTTATGATAAATTTTAAATGGTATTATTGTATTAATCGTCTGTTTATTAAGTGTTACTAGAAACCAAATTTTGCCTTAAAAAAGGTTAAAAACTTTTCTCATGCTTTTCGAAAAAAGTAGAATCCATTAAGCCTAATCAATTTTATTTTTTTAATATTAAGTTTTGATATACTAATAATAAAATAAAATAAAGTATTATTTTGATTAATTATTATAAATTATAAGAAATAATTAGAGTTATTTTTTTATTATTATAATATAGTATTGAAATAAAAATTATAAAGATTTTTATAGCAATAATATTTGTAAATATATATATATGTAAATTAGTTATATAATGTTATTTTCATATAAATAACTTATAAATTTTTTATTTTTACAAATTTATATATTATACTAAAATTTTTATGTACTAAAGCACATAATCTAGTAATACTAAATCAAAATTTACAAATTCAACAATTTTGACCTAAAAATTAAGCGATTTCTTGTAGCACTTCTCTTCTAAAACAATTTTTTTTACTAAACTTTTATTTTAATATGAATAATTAATTTTTTAAATTTCTATTTAACGTTTCCCCCAATTTAGTTAAATATACCGTTCTTTCTATATTTTTAAAACATTTTTTACTTTAAATTATTGATTATTTTTTGGATAAATCTTTTCCTAAAAATGCCATACAATAATTTTAAAATTATTTTTATATACATTATTTTATTTATTCTAATTTTTATAATAAGTCCATTGTTTGTTTTTATTCTAATGATTTATCATTTTTAATATTTTTTTTATTACTACTATTTAAAACTTAATCAATTTATTTTTATATTTTAAGTGAGAGATAAAAATTAATGTCCGCTAACTATAAAAGCATATCTTCATCAAGTACATTTATGTCTATATCATCATATAATGCTTTAGCTTATTCAAATCTAAAACAAAGAAAATATAAAAATACTTGTATATAATAATAAATTATTGAGGATAAACAAATATAAAAAATTATATATATAGAAATTACTCTCTTTTTTTTAAGTAGATAGTGGCCAAATTATATAAACTATCACAATGATTTTTATCAATTTTTAAACATTTTTAAAAAATTTAAATTGCTCTTTCTTCTTATTATTTTTTTAAAAAGCAAACACCTATATTATAATAAGCTTTGGTAAAATAGGGATTTATAAAAACTGCATTTAAATAATGGGAAATACTGTCATCATATTACTAATTAAAAGAAAGAATATAACCTAATTTAAACTATGCTAAATAATTATCTTTATCTAATGTTGTACTATTTTCAAAAAAACGAGCATATTTATTTAAATCAATTTATTTATTATTTTACTACTACAATTATTATTAGTAATACTTAATACAAAAAATCCCTAATATATAAAAATATATTTTAATTAAATTTAAACTTAATTTTTATAATTAAAAATTAAATAATTTTTACCTTTGCTATATTCTAATTAGCTTAATTATTATTTTATAAAATCAATTTTTGTTCTTTTTAACGTATCATTTTTTTATTTCGCTAAATTTTTCTATTCTACTTAAATTTCTTATTACAATTCTTTTATAATGTTTTCTGCTCTTTATAGTTCACCACCCAAAACCAATAAATTAATAATTTCAAATTTAGAAAAAACTATTTTACAAATTCTAGAATTTAAAAGTTCATTAAAAGTCAAAAAATATTATTAACAACAATTTTTATTATCCATTTCATTACACATATTAAAATATTATTATACTATATCTTGGGCTAACCTTTCATCCCCATAAAATAAACAAGCTTTTAATTTTAAAATTTCTATGTATTTTATTTAATTTTTAACAGAAATGGAAATTTTTTATTAATTTTCATAATTTTTTATTATATTTTTATAATTCTCTCTATTTATTGCATTATTTTAGAAATATTTAACTAAATTTTTTGTCTTTTTTTTGTCAATTTATATTTATTCTTAACCATTATTTGTGTTAATTTTATCAAAATTACTTTTACAGCATATACAATTTTTTCCTTCAATTTCTATTTCATTTTCGCAAATTTTTTAATTTTTAGACTATTATGAGTGAATCTATAACTTATTTTAATTTTTCTGTTTTTTATGTTAAATTTGGTTCAAAAATGTTTTTTTATATATAATTATATCATCCAAGTTTTTAGCCATATCAGCTATTTTTTATTCATTATCATGTTTAATTTTTTTTTCTTATTTTAACTCTTAACTCAGTTTATATTCACATAGTATATTAAAAAAAATTATTTCATTAAAATTTTAAAACTATTATTTATCATTTTTTTTTTTTGTACTTAATTACTATTATTAACATAGTTATTAAACCACCTTTATTTTTTTTTATTCCTACTATGCTTTTTAAAAATATATTTTGGCCTAATCAAATTAATAGTTATAGAAGTAAAGTTTTCCCTAAATTAAAAATTATTCTGCTTGCAGAATAAAGATGTCATTATAATTTTAATCCTATTCTTTGTATTAAATTTAAAATTCTTTAAATTTTTAACTTAGTTCATCCGCTTTTTTTTATAACTATATTTAGTAATTTTCACATTTATTATTATTCTAAAAATTTTAAAACTCTAATTATAGTAAATCTTATTTTAATTTATTTAAATTTGATTATATCTCCTCAACTTTTTCGTAACTTTAGGTTTTTTTAAATAAATTTTGTTATTTATCAATTTAAACTGTTATCATATGCAATTATTTTTTTATTTTTATTTTTGTTTTTATTTTATAAATTTATTTTGTTTTTATTTTTTATAGCTTTAATTTTTACATTGAAAAATAAAGTTAAGGCAATTTATATCAAAAAATTAATTTTTTAAATAATATAGAACTTAAGTCTTTTTAATTAAACCAAAATAGAAGAAACTAATTGACTTTATATTTATTTGTGTTTTTATACAAATAAGAGTTTTAATTAAATTAATATTATTATGTATTTTAAAAGCAAATTTACTAAGAGGAATTACTATCCATAATGATTTTTAAATAATAACATACTACTTTTTTTAATTATAATTATTCTAATATACTTGAAAACAATCAGCCTATTAAATATCTAATATTAATTACCATTCATAATACTAATCAAAATAAAAATTGTATAAAATAAATTTAAATTTTGCAATTTCTTTAAAAAATAATAATTTCTTAAAAAAATATTTTTATTAAATTAATACTTTATTTAAAAATAAAAAAGAATGATATAAATAAATTTTAAAATACCATTTCAATTAAATGCTTATAGAATAATAAATTTATAATTATATCAATTTATTTCTTGGTGTAGTTAGAATAAATGGATGTTATTTTAAAAAATATAAATATGAATAAATTTCTTTATATAAGATGAAACTTTACATAAATTTTGAAATGATAAACTGAATACAAAAATAACATATTTTTACATAGTTATACTACGAAATTAATATTCTTAACTTATATTACCTTAACAATTTTTAAAGTAATAATAATATCAAATAAGGATAACAGATATATACTATTTTAATATATAGAATATTTTTTACTCTTTAAAATTTTCACTATTAATTAGGATATTCATAGTGAATTAATAGTTAACCTAAATTCTTACGAAATTAATAATATTTCAATCGTAATAATTAATCACTAATAAAATATCAATCAAAATTTATAAAATAAATAATAAAAAAATAAAAATAGAAACCAAAAAATGAATAACGATTAACCTGACTTACCAGTTTAAGATACAAATGTAACTATAAAATTCATATATAAATATTTTTTATATACACTAATTTTTTAATTTTCTATTCAAAAATATTAAAAATAATAAATTTTACTTAAAAATTTCAATTATATTTTAATTAGGCCTAAGCTTTATAAGCTAAATTATCAGCAGTGTAAAAAGGATACTTTTAGGATCATTTTGCTGGCGATTTTGTTCTTCCCGGCCCCAAAAGGGATATTATTATGCACAGAGGATATTGGGCAAGATAAAATATTTTTAAAGTATTGGTTGAAAGGTACCAAAATAAATAAAAAAATTATTATAGCAAAATTGTATTCTTTTACTACAATTTTTCCCAATAAATAATATTTAAAATTTATAATGATTATTTTTCGAAAGATATCTAAGCATAGACCCAGAAACTGAAAAGCAAATTATTTCTTTAGGTTGTGGTTACGACACCTTATTTTTTAACTTGAATTTAGAAGAAAAATATAATGCCAAACACAATAAATACGTTTTTTATGAAGTTGATTTAGAGGAAGTAGTAAAAAAAAAAATTGCAAAAATTAACAATTCTCCAAACATGAAAAAATATTATCCTGAACTAATTGATAAAAATGACAAATAAACTAACACTTTAATGGGCGACAGGTACAGAATATTCCCCTGCGACCTTACCCATTTAGACGACTTTAAAGCCAAATTGGAAAAATATGGAGTCGATTTTTCAAAACCCACTTTTGTTTTTGCTGAATGTGTTTTGACTTATATAGAAAGTTAATATACCAATAATATACTTTAATTTTTATAATAAAGTTTTGATCAAGTTATGTTAATGGACTATGAAATGTGTAACCCTCAAACTCCTTTTGGAAAATAAATGGTTAAAAACTTCTAACTTAAAGGCTGTCCTTTGAAAGGTATTTGAAACTTGATTATTAAAATAATTTTTTCTTTTTTATAATTATACATTTAAATATTTTCTACAGGAATTCATGATTATCCTACCATTGAATCTCAAATTGAAAGGTTAAAAAAAATGAATTATAATGAAATTGAAATATATGACATGTTAACTATTTATAATTAATGTTGTGATTAAAATGAAAGGCACTTAATAGAAAAATTAGAGCTATTAGACGAATTTGAAGAATGGAATATTTTCTAATAACATTATTTCATTTCATTAGCGTTTGCTCACAAATTTGAAAATGAAGTTACAAAAAAATACAAAGAAAATTGTAAATTAAAAATGAACTGAAAAAACAAATAAAAAAAACTAATTTATATATATTTATAAAAAAATATCTAATGCCTTGTCAAAATATATTATTTTTCTTATTTATAGCTAAGATTTTATAAATTTTTAAATTAGAATTTAGTTAATAAAATTTCATTTTTAATTTAAAAAATTAATACAAAAGCTAATAATTAAAAATATAAAAATATAAATGTTAATTATCATCATCTTTTTCTAGCTTATTTATAATTAATAATATTAGCTTATATATCATCATCACTAAAGTCACTGCCTTCAGATGCAGAAAAATATAAATCATTTTCTTCATATAATTATTATTATTTTTATATTTAATTTTAATTTTAAACTTTTTTCGTTTTATAAGGTTATTCTTTTATAGTGCTCAACTCTTTTAAATGTTTTTATTAGCTAGTATTTGGCATTTTTTTCCCTTTTGCAGCTATGATAGGCTTGCTAATTTCTTTGTTTTAAATTTGAATATTTTATTAACTAATTTAAGAAGAATTTGCAGAATAATTTTAAGGCCTTATATAAGTTGTAAAACTGTTAACAGACTAATTACTCTCATTATTAGGATAAATATAACTTGCAGATTAATAGGGATTTTATTAACTACAGTTTTAATTTTAAGTTATTTAATAATTTTCTTCTTATTCTTCTTCACCAAAATCATCGTCATCATAATCATAGTTTTGTTTTTAATTTAATTATTATTTCATCCTATTTCTGTTCATATTTTGTGGACTTTATTATTATTAATGTTGAAATTCAGACTAGTCCTTTTTAGTTTATTTTTTACTATTAGAAGAAAATAAATTTTTAGATTTTTAAACTACATTATTTGCCATTTTTTTAAATTTCTTATTTAAACCTCCAAAACCGTAATTTTATTCTTATACTTATTATTTGCTATTCATTTAGTCATTATCCATAACATAATGAGACCATTTACTATTATATTGTTGTGCGCTTTTTAACCTTTTTTTTTAAAAAAAGTTATAGAAATCAATTTGACATATGTAAATTTAGTTATTTATATAATAAATAATATGAATTTTTTTATAATTACCTCCCTTTTTGTAAAAGCTAAGCAGATTATTGAATAATTCTATCATGTATAACGTCGACTTATTCTAATTCTCTTTCTGCCTCCTTTTTATCAAAGGTAGTTTTTTATGTTTATGTAAGTACTCTTAAATATCTATCACCTTTTTGGCTATTATAATATATTCTGGCCTGTAATGGCACTTCTTTTAGGGCCTAAATATCTATTTAATATTATTAAATAAATTCATCGCTTTGTAAGGAGTACTCAAAAGTCATTCTAAATAAAAAGTATAGATATATTTTTTAATGAAATTTTTAATTTATATTGTATTACTTTGTATTAACAGTGACATTTCCTACATGTTTTTAGAATAAACTTCCATTTTCTTTTAAAAATTATTATTCTTCTTTCCTAAATTTCAGTGCCTATTAAAATAAAAAAAATATATAATAAAATTACAATTAATTATAAAATTAACACATAATTATTTATCAACCATGAATAATAAAAATTATAACTCGATTTAAGAAATGTTTTTAGTAATGTAAATATATATTTATAATAAAATAAGTTAATTTAATATATTTACTATTGAATAACTTATAAGTTCAACAAAAAAAATTAATAATATATAAAAAATAAAATTTTTTTTTTTTTTATTAAATTTAAATAATTTTGATAAATTAAAGTTGATGAACCATATTCTGCATATTAGACTTTAACAAAAGATAAAAAACTTAATTAATTTAATTAAAACTTTTTTTACCTTATGCAATTAAAACTGTAACTCGACCTTAGTTCCACTAACCTCATCTCCCAAAACAGCCGCAAAATCCTTTTCAATTTCAGTAGGGTCCACCCTAGTAACAGTCCCATTAGTTTCCTCGGCCAATTTGCCCAAAATTTCGACTTTGCACCCCTCTCCCTTTATCGTTATAACACTTATTACTATACCCAAATTTTTAGCTTTTTCTGATAAAATTTGATAAAATTACTTAGCTTCATCGCTTTCGTATTCCAAGGCGCCTAAACCTATATTTGCCAACCCATCAGTGCAAATTACCACCATTGAACCCGGCTTTCCTTAGCCTGCTAACATAATTGAAGCCAAAAGTGCTGGTCCTAAGGCTGTTCTTCCCTTTTCTTGTAATTTACTGAATTTATCAGTTAATTTATCTTTATTAAATTATTTATTTATTTACTTTATTTTAATTATTATGATTATAAAATTATTCATTTTTCTATTATTTTAATTATAAACTTTATTTATTTTTCTATTATTTTAATTTAAACTGTATTTATTTTTCTATTATTTTTACCTATTGAATTTTCAATGGAGTGTTTCAATACTTCCTAAGCTTTTTAAATGGTGGTATTTTCGATACTATCTTATTTATACAACTTATCACCAGTTATAATTGTTGGCTCTTATGCATGGCCGTCGCCGATAATTACAACCTCATCAGAAAAAGTTACAATTCCTACTTTTTTATTAGGTTTTTACTTTTACATGTCTTACAATTACTATTAAATGGCAGTTAAGACACACTATTTTCTAGATATATAAGTGACATTTTACTATTAATTTAACTACTACTCGTCACCTTAATCCATAAATTATTTTAACATATCATATTCTTCTTGGGTCAATCCATGTTTTAAATTTATTTTTTTGCCTTTATATATTAATTAATTATGATATGTATAAATATTTAATTAAATATTATTTTAGGGAGAAATAACTATAAAACTTTGTAATTTTTTTTATACCTTTAACTTCCGAAGTTACAGACATACTTCCTGAATTATCTAAGCAGAAAATTATAGACGTGTCTTCTTCCTCATTTTATTAGTCTTTAAGTTAATTAGCTTATGTTAAATAAATAACATCTTCTTATTTAGGAATTTCTTCTTCTTCTATCATAATAACATTTTCATTTCCACAAAATTCACAAATCCAAACCTAAAATTTATCATAAAATATAAATATAAATTTCTAACTAATTTTTAATTAAATTAAGTTATAAAATACATAATAAATTAAACATATAAAAATAATAAAATAAAATTTATGATTAATATTAAAAATATTTGGCTTTACACTTTCATTTTCGCCCAATTCTTTTCCCTTCTTATTTACAATTTAAAACTTGTCATTTTTTTCTTCTTTTTCTTTATTTTCTTCTTACTCTTATTTTTCTATTTTTTCTTCATTTTTAAGCTAATTTTTTATTTTTTTATTTTTTTCTTCTTGAACCCCACTAATTTCCAAAAATTATTAGGCGTTTAAAATTTTAGAGTACTTATTTAAAATTGCCTAACATTTTTCACACTAAACAGGGTCGCCCATCGCAATATTGTTAGTATTTTTTAAAATATCGAATTCCAAAGCAATAACATTTGTGTCCAAATCCTCTTCTGAATCAAAACTGGAATCAGAAAAATCATCCTAATTTTGTTCTTATTTTTTAATTTCCTAAAATTTTCGTTATTTTTTACCTTTTTCTTCAAAATTTCTCCTTTAAATTTAATTATTATTTTGATTATTTTGATTATTTTGATGTAAATAAGTGAATTTAGAAGCTTTTTTCATTTATCTTATTATTATTAATTATATATATTTTTCTTTTATTATTTTTTCTTATTAGTTTATTGATATTTTTTATATTTTGTTGTTATTCAAATAAATCTGATGGATGATTAAATTTTTTAGATTTAAATGGAAAAAAAATAATTAGAATTTCTTAAAATAATTTATGTAATTAATAATTAGAGGTATTATGTTTTAAAATTTTGATCAATTTTGATCAGATAAATAAACATTTTTTACTAGAAGTTATGTTTTATCAATTTTAATAATAAAAAAATTCGTAGAACATTCTAATTCAACAGCACTGATAATATATTTATAAATAACATTACAAGAGAATTAATAGATTAAAAGCTAAAATTTTAAGGAAAAAAAAAAAGGATGATAATTTAATTTAATAAATTATTATTTAGTTCTGTTATATATAATTTTTTCTAAATTTACTACATAAAATATTCTTAAATCATCTTTACTATTATAAATATTAAATAAAATTAAAAAGCTTAAAAAATAATTTTAAAAAAAAAGTTATTATTTGTAAAATTATTGCTAAATACACAAATTAATTAACTATAGAAATTTTTAATTAGAATTATTAATTATATAATAAAAAAAAAATGAACCAATTAGTTGATTATTCAGATTCTGAAAACGAATAAGATGAGAAAAAAACATAAAATAATTAGCCAAATAAAATAGATTTGAAATAAAATAATATGTAAAATAAAGTAAATTTAGAATCTCTTAATAATTATAATTCTTATGGCTAATTTTTATAATATAATTAAATCCATTCAAAAATAAATAAATAAATTTAAATTTAAATTTAAATTTAAAATTATAATTTATAAAAATATTTCCATAAAGCCTAAATTAATAGAACCAGATGAATTTTTTGCAAAATTTTCGAAAAAAGTTATAGAAAACTAAATAAAAGATACAAACACACACAATTCGGGTTTTCTAAATAAAGTAGCACAATAAATGTAAGTGAAAAATTTCAAAGAAATTAAAAGGCCAAAAACTAAAGAAGAAGCTGAATATGAATAAGAACAAATAGTTAATGAAACAGTAGATAAAATTATAGAAAAAGAAGACGAAAAATTAGATGATGCACCTTTTGTTAATATTATTAAAAACTAAAATACCCAAAAAACTTTGAATTATAAAAGATTAAATCCTCTTAATTTATTGGACGATGATATAGAAGAAATTATGTAATTATTTTTATTTATTGATAATCTTATGTTATAAATTATAAAACACTAATGTAAATATCTTATATAAATATTATAATTTATCATATTTATAACTTTATTAAATTATTAATATTAATTTCCAAATTTCATAAATTAAATTTAAAGGGCTAAAAAAAAGTAAAAAACAAATATTTACATCGAACAAAATGAAAAAAAAAGAAAAGTGCCTCATTTAAATGGTTAATATGCAGGCTATATTTATATTGATATTTCTAATTTTTCTCATTTATTTTACAATTTGGCAACTAAAATAAATTAGTGGATTTAAAACAAATAAATAAAGGTTTAACCTACTGATTTAACTGAATAATTAGATAATTTACATGTAAGTTTAAGCAAAACCTTTTATATATTTAGGACTGATTTATAAAGATACGAAGATTTTGTAATGAAAAAATTAAAAATTTTTCATAAATTTAATCTAGCATTTAAAATATAAAACGTGAAAATTTATGAAAGCGAAAATCAAAGAAAATTTTTAGCAATTGATATTTTGTATGGAATCACTAATATAAATGATATAGTCAATGCAGTTGATGATATATAAGTAAGAATTAAATATTTTTAATTTATATAACATTATAGGTTTCTTAAATTATTATAAAATTAATTTATAAATAAATATAAATTTTTATTATTTTTTTATATTATAATAGGAACAATTTGGACAGGAAAAATATTATAATATTAGGAAATTTCATGTTTCTTTTATGTATAGTGATGATAATTTATAAAAATTAAAATAATTTGTTGAAGAATTAAATGTTTTAATAAAAAAATTTATGTCAGATGAAATTTATTAAATGGAAATTAATAAATTATATTTAAAACTAGGTTAGAAAATAACAAAAATTGACTTGAAAATTTTTAATTGATAAAAGTTATTGATTTCTAAATTATTAATATCAATTTACTTTCTTTATTAACTATATTTATATATTCTATTATGAAAAATTAATTTATAGAAATAAAAAGAAGAATAAAACAATAGATGTTATTTTTTAGTTAATAAATATTAATTTTTCAAATTTTTATTTCTACATGAAATAATAAATATGTTATTAATTATTTAAAAATAAAAAAAAATCAATTATAAATTAAAAAAAAAAAAACCAGATATCAGGAGTTGACAATTTTTTATATGAGTTATTCTAGCTTAAATATTTTTAATATAAATGAATAAGTAACCGATTAAATATAAAATATGTAATCGTTCTAAAACTAAAAAAAAATTAATCATAGTTAAAGTTATTCATTTTTACCTAAATTTTAGCAGTCAATTATTACAAATCAAGTAAATATATTTTAAAAATGTATAATATAAATATAAAATCATATCTAATATTTTAAATATAAAGAATAAAGACAGAATATAATATGATGAGTTTTAAAATACAAATATTCAACGTCAAATTTTTACCATATAAAAAATTAATGAGTCAAACAATAAAGATAATTAATACCAAGCTTATAATTTTTAGAATTAAAACTTAAACTAGAATATTAATACAAAATGCGACCAATTTACATAAGATGATGATAATTTTATTTCTTTTTTTTAAAACTTTATTAAAAACTATTTTTAATAGTTATAAAAATGTTAATTTTAAAACAATAATCAAAACTTAAAAAGTAGATCATATAAAAAATAAAATATCTAAAATTTTGAAGAAAAAAAAAAAAAAGTAAAGAGCGAAAAATCTAGAATAATTTTAAATAATTCTTAATAAATTAATATGGAGAATTCAACTTTTACACTTTAATTATCAAACTCAGATTTATTATATTTAAATCAAAATTAATGTGATAAAAAAAATAAATAACAAAGTAATATTTAATTGAGGTCTTGTGAAATTATAAAAAATGAACCATTATCTTTATTCTAAGTTTATTTTCCAAAATTTTACCCAACTCTGGTATAATTTTACCCTTATAAAGATTATAATATAAAATTGTATTGTTAAATAATGCTAAATTTACAACGAAAATACAAAGGTAAAAATTTTCCAGGGCTAATATATGTAAGAGCTTTATTTCAATAACATCAATAACTAGAAATTTTTGAACTTTTAGAATTATAAGTTGAAATTTAAAAAATTGAAAAAAAAATAGGTTAAATTTTTTATCTTGAGGATTTATACGATAAAAAAAAAATAAGAAATAAAAATAAAAATAATAATAATAAAAATGACTGTTTAAAAACTAAAAATTAAAATAAAAATCAATAAAAGTAAAAATAAGTATACATTAAATTTGAATAGTCGTAAGATTTTTAAAAGTTTTAGTAATTATTTTTTTTAATATAAGAATATAAAACGAATACCAATTTAAAGGATCAACTATAATTTTATATTAATAATTATTCTTGTTATATTTAAGATGTAAAATTCATAAATTCATTTATAAAAATTAATAAAAAGTTATGCTGCTTTTTCATTAAATATTTCTATCCTTCAATAATTATGAATAGCTGTAAGAAAAGTAAAATTCACGCATTAATTTATTGCTTAAATTGTTTATTGTATAAATTAGATAATGATAAACTATTTTATATAAATTGAGCATAAATTTTATAAATAACATTATTAAGGAAATAAGTAAAAAAAAAACATAATTATATTAAATTTTTACAATTATATATGTTACGATAAAACCTAGGCCTATATAATAAATTAATATATAAATTTTTTATAAATCCTTATAATATTAAATGAGTATTTATATAGAATATCAGGTTTTTATAATTTATGTCATCTATAAAATTTAGTATAAGATAGTCAAAAAAATTGTTTTTTATTATTCTTTGAAATTATTGTGATCAAATAGAAAATATAGCTAAATTAATAATTTAATTAAATTTTACTAGAAAAGAAAATAACTAAAGCAAATTAAAATAAATAAAATAAAATAAAATACAATCTATTATTTTAAATTATAAAAATATTTTTTAATTTTCAATAATCTAATTTTAAATTAACATAAATATTTGAAAAAATTATGTAATCTTAATAGAAACCAAAAGAATAATAATATTTTTAACCAAGATACGCAAAAAGAGATCATTATTCATATCACGTAGCACATGTCCCAGAATAAAATGGAAATAAAATGTTCATTTATTACAAAAGATATACTCCAAAAGGAAAAGTAAAAAAATACAATACAATTTTTTTTAAATAAAATTATTAAAAAAACATAAATAATTAGTTGCACTTTTATTTTAAGAATTTGTTATTAATGTTTATTATTTACCTAAATTTATTAAAAAAAATAGTTATTGGATCTTATTGAAGGTTAAGATACTCTTTATGAAGCATTTGAAAATTTTAAAAATTGTAAAATTGAAGATTAATAACATATTATAGAATAAGAAAAAATATGTCCGATTTCCAGAACTCTTATAGTTATAAACTTCGACCATCAATTTTAAGAAGAAAAAATTAAAAAATGGTTTTAATTAATAGGAAAAGTTAGAAAAGTCGATATAGGATCTTATAAAAATAAGTAAATAAAATAATATTTATATTAGTTTTTTAAATTAAATTTAATTAATTTCATTATAATTTTTTAAATAGAAATAATCAATCTAAAGCTGCAAGAACTATTTATTTTGCATTAATTGTATTTAAAAATGAATTTGATATGATTAGAGTTTTTTCACCAGAACATTTATAAACTAAATTTAACGAATTTTTCAAACACCAAAAATTAAAATAAACTAATGACGATAAAGGAGCTTATCTTTCAGATTTATTAAATAAATATGAAGTATAAATTTAAATATAAATAAAATAATTTTAAGTTTTTTATATTATTTTTTGCAATATTTTAAAATTTATACTATTAAAATTCAGAACAAAGAATTAGAAGAAATGAAATAAAAAGAAATTGATAAATTAAGATAAGAAGGTTTCAATATAGTTACAGATTATAAAGGAGATATTTAAGGCCAAAAAAAAACCTTAAAAGATTTAGAAAGAGAAAATGAAATTAATGGCGTTAAATAAAAAAACAAAACACTTCCCTATATTAAAAACGATTTCTACAAATTTTAAAATAAAAAAAGATAATTAGAAGGTAAAAAATAAATAAATAAATGAAATAATATTTAATTTTATATTTTTTAAACATATATTTCTTCTTTATTTTATATGCTAATGATTTTTAAATAAAAATAGATATGTATGGATAAGATAACATCGCTCTAACTGGTGAATAGTATTTAAAAAGAAAGAAAAAATAATTAATGGCTTAATTTTAATAAGATAAAGAATAATTATAAAAAACTAAATTTAATAAAACAAGTTAATGATAAATAAATTTTCTTATTTTTCTATATGTTAGTATAAAATTTAAAATCGCAAATATATATTTATTATCTTACTAGTATTGTAGTTATAACTATATATAAATTAATTAATTAAAATCAAACTTATATAGTTTTTTCTTATTAAAAAATGTTTAAATTCTACAAGAATGAATGGAAATTAATATTTTCTATGAATAATACCTAGCTATTTGTTTCATATATTATATAGTATATAACTAATGTAAATTAATTATAATGCCTGTAGTATATTCAAAAGAATTTTTATTTTTTTCAATTATTTAAAACATTATGCTCTCTTTTATATTAAATTAAATCTTACATATATTTGGGTGTTGGTAATGCTGGCCTGGGTTTTTATTTTTTAGATTATTGAAATTAATCCTGTTCTTTATTTAAATAATTTTGTCTATATTCACTTTTACCATTATCTCCTTAATTACCATCCATTTTATAAAATCTTATAAAAATGCATAAAATTTATATGTTAAACTTTTAAAATAAAAATATAAATTTTTATTTTCATTACCTTTCATAATTTGCCTTTTAAATTTCAGCATTATTGTAATTTGAGTTATTTTTATATAAATAGTTATATCTTTCATTTAATTCTTTTTAGTTAGGAGGTGCTTTAAAGGCATCAAATGCATGCGATTTTTTAACATTATTATTATGCTTAATCATTGGTTTTCTATTCCATAAACCTCCTTCATCATTAACCTGAATATGAATTGAAATAATAATACGTATATTTATTATATTTAATATAAAAGCCCCTTCAAAAGTATTTAATAAGACACTTAATACATAAATTTAAATTATCAAAAATATTTTAAAAAAAAATTTCCTGACATATAAATGGTTTTTCATATAGAGTTAATAAATCATATTATTTTTTATAAAATATAGTATATTGTAATTTACCTATACTATCATTTATCCTTTTTCAAAATGATCTTTGGGTAATACAGTTCTGGCTTTTGTTGCATAAAGATTTGTTTATTTCGTGAATCCAGATGCTGAAGTTTTATTTTATAAATTTTCCCAATTACCTGCTTATCTCTCATTAATTATTTAATTTTTCCTTTATTAACTATTAAATGTTTGTATTAATATAATATAGCTATTCAAAGTAATAAATAAATAGTTTTCCTAATAATGAATTTCATGTTGATTTTTATTATATATCATTTAAATACATGTAGTTTTATAAGTATATTATAATTTAAGGCTATTTTTTTATAATAGTTTAATATTTTGTATTTTTTAATTACTGATTAAAACCATCTTTAGAAGTTTTATCTAAAAACCTATCCCATAAACCATTTTATTAGCTCATTTTTGAGGTAATCTATTGTTTTATTATATTATATTAATGTTTTTTTTGTGATATTTATTTATTTTATAATGATATTTAATATCGTTTATTCTTCTAATATGGTTATAATTAAAGCAATAAAAATAATAAACTTGCAAAAATATTTAAATATATCCAATTATCTTTAATATATTTAATAATATAATTTAGTATGAAAAATTCCAATCGCTTTAAATTTTTTATTGATAATTTATTTATTTAATTAATTTTATTTTACATTTTAAAAACAACTGTTTTATAAAGAATTAATATGATATGATATATATATATAATTTAAGATATCTTTAAATATTAAAATTTTTATTTTTAACTTCAAATTTTTATTTTTCTTTATATAACATCATTTTCAATTAAATATTCACTCTTTTATATACAATATTATTTTATTTTTATTTTTCAATTATCACTAGCAAAATTTTATAAAAGTTTATTTTCAAAGCTAACAATAATTAATATTTTTTGATTATAAATTATTTTGATTTTCAAAGTACATATTATATTCTATATTTTTCAATGAAAAATTTTTCTTACTCATTTTGTTTTTACAGCTTCTTTTTATTGTAATTATTATATACTTTCATCCCTTTAGTTTTCTCTCATATAATTTTTAACTAATTCAAATCCATCAGCAAATTATTTTTATATATGTTCATAAAATTCAACTTCGCTACCAAAATTCTATGGTTTTATAACATCAGTGGTATAACTGTATACTGTTTAATTTCTACAAATAATAAAATATTTAAAATTAAATTAATTATTAATTTTAAAATTAATATTTATTATTATTTTTTACGCTCTTAATTTTAAACTTTTTTCATCACAAACTTTATCATTTCCGAAAGTAATAATGATTTAGCAGTCAACTTTATTTCTAAAGGCGTACTATAATTAAAAAAAATATTAAAATTAATTTACAATAATGGTTATATACTAAAATAAATAAAAAAGATTTAAAAGTAATTTCATTAATTTACCCCAATCATTCCTTTTTTTAAATAAGAAGGTTTTTCAGCTCCATACATTCTATGCCCTTCAGGATAAACAATTACATTTTTTCTGTATGCTTGTCTCCATTTCAAACCAAACCAAGTGAAAAGACTAAAAATTATAATAGTATTAATATATAATTTATTGAAAAATTATGATATAATTAAAATTTTTATAAACTTTTTAAATGTTAGTATTTTTTTACCTTTCTAAACTTCCTTTATTTCCTCTTTTAAAGAACCAAATTGATCTGGTTAAATGAGATAGTAATAATATAGTAGGGAAGATGATTCCAACAGCCATTCTATATTAAAAATTGTTAAATATTTAATTAAATTATAAAAATCCTTTAAATATAATTCTACTAATATATAATACTAAAATTAAAAATAATAAAACATAAGTCTTTTCCATATGAAAAATTAACAAAACATTATGAAATATAATTTAAATTTATTATACAAACAAATAATTAATAATAAATCTTAATAAATATGTCTCAATAAATACAATTTCATTATTCTTATATTTTTTTTAAAAAAAATCCAAACAAACAATTTTTAACAAATAAAATATTTTTTTTTAATAAATAGAATAAATTTAATTCCTTAAATCAAAAAATTACCTAGAAACAAAGTTAGCGGTATAATCAGTAACAACATCATGTATAAAAAAATCACTCCAAGATCTGTGGTTCAATAATAACATAGTTTTATTTTATTGGCTAACTTCGGAAGACTCAGGGACTCTGTCGAATCTCACGTTTAAAATTTTGCAACCTAAATCAGACCAATATTTATGAGCAAGAAGAAAACTTCCACTGATAACTGAAAAAGTCATAACAAATAAGGGCGAAATTAGGAAATACATTATTATGAATAAAACGAATAAAAATCCGTTTAAAACTTTTAAAAACATTTTTTATTAGCAATTATATGTTTATTTATGTTTATATTTTTTAGGGTTTTTTTTTTGTGTTTATTTTTATTTGTTTTTTTTTATTTTTTTTTATTTATTTTTTATTTATTTTTTTAGAATGCACAAAGTTTTCACCGAAAAATAGTTTTTCTCGATTTTGTGATTATAAAAAATTTAATATAAAGAAAATTATAATAAATGTATTGATAAAATCACATTAATTAAGTAAATTATTATTCTTAAATTTTCATTAATTTACGGATTTTGGTCTTTCCACTTTAATTTTTTTTTTCTTAATTAATGCGATTTTTCAACGCAGGTTTATTTTCCATAATAAATTTTAGACGTCAATTTTGATTAACCATAAAAAATTTATTAATTACAAATACTGACGTCATGTTAATCACTATAGAAATTAAATAATAAACCCTCATATTTTAATCAATTTATTAACATTTAATATATTATTAGGCAACTTTTATAAATATTATTAAAAATTATTTATAGAAAAAAATATGACTTTTATAATTTTAGTTTAAATTAATGTAATCTTAAATTTAATTTTTTTTATATGACATATTTTTCAGATGATAATTTATAAATAGAATAATTTAATATCTAGGAAGCTAATAGATTTGTTTTTATCGTTTACTATATTAAAATACATATAAATTTTAATTTAAGCCTTAATTTATAATATTTGTAACATTTATTACGCACATCTATTTAAGAATTTATTTTCATTTTTATATTTAATTATTATTTTGAGCTTTTACATTTTAATTTTTATTTGTATTTCCATTTATGAGTATAAAAAGTTAAAAAAAATATACATTTTTATTTTAAAGTTATTCTTTTGAATAAAACATTTTAATAGGATACATTTTTTTTGCCTATATGTTTTAGTTCAAATTGTAAACTTTATAAAAATATACCATAAAGTCCGAATAAATCATTATTAAATTAAAAATAAATAAAATGTAATATTTCAATAATCTTATTCACCAAAAAGAATATTTAAGCATTTAATACCATGTGATAAATTAATTTCAATTTAATAATAAACACAAGTAAAAAAAATATATTTTCTTTAATTGAATTTTATAAATTAATTAAAATATTTATACACCTTTTTTTGTAATAAAATTATTTGAAAACTTAATGGAAAAGTCGAAAAAACAAATTTATTTGATTTCACTTTCCATTTAATTATATTTTCTAAGAATTTATTCAATATTTAAACAATTTTATAAATTTTATTTTTATACACTACAAAAAAAAACATAAAAAAAAAATAAAAATAACTTATACCATCATTAATCTATCTATATTAAAATAAAAAATATGATGAATTTTACAGATTTAATAGTTGCAGTTTTGGGCGCAACTTTATCAGTTGTTTTTATTTGCTTATGTGGAGTTTATCTTTTAAAAAGAGGATTTTTGGACAAATAAAAATAAAAAAGCATATCAAAATTGACAGAATAATTATTTTAACCTTGTTTAATATTATCAGTATTTATATAAAATTTAAATTTGTATGATGTAAATTAATGGATGCCCGCCTTAATTATTGGAGTTCTAAGTATTTTCCTTGGATTTATATTAGGGTATTTAGGTATAAATATATATTTTATTTTGAAGCTTTCTTTTCCTTTTTTACACTGGTATTTTGAAAATAAAAAATTAATTTAATTAAAAACCATTAAATTAATTTCAGTCAAAAATTATATTTACAAAATTATTTTTTTTATTCTAAATTTTAATAATTTAAAATAGTCAACAAATTCATTGTAAAAGATGAACATTTTATGGGAGTTTTTATTCTTTCGATTGGTTTGGGACACACAACTGGAATTTTGCTTAATCTATCTAATTAAATTTAAGATTATCTATAATTTTTGGCTTTTAAACATCCAAATTATTCAATTATGTCTCAACAAGAAAAATAAGATTATGCTATAGGTTAAGTTTATACTTATGTAATTATAAACACATTTATTCATACCATTTTTAGATGGACTTATGGAAAATCTATTTTACAAAAAACCACTGAAAAAAATAAATTAATATAATAAGAAAAAATAGATTAAGTGTTGAAAGAAGATGAACATACAATTGAATTAAAAAATATTTAAAATAAAGACAAAAATAATTAAGATAATGATATATTAAGCTTAGAAAAACAAGATAATGATTTAAAATAAAATTTATTAGACAAAAACTTGACGGTTTTTAATCCTGCAGCTCCAATAACAAACATTAACGCAAAAAATACTGAAAAAATTTAAAGTCAATAAATAACATAAAATGATAATTAAGTAATAAAAGAAAAAATATAAGACAATAAATTTTTGTAATTTCATGACAAATATTTTGGAATCATGAACCCCCCTCTTTGGTCCTGCGTGGGAGCTATTATTTTTCTTTTAATTCCGAATTTGAGCCAAAATTTAATTGTAATTATATCCTTTTTATTTTTCTAAATTAAATATATTAAATTATTTTAATTTTATTAAAATCATTAATTTTTATAAAATTAATATAAATTTATATTTTCCAAATAGACTCCTGGAACATTTAGTAATAGATTTTTATTTAAAGCAATAACTTTATATGGAACAATGTTTCCCACTTTTAATACAATAGTCGTCGGGTCCTCAGTTTATTAGTCAGTATAATAAAAAGTAAATTTGACTATATTTATTATAAAATATAAATTTATACATTTCTTTAAATAAGTTAATTTTTTTTTATAACAACATTTAAAATTAATTAATAATACAATTAAATTAATTTTTTATTCTAATTTAAAAATTTAATAGTGTAACCTATCTTCTAGAACATTGATAGGTGTTATTGTAACTAGACATTTTATAAACCCAATATTTAATTATCTACTAATTTTATTGTTAGAATACTTAGGAATTGTGTAAGATCCTATATTGTCCTATATAACACTATTTACGTAAATATTTTTAATCACATATTAAAAATTTATAAATATAATAATTTATTAAAATTTACATAATTCTGATTATAAAATGATTTATAAGTATTAAAAATTATTAATTATAAATATATATATATTATATTCTAGGTCTGTCACGGGTATAGCTATAAATATTTTAACAATAGCTATTAATTATTCTGACTTACAAAATGAGGTTTCAAGAATTTTAGGAGTTGGGTATGTACTAAATATTATTACTATTCCCATTGCATTAATTTTATTTTTTATGAGATATGATATATGATTTAAAATTTTTATGTATTGTTTAAAATATCAATAATTTATTATATTTTTTAAAATTTTTTATTATTATATTTTTACATTATGAATATAATTTGGTTAAAAACAAATATAATAATAATTCTCACAATAAACAACGTGAACTGTATCTTTTATTTATAAATATAATTAATAGCTCTAATTATAAATTTTTTTTATTACAAATAAATAAATAACTTTGAATAAACTTATATCTAAAATAACTTATTATTATGAAGAAAAATTAAAACAACATATATAAAATTAATTTGATTAATTTTTTAATATTTTATTTATTATTCATGTTCATATTTTTTAAGAACTAGCTAATCCTGGTAAACTGTTTTCTAGCTCTTACATTATAGGATGTTTTTAGCTTATAAAAAAATAAAATTTAAAAATAAAATAATATTTATATTTTATTTTACTTAACATAAAAGTCCCAATAAGTTAGATATCCTTTATTTTAGGTATCCAAATTAAGATAGAATCTTAAAAAAATTTAATTATTTAATAAAAAGGTATGTTTATAATATTTTTTTATAAAAATTAATTAATAAGTAAATATTTTTTTGAATTTAATACCTGTTTGCAAAATCTACTTTGTCTGAAATACTAGATTTTTTATTTAAAAAGTATTCAAAATCAACTTTGATAATTTTTCCAACTTAAACTTTATCAACTTCTTGGAATATGTTTCTATATCTATTATTAGTTTTTTGAGTTCCTTAACAATATTACTGTAATACTTTGGCTATTTATTCAACACTTAAGGTTTCATCAGAATTCTATTTTATAAAAAAAATATATTAAAATAAACTTTTTATTATATAATATTATTTATTTTTACTGATATACAGGAGTCAAAGAAAGTACTTATTTCGCTCTAATATTCACTTTAAGTAAATACAGACTAATTTTAAATTTTTTAATAAAATAATTATTAATTAAATAAATAAAGGTATATTTTACTCTTAATTTGTCAACAAAATGTTATTTTTTTAAAATTCTAGTAGGATAGTTAAAATCGTCATATAAGATGGCCAACATTTCTTCAACAGAATAGTATTTTAATTAGTCTTTAAATCCTGAACTTGGGACACTTCCAACCTAAACAGTTCTTCTACTTCCCAATAAATTTTAACTATTACCATTATAACTTTAAATACTAATTATAAAATAATATTTATTTATATGATTAATTAATTAATAAAATAAATAAATAAATTACCCTTCTTTTTAAGATGAATTCAATTAATTTTCGATTTATCCAGGTACATATCTAGAAGATTGTTGTTATTATTATTAAATTGCAACATTAGGATTATACTAATTAGTAATATTTTAAGAGGTTCTAATTGTGGGTTAAGAAATTCCCTAATTATTATTAGCATTATAATTCTAATACTACCCTTAATATTAATTTGATTAATAAATAGGCTATTATTATCCCTATTAATAAGAAATTCTAGAAGAGGATTCTGAGGGCTCAAAATTATTATTAACAGGTAATTTCTACTAATATTATTATTAACTCTAATAAGATCCTAATTAATAATTACCTTAATAGGTTTTTTACTCACTTTAATATGTAGTACTCGAAGGCTAATTAGCTTAATAATTACCAGCTTGATATGTACTTGTATTAGGTTTATTAGCCTAATAACTTCCTTGATAAGTATTAGTATAGTTTGTGGTACTTTTGGGAGCCGGAATACTTATATTATCAGTATTATTATTACTTATATTATTTGCCTAATATTAACTAATATTGGGTTTTTATTATTATTAAGTAACGTTTTAATATTATTATTGATATGATTTTATTTCATTTTATTAAGGTTGGTATGTCTATTACTGTTATTATTGTGTATCTTATTTTAATTAAGTTGAAGACTTTAACACATTGGTTTTAGGAAGAGGAATATAATCGTCGTCTTATGTTTTATCCTCTGGTTTTTGAGTTTTTATCTAATTTTATTCTTAATTTTGTGTAGGCTAATATGATTAATATGTACCATAAGTATTACTGTTACTTTAGTTAATATTGGTATTATAAGGTTTTTAGTAACTTGTGTATTAATTATTGTTATAATAATTTTAGGTATAGTTAGTGTTAGAATAGTTACTCTAATTTTATCTATAACTCTGTTAGGGAGCAGGAATTTTAAGACCTTAATCAGCTTAATTTGATATGGGTGTTTAAGCTTATGAATATTATTAATTTAAAACTGAGTTTCTTTGACTTTAGTTTTACGATTAGTTTAAATTAGCACTGGTAAAGTTGTAATTTGAACTATTAACTTAATAAGTTTACTAGTTGTATCTGCTTGAAGGAGATTTATAGGGCTAGTCTATCGGTTTAGGTTCAGAAATTTAAGTACCCTTTCTTGATTCATTTCTAGATTTAGGAGGAGGTATATAGTCATTTTCTACACTTTAGTTTTAATTCTCCAAATTTAAATTTTAACCTGATCTACCAGTTTCTTCTTAATTTTTAATACCAGATTAATCATTTTGATTGTTATTCTAACTATTCAATAAGTGTTAACCAGGTGATTTCTATTATGAATTTTAGTATCTATAGTAATTGGAATAAGAACCAATATTTTCATCAGTATTTCCTAAATTTTAAGGACTAATTACTTCAATAGACTGATTTTTTTAATTCTAGTATTATTCAAAGTCATCTTACTAATGGAAATTAGAAGATATGTTTCTTTAAGAACCTGATGCAGGATCTTTTCTATAAGAATTTATATAATTTTTGTAACTTTCTGAATAGTTACTCATTTTAACATGAGAATTCTATTAATTTTAGTTATTTTACCTATTATTACTTATTGGAGAGTGATCAACTCTTTTACTTTAAGGACTTACATCATTACTTTCTTAAGTATGTTGTTATAATGCTTCAATATTTTCTTAAACAGATTTTGGCAAAGGAATCATATCATCTTAAATATTCTAGCTCTCATTTTATTCTTCTTATTGTTAATTTTGAGTTTATTTTGGTGGATCACTTTAAAAATAAATTATTAATATAAAATCATTATATATAAAAAAGTATTTTATTCCATATAAACAATTATTTTATAATAATGCTAATAAACTTATATAAATATACTAAATATTTACTTCAAATAAAGTTAACTATATTCTGGTTATTTGTGAGCACTTAACTTACTTTATTTGCTTACAGGAGTTTATTAAGTATGTTATCTAGAACTTTCGTAATCTTCTTTATGTGCTTACAAATTATTGCTAGTATTAGGTGATTATTATTATTAATTTTACTATTATTAATTTAACTAATTATGTTTATTTTAATTCAAGGGTGTCCCTCCAAAAGATATTCCTTATTATTAATAGTATTATTAAGGATTTATTTCCTTTTAATGGTGATTTTAATTTTAATTTTATTCGTTATCTGAATTTTCCAATTCATATTATTAATTTTCATAGCCATTTTAGTTTTAATTGTGCTAGTTGTAGTTTTGATCTTCTATCTAAACTTATTGTTCGTTATTTTAATGTTATTCATCTTATTCAGTTATTTATTATTCCCCAGAATTCATCAATTATCTTTCTTATTCTTCAAAATCATCTTAGTCATTTTACTAATAATTCTAATTCATATGTCTAATAAAAACATATTAATTAAATTATAATTATTTAAAAAAAATATTGTAAAAATAAATTATTTATATAAAATTAATTTCTTTACTACTACATTTATTATTGTTACTAATGAATTTATTATTGATTTTATTAAGAATCAAATTCACTGCTTTGAGCAACTTAAGAATTCGTATTGAAAGGTTGAAAATAACTTGGATTATATCCATATTATTAATTGAATCTCACATAATTTTGATTGTCATATTAATTAGGGAAATAAGACTAGACATCTTTTTCTACCGATTTTTATTTACTTTATTGTAATTTTTAATAGGGACTTAAAATAAATTTCCTTTATTTTTTCTAATTACTCAAAATTTGTCTTAAATTAGTATCTTGGTGTTCATCGAAAAAACCTTGGTTGTTATTTTTTTTTCCAGAATAGTGGTAATTACTAGAATTATACCTATTATTGAAGTGAGACTAAGGAGATGTCATTCTTTTATTCGCTTATAATAAAAATTAAATAATTTTAAATAAATTGACATTTTAGTTTTTTTATTAATTTATTTATTACTACTCTGCAAATAATTGCTTCTACCTTGAGCATGAGTATGGCCGTCCTGTTATTTAAAATTAATTATATATATTTTAAAATTTAAAATATTTATTCAGTTAAATTCTAAAATATCATTTACCAAATTTCCACTATTAAAATTATATTCTAAAGCCTCTTTAGCTCTAGTAGATTTTATATATTTTCTCAACTATATCTATACAAAGTCCATGTCTAAATATTTATATCAAAATATAAGTTTTATTTTATCAAAAAATTATTAACATTTTATTAATTTTTTAGTTTGCAGTAAATTTTTAATTATAATTTATAAAATTTAACTTATTTTACCCTTATTTTTTCTATTATGAGTCAAAAATTATTAAAGCCAAGGATCTCCCTATTTCAATCTATTTCTCAGTAAAAGCCTATCATCTCTTAAAATTTCTAGTATTAAAATATTTAATTATATAATTATGTACATTTTAATAATTTTCAATCAAATTCTATATTTAAAAAATAACAAATATAAACAATTTTGTTAATTTTGTATTTTATGATTTTTTAAATATAATAAAATATATAAATATATGTGCTTTCAAGCTATAATTTTTTTTACATGTGCATTTATCGATTTTTTAATATAATTCTATCCCGGGTTTTTTTATTTATTTGGGAGCAGGCATTAAATTTTCTAAGTTCTAGTTGCTTTCAGTTTACATTTATAATTTTAATTAAATTTATTTTAAAAAATAGTGATTATTTTTTTATTATATAAACGATTTTTTTTTTATTTTTGTTTTTATAATTTGGTTGGTATTATTAACATATTCAAATGTTATTTATTTGATTTTATTTTTAATATATTTTATATTAATAATAATTTATTTTCTTTAAATAATTGCTGTATTTATCGAATTTCTTTTTTTTAATTAAAATAAATCTTTGAAACTAATATCACAAAATTTATAAAAAAACAGCTATAATATATTCAATCTTTATTCAATAATTTAAATCAATATTTGATATTAATAAATTCACATTATTTGTGAACATATTAATTATTAATTAACTATGCTTAATAGTTTAAATTAAATAGATTTTTTTATATAAAATAAAAATAATATAATATTATAAATGTAAATTTAGAAAATTTATTTTTAAATTTAAAATAATATCAAGAATTCAATACCTCTTGATATTTATTTATCATATCTTATATTGTTTATCTTTAATTTTCAATTTTTATTTTTTTATATGGCTTATCCATTAGATTTTAATAAATTTTTTTATCAATTTCTGAATAATAATCATCATTTTCATTCGATTCAGTTTAAAATATATCTTAATTACTCTATTATTCATGTATATTTTCATTTTATTTATCTAAAATTTCTGTTTGCTACGACTAGTCTAAGTCTAATTCATTATTTTCAGTTAATTATTCATCATCTTATTATTAACTTTTCTCACCATTTTCTTCACTTTAATTATATGAATCCATATCTATTTCGATATCACTAGTTTTATTTTTTTCAGTTTTATTTGAATTTTAGTCTGCCTTGTAATACCCACCTAATAAATCATCTTATTGATCTAAAATAAAATGAATAAAAAGAATAAACCCATCTTTCCTATAATATTTTAATTAATAATTAAATACCAGGTTCCTCATGTTTGTAATAACAATTTGCACCATGCCTGCATTTATATCCTTTAGAAAAATTTCTACAAATTTTCTAATTTTTGTTTTTGTTTTGATCATTTTAAATATCATTTTTATATTTTTATTGATTCTACTCTTTATTGTGAGAAAAATTACAAGGGTTTTTACTACATATCCCTTTTATAAAAAATCTACAAATCGGTTTTTCGCTGGATTAGTCTTTAGCAATTTCATTATTTTTATTGACTTTTTTATCTACCTATTTGACAACTTTCTCGCTTTTATTTAAATTATCCAATTCAAGTCCATCATCACTATATTTCTTATTTTTATATTTATCTTTATTGTTGTTATTCTTTAAGTCTTGTTTTTATTTTTAATAATCATTTTCCTATTTGTCATATTCCTCGTCATAATCGTCGCCCTCATATTCATCTCCATAATCATCATCTTCATATTCATCATCTTCATATTCGTCATTTTCATATTCATATTGATCATCTTCTTATCCATCTTATTAGTCATATTCATCTTCATAGTAATCATCATCATTTTCTAATTGATCGTATTCTTCTTCTTTAAAATAAAATATTTGTATAAAAATAATCACCATAATATAAAAATATTTAACAAACTTTACTAAAATTAAAATCTTTATATAAATTTATATTAATATTTTTAATAAATTAAAATAATAAAATACTTATTTAAATATTGGAAAATTAAAAATATTAGATAAAATATATTAAAGTTTTATTTGTTCATAGATTTAATTGATTATTGTACCTGAATTGGTATAGTTATTTATCTTTCTATTATTTTAATTATTATCTTGATTACTAATATCTTTTTTTAGTACTAATTCTCTAACTTACCCATTGTTTTCGTTTTATTATTGATTTTTTAGGTGAAATTTTTTGTTAAATTAATTATTTTTTTTAAATTTATGTTCATTCCATTAGTTCTATTTATAATTCTAGTTGTATTTTTATTATTTATTATTTTAAAAATTATTTTTCTTAAAACTTAATCTATTAGCTATATTATTATTGTCATTATCATTATCCTTAAAAAGTTTTAATTCTCTCACTTGTGTGTTTGTATCATTTTTTTCTTAATAATTTTATCCATCAGTTATTTTCAATTCCCTAACACCTTATTTATTTTAATTATTTTGAAATTTATCATAATTTTTTTGACCAAATTATTTTTATTTGTTATTGTAAAACTATTTATTTTGCTTTCCAAATTGTCCATTATTTTCACCAAAATTATTATTATTATTCTAAAAAATGAAAAATATATTAATTTTTGAATTTTGTAATTTTTTTATTATTTGCTTTATAAGATGCTAAGATTTTTTGATTTTTTCCAAACAAGTCGAAAATTTATTATAACAAATCTATTTAAATTTATAAAAGCTTTATTTTATCACTATTAATATTTCCTTACATTAACTTTTATGAGATTTAATACCATTTTAATATCTAAAAAATTTTTTATTTATTTAAATTAATTTTTTAATTTATTTTATTAATAAATCTTAATACAATAGACTTTAATAATATTTTTTTTATATTACATAGACTTGTAATGTTTATTATAAAGATAAACAAAAAATATATTAACAAAAAAAAATGTCTATTCAACTCATAAATATTATATAATTATAATATTTTCTATGATTTTAGTAAGGAATTCATTTTTTTATATGAATATAGAATTTACAAAAATATTATATCAATATTATACTATTAAAATAAAAATTTATTCTCTTAATACATTTATTATTCCTTGATTAATAATTTCTAAATATCACAAAAATTATTCAAGAAAATTAAAATAAATAATTAAATATATTAATATTAGTAAAATTAATAAAAAATAAATAAAAAAACCATTTTAATCGTACTACAAATTTAAACGAAATTCAAAAACTTTAAATATAAATACTAACCTAGTATAAATGAGTTTATAATAAAATTAGTAATAATAATTATAATTTAATGCAAAGCTATTTCTCTCACCTTATGAACACAGGAATTTAGAGTTTCAAAAAGTCAAAATAGACCCTCTAAAAAAAAAATATAATTAACGCTAAAAAGTAAAAAATATATTAATTATATAGAGAGGATAATAATTTTTATTTTCACTTATTCAAAACATTATTTATTATTCACAAACCTTTTTTAAATAAAAATATTTTTAAATGAAAATATTTACCTAATATTTATTTATTTATTTTAAGTCACACACCTCTCGAATATATGATTCTAAGCCCTAATTAATTTAAAAATACAGGGAAATAAATAAATAAAATATTAATGATAATCCCAGCTAATTCTCTAAAAATGTATCGAAATATTAATTAAAAACAGAACCATAAGCTTCCAAATATTTAAATTCATCGCAAAATCAAGGATAATAAGAATTTAGAGTACATTAATTTAATTCAGAAAGTAAATAACAATAAGAAAACCTTAGGACGTAAAGTAGTAGTAGCAAATATTAAAAAAGTAATTAAGAAAAATTATCATAAAGTAAAGTAAATACAAATTCAATTTAAAATGGAAAAAATTCTATATAGGAAAGTAAAACTTTGAAAAATTAAATTAATAAGGCTAAATTAGTAAATAAAATAAAACTAGATAATTTATATTTTTTAAAGTAAATTGTAAAAATTAATTATTATAAATTTATATTAAGGAACTTAAATAAAAAATAGAATTATAAAATATTTTTACAAATAAATTGAAAATAACAAAGCATTAAGAAGAACAGTTATTAAAAGAAATTAATGACTAAATCTAAAGATAACATTATAAGGTATATTAATAGTTTATTTAGTTTATATTAATTTTTATTAAATTACATATATATTTTTAAAGAAAAGATAAGAGCTTAATAATTCTTCATCTTAATACATAAAAATCGATAAGAGAGATAATTTTAATAATGAGTAAATAAGTTAAAATTAAATTAATTTAAACGATGTAATTTATGAAAATAAAGTAAGCACAAACAAATAAATATAAGAAAAAGCATAATTATTTAATAAAACAATTTCTAAATTTAACGATAATCAATAAATGCCCAACTATGCAAACAATAAAATTTATAATTATAATAATAAAAATGAAAGTATGGAATAAAATTAAAAAGAAATTTAAACTTAGAATTAGAATTTTTTTTGTCAAGATAAAAAATAAAATAGATCTTAAACTTATGATCATAAAATAAACTAAAATTAAAATTTAAAAAGCGACTTGTAATAATAAAAGCTTTTAACTCATTAATATAGTCATAACACTTTTAACGGCAGTGGACATAATAAATAAGTTTTGATTAATAATGCTCATTTGATGTCAAATAGTTACTTAAAGAAAAATAATATTGTAAATATAAATTAGAGTTATTATTGGAAAAATCCTGTTAAATTTTAAATATCTCACATAATTTCCAAAAAAAAAATATAGCCATTGCCCGTTAACCACATAAAAAAAAACAGGGAAAATCTCGAAAACAATGTCATAAAAAGTTAATAATAAATTTAATAATTAGAAGAAATAAAACAATTTAAACAATAAATTAACTAAATTAAACAATTAAAAAACCAAGAAAGAAATAAATAATAAATAGAACTGTAGTAAAAATATTATCAAATTAAAGTCCAAAAACTAAAAGCTTAGCAGTAAATTAAAAACATAATGAATTAAAAATAAGACAGTCTTCACAGTAAATAAATATAAGAAAAAGAATAGCTAGAATAAAAAAAGTATTATAAACCTAATGAAATTTTATTTTTCCAATTTTTATATACTTTTTGTTTAAATAATTTTTTTTAAAATTTGATTTATAATAAAAATTTTTATTTTTTAGTAAAGAGTTTGACTTAATTTTGAAAACAATGGCCAGATAACTAGATTTAAATGATGAAAAATTAAATAATATTAAAAATTTAAGATAAATAGCAAATAATGAACTCTCGCCATAAACTGAAGAAAAATTAAAATTTTATTTATAAGATCAAATTAGAGATAATTAAATGAATTTTATGAAAGGAGTCAAATGAAAATAATTTAAAATATTAATTAAATATATTAAATCTCCAAATTATATATATTTATACTTATTAACAATTTTCCTTATACTAATACTTATAAAATTTAATTAATTATTTATTTATTTACAATTAACTATTATATTTTTTTCAATTTATTTAACGAAAATAAAATACCCTTAATATAGTAGAAAAATAAAGTAAAATCATCAATTTATTACATTTTAAAATAAAAGAAAATTAAATACTAACATATAAAATTTCATTCTAATAATATATATAAATCATTATAAAATAAAACATAATTAAAATAGTATGATTAACACAGGAGCTTCATATGTAGGTTATAATTAAACATTAAAACCATTATAAAATAATGACCCACTTAATTTTCCTTAAAATACACAAAAATATTATTTGACGCAACCCTACTAAGAACAAAGAAAATATGGATTAAAAAGGTATATTAAAATAATTATTTATTTATTATATATGAAAAAAAAAATATGTAAATTAAATTTATAAATTTACTTATTTAACATTTTAAAAATAAAATTAGTATATGGTTAATTTTCAATTTATTTTTTATTCTTATTTTAAAACTAATATACAGTTTAGGAAATTTGACAAGAGATCAAGAAAATATAAAAATTTCAGATGATAGACTTGAATTTAATGGGCAAGCTGAAAAAATTAAGAAATTAGTATAAAAAAAACAATATAATTAAGCAATTAATGTAATTTTTGATTTGGTATAAATCTATGTTAATTAAAAAATAAATAATTTTGGAGTTTCAGGTAAAAAATTAAAATATTTAATATAAAATCGTAAGTTAGCTTTTTATTATAGACCTAAAATATCATGATTTCGAAGAATAGTTAATATGGCTATAAAAATATCATTTAATCGATGAATATTCCTTTAAATATCTTAATTAATTGTTAAAAGTAAATATATCTTTCAATAATCTTGGAAATTATTTGTAAATTTATTTTTTAAAATTTTAGTTTAAAGAACTCCCATTAGAAAACAAATAAATTAAATCACATGAATCTCATCATTATAAAACTGAATTAGCACACAATATATGGAAAGTTAAATATAAAAACATTGATGAAAAAATAATAAAAAATAACACAATTGAAAATGTATAAAATGCTTTAAGAATTATATATTCTTACTTTAGTGAAGAACAAAAAAAAGTAATTATGCATCATTGTTATATATTTATTTAAAAATTTGAGATTTTATAAATAATATCATTTTATATATTTAGGAAGGAAATTTTTTAAAATTCTAGCCATTCTTGTAAGAAATTATTCCATTAATGAATTGATTTAATTGTTATTAAATGTATTTATTCTACATTTTGACTACTCCTATTAAATATAAATTATTAAGATAGCTATAATAAATGTTAATACTTTATATAATTAATATAATGATAAAAGTAAAATTTAATTAATTAATTAATTAATCATAATATTGATTTATTAAATTTTAATTATATCATTATTATAGTGCTCGTTCAAACTCTTCTAAAGATATTTATTAGTCGCCATCTTAATCCAGATATTTTATCACAATATATACTTCTTCATCATTTATTCTTTTATCAAATACTTACATCATTTTTTTTATTTCTTCAAATTACAACTAATTATCTTTTGATGTGTCAAAATTATTAAATATTTTTTTCACATCTAATTTTTTATTAACTACAATACTTTTTAATTAACTTAATATAGCCTTAGCTTTATCATGGGCACTATTTCTTCTTTATGCTTATAGTGATTTTTTATTACTACCCCCGCTATTTTAATTAGTACTTTATTTATTATCAATTATGGATCTAAATTCTTCAAAAGTTATTTCACCATCTCCATCTATATCAAATTTATTAAAAACAGTTTTTACATCTTCTTATTTTAATCCAGGAGCTATAATTCTCAATAAATGCTCAAATTCTAGTATATCTAAAGTTCCTAGAAAAAATCATAAAAAAAATATTAATTTAATAATTTAAGGTTAAAAAATTTATAATATTTTTCATTAAACAGTATTAATTTAGTTTCCAAGATTTATATTACCTTATTTATCCTTATCAAAATTTTTAAAAATATCTGATAAATTCAATTTATAAGAAATTATAATTTCCCTTAACTCATTAATTAAATTCGACGCCAAATCTCCTAATTCTGAAAAATCATACTCATTAAACAACTATTGAAATTCTTTAAAACTAATTTAACCATCTCCACTTACATCTACTTTTTAAAATACATTAATTGCCTCTGATTCGGTCAAAGAAGGGTCTATTTTCTTCAAAAAAGAAGAAAATTCTTATTAATCTAAAAATCCTCCCTTATCGGTGTCAAAGTGCTAAAATATGTCTTATATGTCAATTTTATAATATTATACTATATCTTAAACCTTTTATAAAAAAAATGTTTTAATTTTTATAATTATTTTGGTGTTTTTAATAGTGCTTGAAATTTTAATTAACAATTTATTGATAAATAAATTAATTAGAAATATAATTGTATTAAATTTATTAAAATTTTCATTAAATATATATGAAAAATCTTTGAAGTTTTTTAGATAAAAAAATAAAAGAAATTATAATAATCATAGACTAAATTATAAAATATACTTTTTTTAAAGCTTTTTTTGACTTTTCATCCAATTGCTATTACGGCTATTCTTTACTATTATTCGAATTTTTAAAATTATTTGATTTGGATAAATGATTTTAAATAAGTGGATGTTTAAAAATTTAATCCCATCCTATTCTTTGACTTTCGTCTACTTATAAGCATTATTTAATAAAATCTTTTGTATTTGCTGAAATTGGTTTATCATACGGAAATCTTAAAGGAGTGTTTTTAATACCTTTTAATAGAGAATGGATATCTCTACAATTCCAAGGGTGTTTACTAATTGATTTATAAAAAAAAAACAAAAAATTAAGAATCAATTTTAGATTTTAATTTAAAAAAGACAGAAAAAGTATAATTTAAATTACCCAAATAACATTTCGTAAAACATCATTCCAATACTCCAAATATCTGATTTAGCAGAATACCCTTGTTGCTGCAATATTTATGGACCTTAATTTATATATTTTGATTTATTAATTATGCTAATTTATCGTTAAAATAAGGATTAATTTTTGTTAAATTATTTTTTAAATAATTATACTCATATATAAAGGTGAACCCACATATTCTCTCATCAGTTATCTACCTCTTATATCGACCTTTGTTGCAAATCCGAAATCTGCTACCATATACTTACCATCATGTATCAAAGAATTTTCGGGTTTAATATCTCTATGTATATACCCATTATCAACCAATTCTTTAAGCCCATCCATCAATTATCTATATAATTTATAAGTGTATTTAATTGTTTATTATATGCTATTATTAAGATTCAAAATTTCTATTCTAAAAAAATAAATTTTTTTTAAAAGTTATATATATAAAAAAAACTATATACGCCAAAATATTAATAGCAACATCTTCTTACAGTCTTCCATTATTTTTTTTTAATAAATGCCTTAAATCTCCGCCGTTACAATATTCTAACATAAGATAAATATTATTTTATGTTCCAAAAACATCATACATTTTAACGATATGAGGTGACTTTAAACTTTCCATTATTTTTATTTCTTTTTTTAATGATTCTGCCAAAAATGGATCCTTTAAATTTATCTGATTTTTATCGATAACCTTTTAAAATGGATAAAAAATAAATAAAAAAATATAAATATTAGATAAGCCTAAATTCTTTATAATTATTTCTTTATTTATTTATTAATTAAAAAAGAAAATTAAAATGATCATTGCTCTAAAGTTATTAAAAATAAAATAATATCAATTTATACTTTTGTTAGCTTACATAAAAATAAAAATGTAAATTAAAAAATAATTTATTTATTTTTATAATGCTTTACAAGTAAATTTATTTTTAAAATTAAAAATATATATATATAATATAATATATACCTTTATAGCTACGTATTCATTATTATTTAAATTTCTCCCTTTATAAACTGTCCCAAAAGTCCCTTCTCCCAAACAATCACTAAACTTATATATATAATTTTCTATCTATTTTTCAGAGTACTTATTTTTATTATTTTTTTAACTGTTTTCCATATAATCTTGACAAATATTTTTTTATTAAATTTTTTATTTTTCGTAATCGTATTATGTTTTACTTAGTATATTACTTTTATTTTAATCCAACTTTTTCAAAAATTAAATTTTCTTTAACTTTCTTTTATATTATTTAATATGCTTTATTTATATGTTAAACTAAAAGATTTTATTTTTATTTTTTTTAATCAAATTTTTAAATAAAGTTTTAATTTTCCTAAATTTTTTGTGTTTCTCTGTATTAAATTTTGCTTTATTTATATAATAATGTGTGTTTTAGAATTTATTTATTTTTATTTATTAATTTTAATTCACAATATTGATATAATAAATATAATTTTTTTATTTATAATTAATAATTAAAATAGTTAAATCATTTTATTAAACACCTAATAAAAAATTTACTATTTAAAACACTAACTCTAATATATTTAATAAAGTAGTTGTTATTTTTAATCCAAATCCGTAGCATTAAATATAATTTAAACTTATAAATACTTTAAGTATAATTGAATAAAATTAAATAATTAAAAAAGAAAAATGAAAATTGATTATAATATATTGTAATTTACAAATATTTAATCATACTATTTTTTTTACAATATTTTGGTTACATTTTTTTATAAAATTATATTTTACATTTGAAAATTATAATAATTCGCTCACATACTATTTTTTTCTAGTATTTTTATGTTACTGCCAATTTTAGCATTACTTGAAAATTTTTTAGATAAATTTTGATTGTGTATGAAGTTATATTAATCGAATTACAAATCTATAGATTCATCATTTAAATCATCTTATTAAAAATCTAAATTTTTTTAAAATATGGGCTCGTTTTCTATTACCATTTGGAATAATTTGCTCTTTATTTATTTTTAAAGTTATTTATCTTTTTCCTCTTTCATCTACTGAAACCTTAATTATTTTCGCTTGCTCACTTCGTAAAAATTAACAGATAATGATCTTTTATTGTTACTATATTAACTGTTATTTATTTTTTCATTTTAATTACTGTTATAAATTTCATCTAAACTTATATTTTAGTTCAAATTTCCCAAATTATTTTAATGGTATTTAAATAAACTTACTTTTTTTTAACTTTTTTCCATTTTCTCTTTTATTTCTAGAGAAATAATGTTATTTAAATATTTGCTGTCACCAAATAAATCTTTAAATTTTTAGTTTTCTTTTTCTTTAAACGTTTTTTTCTTGCTTTCTATTTTATTGAAAATTAAATAAGATTAAATTAAATTAACATCCTGTAATTTATCGCTATTTTCAACGTTATTTTAATTTTAATTATTAACATTTTTATTATTATTTATTTAAATACCAATCTATTCTATTTTTTTTCTTTACTTTTTCTATTTCTTAGACATATTTTCTTGTTTCCAAAATTTAACTTTATTGGCAAACATTTTTTTAGTTTTTTTATTAATTAAAATGCTAAAATTTTTTAATTATTACAAAGTTGCTTCTTTTTAAATTAAATTTTAAATCTCTTAATCTTATTTATTGTCCTTTCCTTAATTAATATTATCTTCATTCATATTTTAATTTTCTTTTTTATTCAAAAATCTTTCTATATACTTAAACCTACTTTTAGCTCTTTTTTTCCTAGGACTAACCTCATCTTAAGTCAAATAAGATTAATAACTTGCATTTACAGACAAATTATTTTAAGGCTAATTATATTAAAACTACTAATTTTTTTAACTAACTAAACTTTTTCTAGAATTTAAAGACTACCTAGATTTCCCTCTAATTCTATACCTACTTTTATGACTATTATTCATATACCCATTATACCTATGATAATCAGTTTTTTATTATTAATTTTCGTCGTCTGATGAAGACCACTCATTTCTCTCTCTTTTAAATTCTTAAAAAGAACAGTAACTGCTTCTTTTATTTCTTATTTTTTAATTATTATAATTATTATTTTTAAAATTGTTCTACATTCCTCTCTTATAATTCTTAGAAAGATAACTAAATCCTTATTTGTTCTAAATTTATTCAAATTGTTATATTTAATTACTTGAATTTTATCTAATTTTGTCACCCTACTTCAAAGAAACGAACTATTATTTATTTTAATTTTAAAATTTAAGTTTCTTTGCTGAATTATTGTAAATGGAGCTTTTTAATTAATTCCCACTATTTTATTATAAATTGGCATTTTTATTTTAGCTTAATTTTTAATTATATTTAGAGTTATTATTATTTTATTATTAAAATGAGCCTAATTATTTTTAATTGCATTATTCATCTATATTATGAATAATAATGTTCTGAAAACTGTAGCCCTTCTATCGAGTTTAGTAATTATTTTTATTATCTTAATTTTAATTTATAAAATACCTATCCAAATCAGGATTTTAACTATTAGTAAGACTGTTTTTAAATTAAGTATCACTTTATATTTTTCTCATCAATCCCTTGTTTTCACAATCTATATTTTTGGAACTGGAAATGCCAATAGGTAATTAATTTATAGTATCAATTTCAATATAAGATATGTCGAAATTATTTTCATCAATAAAATGAGATAAATTATTTTATTGTTTTTAGTTTTAGGTATTAACTTAATTAATTTTTTTATTATTAAATTATTTTTCTATTGTATATTAGTTCAAATTTTTTTCAGATTTTAACTTATTTAAATTTTACTATTTTAATTTCTATTTCCTTTAATTTCTAAACTCATCTCTAGCCTAATTATTATCATTTATACTGGTGGTTGTATAAGAACCTTAATTATTAATATATGTACTACTTTTATATTTTTCTTAAATATCATTTTTTAACTATGATTAACTTTAACTACTTATCACCTACGACTAGGAATTTTTTTTTCTTCTTCCAGCAATTTTTTAAGACATTTCATCGTCTGTTTCAATAACTGACTATAAATTTTAATTTGACTATATTCCTTGCTGATTTGAATATGTCAAATTATGTAAATTTTAAATACTTATGCTATTATTACTGTAAATAGGTTATTAATAAAAATTATTATTATTATATTAATTAATATGGCTATAGCTATTATCTTAATTCTCTATTCTATCCTCCAAAACTGTTTCGAAATAATTTCTGTAATAATTACTCTGGGTTTTTTTTTAACTAGTCTTATCTACTGGACTCGTGTTTTCACATTAATTAGAATATTTATAATGAGTACTTTTTTATTAAATATTAATATTATTTATAAGTTATTAGTTGTAACTGTTATTGCTGTATATATGCTATAATTTGTCGTCAGAATTAAGTAAAGAGCTTATGTTATGTTTAATACTTTTATAAGAATTATTCTAAACTTCTATATTCTTTTATTCGTTATCCATATTTTCAATCTCTTCTTCTATTTTTTAAATAATCATTTTTTTATCTTAAAAATAAGTAAATATATTTTTAGCAAAAAAAGCGAATTGAATTATAAAAAAAATGATATTAGCTATAAAGAACCCTAACCTTTTTTTTTCTATTAAATCTTAATTTTTATTATTATTATCTTATTAATTTTAACTTTTTCCCAAATCAAGAATATTTATGATAAAAATAACTATGTTAAGTATAAAAATAATACAATTTTATAAAATTAAGGGATAAAAATCCATCAACCAATTTTCTTTAAAAATCTTACTTTATTAAAAATTCCTTATTGGCACAAAAAATTAATGTAATGACAAGAATGGTATTTTTAGAAATTAAATTATGGTAATAACTACAAATTTAATTTTTATCTTTATTTATTTCTTTTTTATTTTAGAATCATTTTCTATTTCAATTTTTAAATTTTCTAAATTATTTCCTTTCAACACTATTTGCTTTTTTTGTTGATTAATTAAATAGTTTTATTCTTTGTTAGATTATTAATTTTTATAATTGTTTTTCATTTAAATTTCCAATTTAATGAAATTCTAATCATTTAATTATATCCCACAAGTATATACGTAGTAAGCTAATTATGGAATAGATAAAAATATCAAGATAATTAACAAATAAATGAAACTCATTTTTCCGCTTAGGCATATTGCTAAAATAATAGAAAAACTTACAATATAAATGATTTATATTATTATTATCTTTATAGAACATTTTTATTAACAACTATCATATTATTGATTATGTTTTAATTTAAAATATTATTAAGTACTATCCCTTTAACAATTTTCCATTTTTATATTATTATTTTCTAACTCATTAATTTTCTAACTATACAAATTAAACCTAGAATAAATTTAAATTAGTTTTAATTAATTAGAATATTATTAAAATTTTATAAAATTTACGGATTAATTGATAATATTCTTTAGTTTTAATTCATATTGGTAAATTTTACACTTTTTTTATCAAATTACTTATTGATACATACATTTTAAGCTTAATCTTTCATTATCTATAAATATATAAATTTAAATATAGACCATTTATCAAAATTAAAAAAAGTCAAATTTCACTAAATTTTTTATTATTAAATATAAAAATATATTTTACTCATAAAATATAAAAATAAAAACATATTTAATTCTTAAATTTTTTTCAAAATTACACTAATGGTACCAGCCAATGAAACAATATACTGTCCACAACTTAAATAAAATAATAAATTATTTTGAATGAAAAATGGTTTTTTATTGAAATTAGCATTATCTTATCCCTCTTCATTTAAAAATAATTAAACCATAAAACTAGAAAAAAATAGTAAGTTAAAGACAAACCTGTATACCAAAGTTACCCCTAAAATTTACTAAAATTGCCTCTGAAATCTTTTTTAATAACATCCAAAATTACTCTAAAAAATTTTAAATTTATTATTATAAATTTAATTTTATAATTTTATATGCAATATATTACTTTTTCCATTTTATTATAATTAGATTGAATTTAATTAACTGATAAGTTCTTTTATTATTCTTATAAAAATTACTAGATACTCCTAATATTTTAATTTTAATAAGCCTATTTATTACAACCAAAATTCTAATTTATTTAAATATCTTCTTTATCAATTTCTTTTTTTTATTCATTAATTTATGTCTAACTTTTACCTAAAATTACTAACTCCTATTTTTATTATGATATTAAGTTTTACAATTTCCATGATACCAAAAATTCACAAAATAAAATAGACAGTATAGTAATTTTTAAATAGTAACAAATACTATATATTATTTATTTTAATTTTTAATTTCTTAAATTTACATTATGTGCATTCTCTTTATAATTTGATTATTATTTTTACTATTCTTAAATAAATTAGTTAATATCACTTTTATTTCCTAATACTGTATTTACTTTATTTTGATTTTACTAAACAAATTAGTCCTTATCAAAAATTTTATGATATAATTTTAATATAATAGCTAAATTTTTTAAATTATAATTATACTAAATGAGAAGAAAAAAAATATTATTTAGTTTAATATATTTTTGTTTACTTAATAATTAATATTTATTTCTTTAAATTTATCATAATTTTATACTTCATTTAAATAACAATTTGCACCACTGTTCTTTGATTTCTAAAATTCTAATATATTAAATAGTATTAAATTCAATTTTCAGATTATATTATTATAAATATACTTTCAATTTATATAAATAAAATTGATTAAATATATAAATGGTATGGAAAGTAGTTATACGTATTTAATAATTTTTAAAGCTATTTTTAATGTAAATTAAAACTTTTTTTTTTTTTAAATATATCAATACTAATAAATTTGTTGTAATTATTCTTGTTTTATAATATATGATATAAGAATCTATTTTTATTTTTATATGTAGTTTAACTGTTCAATTATTAAACATATATAATAATTAAAAATCTTGAATTTTAAAAGTTAACATGCCAAGATTTTTATTAATATTGAAAATCTAATGAAATTCAAAAAACTGAGTTTAAAGTTTTTCTTTAATTTTATTCTGTATTGTTAAGTAATTAAATATAAAACAAAATTATTGCAATTAAGTCATAAAAATATTGATATTAAAATTATTTAATAAATACTTAAACCAAATTTTTTAATATTAAAATAATAAAGCAATTATTTTAACTATGAAAAAATGACCTAATTTTTATTTTTATATATTTAATTAATATAAAAGTATTGTCAATATTAGATTTAATTTTATGATAAATTATTATTTATTACATTCAACAATAGGTATTTCATTTTTAATATGATGTCCTTTAGTACTGGGTTCATTTTATTTATCCTAAAACATTAAATAAATAATATTTATCATTATTAATAAAAACTACTTATTTAAGATTATATTATATTTAAAATATACTATAATAATTTAATTGGATTTTTCTATAGCATTTATAAGTTTTTTTTAATTTTTAAATAAGATTAAAAATTAATATATTATTACATTATTTACTTGAGCGTTTTGATATTATTACAAATAAAACAATGAATATTTTAAGCCCATCTACTCTCTCATTTCATACACAAATTTTATAAATTATAAAATATAATATCTATCAATCACTAATCCTACTATTAAAATGACTATCATTAATTTTTCCCATTAAATTTATAGTTTTTATTCATTTTTAAAATATGCGTAAATAAAAAATAATTCTAACATTATCGATATATAATTAATTATAAGTTTTGATAGTAAAGACATTTACTTAAAATCATACACGTGATGTTATTATTATATTTCAATTTATTTTTAATGTTATTATTATATGCTATTTTAATCTTATTATTAATTTTATTATTATTGATTTTATTATAGAATTTCTTTTATTTGTTTAATAGATTTTCTATTAGTTTTTTTTTTATTGTATTTGTCCAAAATTTCATTTTTCTAATTTAAATGCTAATTTTTGTTATTTCTAGTAGGTACTAAATTTATAGATTTTTCAGATGTGTTCATTTTCTATTGACTTTTTATTATTTTTTCATGGGAGTTAAAATTTTTATGTTTGGGATTATGGTGATTATTATTCATTTGGTTTGTAATTATATTTTTATTTTTAGCGATTTTCTTTTTTTTAATTTTTTTTATTAATCTAGTTTAATTTAATCATAAAAAGAAAATTGATTACTAAGTTTTAATTATATTTTTTTTTATCATATAATTTTAAGAATTGCAATTATTGATTGTTAATAAATATAATGAGTTCACAAATTAATGGACTAACATATATTTCAAAGTACTTTCTTTAAATTAAAATGTAATTTGTTATTTTATTTTTACGCTGTAAGAAGTACATTAACCTATTTTATCATATATTTAAGATTTAATGAATATTTAATCATTTTTAATATAAAATTAATGAATTATTTTAAAATATATATATAAATCAATTTCATCAAAAAGATTATTTGCTAATTATTTTTAATTTGTATCTAAATTATATTTTCATTTTATCATTTTTGCAAAATAGTTATTACATATTATAAATATTATTAAATTGATCTTATCTAATGTATCTATTATTTATCATTTTAAATAATCAATAATTATAGCATATAATTAAACTAATTACTATAATTATTTCAACATTTTTATTATTTGTAATGAAATTATGTATTAACGAAAATAAAAATACTTTATATTAATATATATAATATTATATTATTATATAAAATACAATTTTTCTAATAGAATAAATATATTTTTGATTAGTATTTATTTTTGATTTTTTTAGACATATATTTTATTTCATGCTAATTATTAAAAATAAAAAAAAAATTTTGTAATATAAATTCAAAAATTGTTTTCAATTATTTTCTCTAGTTCACTTATCTACTAATCATTTTCAAACTAACTTAATATTCCGTCACTCTCTTAAATTATACTATAGTCGCTGGTGTTTTATGAATAATTATTATAATTTGTGGGAAATAATTATTATTAATTTTATATCTTATCCTATCCTAAATCATTAAAACTAAGTTCTTTCTTTTATTTTAAATTTTATGTACATATTACTTGTTTTTTTATTTATTTTTTGAAACTATTTTAAATAGTATGGTTTTACACTTTATTATTAGAAAATTAACTTTAGCCTCTATTTTGTTAAGTTTTAGTTTTTTTATATTAATCTTCTCTATTAATTTTCTTTCCAGTAAGAAAACAATAAATTTTACTTTTGTTGTAAAATTCAAAATCCAGATCTTTTTTCCCATTTTATGAATTTTACTAATCAGATTTTTTATTTTTTTCAAGATTTTAATCACAAACATTATTATAACTCTTAATTTAAAAAGAGCTATTCATTTCTTATAAGTATTCTTTATTGTTATTTTAAATATTGTTTTCATTCTAACCTTTTTAGTATTGAGGAATTTGATTCTCATTTTAAATTTCAGATAAATTCATTTTATTACCTAATTAAATTGATTAAGATGATACTGAATCATTCATATTGTATAAAATTGTCTGTATAAATAATTAATTTGTAAAACAGTATATAATAATTGTTGTATTGGATTTTATATGTTAAATTCTTAGCGCTGCTTGCAAGATTTTTTTTTTTAATTAAAAAAAAGTAAAATTACTAAATGATAAAAAAAAAATATATTATTCAGCATTACTTAAATTTCTGATTATTTTTATGAATAATTGTAAAAATAGCGTTAAAAAATACTTAGGTTTCAGAATTATATATTAATAATATGGAAGACTAAAGGCTATAAAAATTTTTAAATATAAAAAAAATTTAAGTATATAAGAATAAAAATACAAAAATCAAATTATTCATTTAATATTTAATATTTAAAATTTATAAAAAATACTTTTTATAAATCCGTCTAACAATATTTTACATATTTAAATTTAATTTATTTTATATTATAATTTTTTTTAATATTTTTCACATTTATTAGATCGTTTTAAATATAAATAAAATTATGCATTTTTAATCAATTCAAAAAAAAATAATTTTAATTTAGAATTCTATTAAATTTTAGATTTTCTAAAAAAAATAATCATTAAAATCATTTTATGAAAATTTAAAATAAATTTTCTTTAAAAATATTATTTACACTAATTTAAATTTAAGTGTTTGTCAACTTATTAGTTTTCATGATCGAATTTATACATAATGTAAATATACTATATAAAATTATTTATATATTTTTTTACTATCTAATTTCAAATATTATTTTTGAATGATTTCATATTCTTATGACAATATTTAATTTTACAATTTCTGATATTTCTTTCGTTTATTTAAATATTACGACGAATTTTTCAGGTTTGATTTATTTTTTAAAATTAAATAATGATCTTAATTTTAGGAATTTTATGACATAAAGGCATTTTCATTATTTTATTTTAATTTCTAGTTTTTATCCATTTTTTGTCTTAATTTCTTTAGTTGACTTCGCTATTAAATATCTTGTAGTGCAACGTTTTTTAAATCTTCCTATATTAATTTATAATGATTTTTTTATCGATCCTAATCAGCTTTTTAATAAATTTTTAATATATCTAAACATTTGTTTCCTACAAAATTATTACTTAAATTTTTATCTGTGTTTTTATTTACTAGTTTTTATTATTCTTAATTTCTTATCTGATGCTAATCCTATTTTTCCTCATTAAATTAATTATACAAATTTTAAAAACCAATATATTTTTAAATTTATATATCATGATCTTTCTATTTAAAATTATTAGTGCATTAATTATATTAAGATTCTAATTTTTAGCTGTTTTTTCTTATATTTTGTGAAAAACTTTAGTTTTAATTTTAAAACTAAATCTACTAATTTAAGTCATTTAAATTATTAAAAGAACTTTAAGATCTAATTTATCTCATTTTTTATGTATTTTGAGCAGATTAGGGTCTTGATAATTTTTATTTACTCAAAAATCCTGAGGAAGAGGAACGTTACTATTGCATACAATATTTGTTATTATTTTTAACTTTTTATTATTATTAAGAATTTAAAATAAAATTTTATATGCTAATGGATTATCCATTCTAACTTTACTAGTCTAATGTAATATTTGTACTTTTAGAACCTTTTCTATCACAGTTAAGAAAATTATTCTTTAAAGAGTTTTCTTTCGCCAATTCATTTTGTTTTTATGATATGTTTTAATTTTATTATTAATTTAAACATGAATAAATTTATTTTTATGATTATACATTACTTAATTATTCCTTTTAAAATTTTATTTATATTTTTTATTTTCTACTTTTATTTTAATTGGTTTTTATATTACTTGGATTATTTTCCTTTTAACTAAGTTTCTAATATTTCTAAAAAGTAATTTTTTAAATTTTTAAATTTAAATAATATTAAAAATATTATAAAATATTTTTACTTTTAATTCATTTTAATTTGTTTATTCACTTACATCGAATAAAAAAAAATCAATACTTTTTTCATTTTTACTATTTTTATTTGGTGACTATTGATTTTATTAGTTTTAATCATTGCCAAAATTCTTTTTAAATATAAATATAACATAAGAAAATATTAAAATAAATTATAGCTAAAACCTCTATTCAAATAAAGCTCCTTTTTTTGTTGAGAAAAAAAATAAAAATAAATATTTTATTAATATTTTTAGGTATATATTATTTTAATACTTTATATTTCATAAATTAAGAAATAATAAAATAAATATTTAGCCAAGATTTTGAAAAACTAAAAAAGATTGTATATATAAAGATGGCGAATATTTTTTTATTTTAACATAAATTAATTAAATATTGGCGAATTAATTAATTTTTAAAAATATTGTATGTATTAAAATAAATTGTTTCGAAGGATTTTAAATAATTGAAGTTTCTATAAAATAAGAATATTTTGCTGTATTTTAAATAAACTTTACTTAAATTTAAAATAAAAATATTATATGGATAAAGTAATTTGATATATGATGGTGCAAATTCTCATTAAGCTAATAATTTACATAAAATAATTTTAAATAAAATTAACTATATTATAACTCCTCCCTACCCTCCTTAACTGGCTAGGTCCAAAATAAACAATTGTGTTTAATAATATAAATGTTTATTCAATCACAATTACCTTAATATTTTTATTAATAAATACTGTAGATGCTTTTAATTATTATTGTAATACAATAAAATATTATTAAAACTGTTCATATAAAGTTGAGATATTTTGAAAAAAATTAGAGTAAAAATTTAAAATGATAACTTAATTAATATAATAATATGTATACAAAATATACAATATTTATCAAAAATGGTATTATTTTCACACTCTCAGTTTTAAAAATAATGTACTTTTAATTATAAATAATTTGTAAATATATTAAAATATAAATTTAATGTAAAATTTATTTTAATTCTTGTTTTGAATAGGGAATAAAGCTATATAATAAATTTGAAAAATTTACATTAACACTTTTGTCTAGATTTCTCAATACAAAGGAAGATTTTTGCTATAAATTTTATCTTTTAACCATCCATCTAAAATCTAAAGTCTAGCTTCTAAATTTTTACTTTGTTTAATTATTAACATCTTTTTAGTTATTTTATTTAACCTGATTGATACTATCTTTGATATTCTATATAAATTTTTAGAAAGGACATAAATATTTTTAAAATAAAAATAAATAAAAATTTAAAAGTCATTTTTTATTTTAACTTTTAAATTATCTTAAACATTAAGACTTATTTTCGCAGACTATGCTCTTATATGTCTTTTACCTGTCGAATTTTTAACTATATTAATATTATTTGGTATAGATTTTCTTTATTTTGTCATGTCATACTTTTATTTTTGTACTTTAAATTCGATGTCTTAATAAGTATTTAAATCTAAATAGCAATCTAAACAAATTTTAATTGTTTATTATAAAAAAGCTTCTTCACGAATATTATTTTAATAGGTTTTTTCATCCATTTTAGGATAAATTAAATTCAATAATTAAGGTATTTAAATATCTCTATAAACCTTAAAAATAATAGTGAAATTTTAATCATTATATCATTTTTTTTTTAAATTTATAATTTTTTTTTAATTTACCTTTTACGGGCACTCTAATTTATTTTAAAAAACCTGTAATTTTAATCCTTAATTTATAAATTAGCTATTATTATCAACTTTAATTTTATCACACTCTAGTATATCAATACCTTTTACTCTCAATTATTTTTCAGCTTAATTATTTTTTTAATTATTTTTAAAACTTTCAACAATTTGTTTATAGTTAATTTCAACAAATTCTTTTTGAATTTTGTATTTACCACAATTTAAACAGTAAATATTGCCAATTTATTTATATTCTTTATTTACTTTTAAATTATATTTTAAATTCTAATATGGGTCTACCTTATATAAATTTTGTAAAAAATTAAATTATTTAAAAATATAAACAGGTCAATTATAGTTTTACCTCAAAATTTGGCTATTAAACCGATTTTAATTGATCATTTTTGTCTTTAATTACCGTTCCTCCTGCATACATTAAATATAATTCATTATCTTTACTAATCTTATAATACAAATACATTTTTTTAATCTCAATTTAGTCAAATGATATAACTTATAGATGATCTATTAATTTTTTAACTTAATTTTTCATAAACTAGCTTTAAATCCCTTAAATTATAACTTAAAAATAAATTTAAAATTAATTTATTATTTTTTAATTCATAATACAGGGTTTTTCTGAAAAATAAATAATTTGGTAACTTTTTCAGATTTTTCACATATATTTAAGTATCCATTATTCAACATAAATTTAATAAAAACTTTATAATTATTTTTTTTATGGGTGAAAAATAAATTATTATGCTTTTTATTTAATTGAAAGGTATAGAGTAATAAATAAACAAAAATTTAAAATATTACCTCAAACTAAAAATAAAATTTTAAGTTAAATTTAATAATTTAATATGAAGGATTGAAACAATATTTTTATAATATAAAATAATTTCTTTAATAAATTATTTTTAAAATTTTAATTTTTTTTTTATTATAAAAATTAATGAAATCATTACATTTTGCTCTTTTATTTTTGTCCTAAGATTTTTTATATTAATCTAGGCCCAAAATATAAGGGCTTACGATAACAAATTGAACGATAACGATTTTAGGGATTATAAAGATATTGCATTTTTTTTTTAAAATCGATTTAATTTCGATAATAGGATAATTTTTCAAACTAAAAAAGGATAATTAATAAAATTTTATATAAATATATTAAATTTTATTATTTTAATTATCAAAATGACCAAGCTTTATAAAAATACGAAATTAAATTTAAAAAATATCTAAATTTAAAAAATTTAGGAAAAAAAGAAATTGAAATATAAATGAAGGATTTAAATTCGAATTTAAATTTATAAATTTAATAAACTTTAAAAATGTAATAAAAAAAAATGATTTTGCCTATTTATTTTCTAAAAATTAGCGAAATATTTTTGCAAATAAAATAAAAAAATATTTAAATAAATATTAATATGTTAATAAATTATTGATTTAAATATCAATGATATATAAAAAAATTAAAAGTGTTTTGATGCAGACGCGATTTTTTTCAAAATTGCGGAAAACCCTGTATCAATAATTTAAATGAATTAAAAAATTTTACTTTTATCTGAATAATACTCAGGACCTTCAAAAGTACATAATTTTTAATATCTCTCACTGTTTTTGCTTAATAAACTTAATTTATTTACTCTTTTTTAAAATACAGTTAAATTTGGAGTATATAAAACTTAAATTACACCTAAATAAAATACGATAGTAAGACAAATAAAAAAATTAAAAATTTTTAATTTTTTTACTATTATTTGTTGTATTAGGAGTTATAAATTTTTGTAAAATTCCACCTTCTATATCATATTTACAATCTAAAAAATCTTTTAATTATTGCTCGTCAAAATACAAAATTTTGACTTACGTATCATAATTAATAGTTTAATTTTTAATTTATTCATCAATTATTTGCTATTCTGTCAATCTTGGGTTAAAATTTTATTCATAATTTTTCGGATATATAAATTAGGCAACAATTTCATGTTTTTATTTGTTTTTTAAAAATTCTAATAAAATGTTTTCTTTTTTAATGTTTTTACTAGACTTTATTAAAATATTTCCTTCTTTTCCGCTTAAAATTTTAGAATTGGTGAATAATAAATATTATATTTATATATTATTCTATTCACATTAATTAAACCATCATATAATATAGATAAAAATATTACCTGAAATACCATTAAACAATTCTTTTATGCTTGAATAATATTGTATGCGGAATTTTTATACCCAAACTATTATTATATTATTTATTTTTATACCAAATGTAATAAAATAGCTTATCATATATTAAGCTAGGTGGAAATATTTCTTTTGACATTAATTTGTTGAAATCTTTATTTTTAAAACAATAATTTTAGTTATTTTTATTAAAGGAATTTATTTTATTTTTTTGAGAAATAATTATTTTATTTGATGATAATAAACTATAATCTAGAAATTATCAGATAGTAATTTAGAAATTAATTTAAAAATATTTAAAATTTAATATATTAAAAAAAAAATTAGTATTTAACATTTATATAAATCATTATTTTTATATGAAAAATTATTTTTAAAGTAAAATAGAAAATTTATATTTAAATAGATATTAGGCTTTATAATAGATTATGTTAATAAAATTATAAAAATTTTACTTATATTAAATTAAGCCTATTCACTATATTAAGCATTTAATTTAATTTTAATTAGAATACTATGAGTAAAAATTATATAATAAATTTAAAAATTATTTCGTTTAATGTGGTTTTAAGTATTTTATTTAATATTAGTAAAAAATACTATTATTATAAAATTGGTATTAAATTAATGAATGATATAATAATATATTTTTACGGATAAATGAAAAAAAAAATATTAGTAAAAATAATATAAATAACTTATAAAAAAAATTTAACTATCAATTTTATTTTGAGTAGTATATCATATATAACTCTATTCAGATTTAAAGATATTTAAGTTACATAACAAGAACCTGAATAAAATTTTAATCTTTTTTTAATGATTTTATTCTATTTTTAGATAATGAATTATTATCTTAGTTTATCTCTACTACCAATTAAACCTTACAATTTCCCAAAAATTACTAAAATTATGAGTCAATATTAATATTTTTAATAAAAAAAATTAAAATTATCAAAATTTAAACGAATTTTAATGCTAAAATGAAGCAAATAATATATAATATAATATTATTAAAAAATTATCATCAATCAATTTCATAAAAATTAAATAATAAAAATAAAAAAATAAAAATAAAAAAATAAATAAAAAAAGGTCGCTATTATCCTAACCTAGACTAATAAAATTAAAAGTAATAGAATTTCTTAAACTGTATCTTATAGTATAATTTTATATCTATGACAAAATATAATAAATAAATTGATGTCAAATAAGAAGTTTAAACCCCATGTGAAACTATAGATAATTTTAAGGTTAAATAATTACCACTTATTGGTGATAAAAAACTTGCACCTAATTGGGTGATAGATAATCCTTACTTAAATATGGGATATAGGATAAATTATAATACTACTAAACTGTGTCTTAAAAGTATATTTTAAATACATAACGAAACTATTAATATTTGGTCACATATAGGAGGTATAAATATTTTGAAAGTTTATTTTTCACAATACTAATTTTAAATTTTTATCTACTTGAAAATTTATTAGGATTTATAAATTGAAATTCAGTCAAACAAGATTTAAATTTGATTATAGAGTCATTTTATTAATAAATAAAAAAAAGAAATATTTTTTTATATAATTACATATTTAAAATTATCGAATTAGTTAATAATTGAATGCCAAAAAAATAAATACTTAAAAACTTATATATCAAAAATTTTCAATAAATTTCCCAAATATAAGCTTTAATTAATTTTAGATAATTAAAAAAATATATACAATATATATATTAAATAATTAATTAGTAATAATTTTTCTAAAAGTATAAATCTTTTATTTAAAAGGTTAAATTTTAGCAGTAGTTGTGTTGATATATGAATTATTTATAAAAGAATAAGATGTAAATTCTAACAGTCATAATATACTATCTAAATGGCCTATTTTTCTTACAATTATTGCTTATTTTATCACCTTTTTAATGTCCTCATATTTGCATACATTTTTTTGTAAAGATGAAAAAACTAACATAAAAGTAAAAAAATATGACTACTGTGGAATAGCCTAATTAGCATATATGAAAGGATTCAGCTTTTTTTATTATGCTTTATATAATGATTAATAAATTACCTCTTTGTATTTTTGTATATGGACAGCTTTGTGGTGTCTTATTTTTACATTATGTTGTTTTGAAAAATTCCATGATGAAAAACACAAACCATATAAAGTTACGCTTATAGTTTTTACGGCCTCTCTTATATTAGTCCCATTTTTTCACACAGTTATTTTGGGAGATAATGTAAAATTTATAAAATTATCATAAAAAATATACTTAAAAAAATATTTTTTATTAATATAGTTTAGATGTTTTATCAGTAATATTATTTTGATATCAAAAAAATTTTAACTTATTTTAATAATATTATTAATAATTATATTATTTAATCAATAATAACAATCAATGCTGACAAAAAATAAAAGATTTCTATATTTCTTTATTTATTTATATATATATAAATAAAATGATAAATTAATCTAGTCACATATTTATACTTAATTATTTAATTAGAGTAACTATTCTCCTAAAATACCATGTTTATATGTATTTTCCTGGCTTTTATCTTTATTGATGGGAGTAATAATTTGTTTTAAATATTAATTTCCTGAAAGATTTTACCCATACAAATTTGATATTTTTGGAGCTAGTCATTAAATTTGGCATTTTTGTTGTATAATAGATTTTTTCTTAACTTACTAAGGGGTTATTTATAACTATTAAGAAAGAATTCAGACACTTTGATTTTAATTTATATACTAAAAATTCTAAAAATACTAGCAAATTTACTATAAATATTTTGATTCATCATATTTAATAATATTACTTGTTTATTATATATATACTATATTATTTCATTATATATAAATAGGATTTATAAAAATAATCAAATTAATTATTAAAAGTTTTATATATAATATTTATTTGTTTTGTCCTAAATTAAATCTAAAACATAATAAAATCAATTTAGTATTTATAATCTTATTTAATTAGTTTTAAAATTATAATTTATTTCCTATTAAAGGGAAATATTATCCTTAAATTTTTTCATTAATTTATAGAGTTAAAACTCGTATTTTAATTAAAATCTAAATAATTGTCGCATGATTAATATTTTTATTAAAATAGCTATTGTTAAGAATAATCAATATTTTTATTAGGCTAAAAAGATATTTACTTCTTATTATTTTAAATATTATTTAAATTTTTTTAATTCGGAATAGATTTTAATTTATTTTATTACTAATATTTTTTTATTTTATTTAAATTTTATTTTGATGAATTTAAACTTTCCGGTTTGTACTATGAATCATAAACATTTCTTTTATTTAAATTTAATATATTCATCTATATTTATTTTTTTTCCCCAAAAATTTAGCTTAATTTTTAATTTGTAATTTGTTTATTTTTAACTTATTAATTATTAATGCCATAATTTTACATTTATTTCTAAACTTTTATACTCAAAGATTTATTTTTATTTTTTTAAGTTTACTTTTTAATACTCGAGTCTATTTATTTTTCGTATTTTTCCAATTATTGCTAATTTAAGATATTCATTAGTTCTAATTAATTCATTTTTCCTTTTTAATAAATTTCTCTATAGCATGCTAATTTTAAAATATTTGTTAATAAATTAAATGTGGTATATGTAATTTTTACTTGGAAAAAACCCATTTTATGAAGTTTGATTTTTATTTTCTAGTAATTATATACCCTGTTATAAAATATTTACTAATTCTCTCTTTTTATTTTATGAGCTTAAACTTCTTTAATTTTTAAAAAACATAGAAGATTATGTACTTAAACTTTCATTTTTTATAAATCCAGGCTAATTAATGATATTTTTTTTACTAGCCTTAATTCCATATAAATCTAAAATAAAATATAATTTTATAAATCCTTATTTAAAATATAAAATAAAATTTAAAATCTTTACCTTAATAAATACTTTTATCTTCAATTTAACTAATTTTTAAAAATTTTTCATTTTCAATATTCTCTAGTTTTTATATTTATTTTAAATATTTTAGTTCTTTTTCGTCTTAAAACTAAATTTACTCGCAACATTATTTTTAATCATTTGCTAATTATTTATCTTAATTTTAATCTGAATTATATGATTATATTTACTTTCCGCTTTTATTTTCTTCTGATAATTATTTTTTTTAATTTAAAATATGTACTTAATTTTCTGAATTTTCTTCTTAGTTTTTACTATCATTGACATTATTGCTTGTATTTTTATTATTAATATGAATATTATCATAATTTTATTATTTTATATCCTAATATACTTTTAGCATTTTTGGTTTTTAAATAAATTCGGTTTTCGTGAATTATTTAAATTTAATCAATGAATTTTAATCAATTTATTATAATTTAGGAACTGTAAATCCGATTCTTTTTTGTGCATTTTAAAATTTTTATTTTTCATTTAATTAATCATAATTTATAGAATTTGATTGCTTATCATGGCAAATCTCTGTTTTAATAGATTTCTACTATAAGGTTTGATACTATGTTGATAAAGATCTATTTTTAATAAAATTTGACTATTTTTTTATATTTTTACTCCCAAAACAAAAAGATTTTTTGCTGTCAATATTTTTAATTTATTTTGGTTTTTAAACTTTTAATTTATCTTAGGAATTATTCTTGGAATTTTAATAAGAAAAAAATTAATTTTTAAAATTTTTTAAATCTTTCTCAAACTTAACTAGCTGTTCTATTTACTTAGTTTTTCCTAAATTTTTACTAAAAACCGTTGATGATGCATAGTATTTATTTGTATCAATGCTAATATTATTTATACTTTATTAATCTTTTTTATAGGAATTATTTTCATCAATTTTTTATAGCCTTTTTTCATCAATAAAATAAGACTTTTGATCAAAACTATTATTTTATTAATTCTCGCAACTTGAATCATTATTTTAAGATTTTTTTTAACTGGGTCTAATAAAATTATTACAATTATACTTTTGCTATAGTAATTTCCTTTTCATCAAATTAAAATTTTAGCTTGTAGTTTTTAGGTCCACTAATTTTTTATGAATTTCTTGGCACTCTTTATTATAGGTGCTTTTAGACCTTTATATTTTACTTAATTTGTTTTGATTCTCTTTCACTATTTCATAAGGCTCCAAAAGTCCTATTTTTTAAGCTATCTATTTTATAAAAAATTTAATTTGCTTTATTATTTAAATTAATATTTTATTTATCATTAAAATTTTTCTATTTATACTTTTCTGGGCTTTTCTTGTTAAGAAAGTACTATATTTTTAATATTTTTGTCTTTGTATTAAAAATAAAATTCTATCTTAGCTTTATTTTTTTTCCCCTTGGTATTATAAATATTTTACACCAAATTTTACCTATAAATTTCGTCAGGATTATGACCACTAGGTTATATTTTATTAAGCTTTATACTTTTTTTAGGTGATAAGTAAATTTTATCAGAATTAACATCTAATTTTTCATATTTACTAATCTACAACTAATCCAATAAATCTTAAAAAAATATTTCTTTATTGTTTATAAATTTCTCCATTAAAGGTTTCAAATATTTGGCTTATTTCTAAATTATAAATTTAATAAAACCAAATGTAAATTATTGAATAAAATAAATTGCAACTTTTTACATTCAAAAATTCCTAAAAAATCTCGGTATTAACCTTATAAACCTTAGTTATACTTTTTGTAGTCGCAGTAAGTAACTATTTTTTTTTATTAAAAAAAGAAGCTAATCCAATCATTTCCCCTTAACCAGCCTATAAAATATTAGTAGTTACTTAATCTTTTTAACATATTCCCTTTTTTTCGTTATATAAATTTAAATCTAGATTTTAGCCGTTATCATACAATTTAGGACTTTAATATTTATTTTCGTTACATATTTATTTATTTTATTATATTTAACTTTATGAAATATTAAGATTAGTTTCTTTTTATTTTATGTTATATGCTTTGTAGGTTTTTGAATACTTATTTATAAAAATAATTATATAAAAAATAAAAATACCATTTATATATATATTTAAATCTTTTGTTTTATAAAAATCTTTACCTAGATTTCTCCTTTTATTATGTAATAAATAATATTTTGAAGCTCGTCTTCTTTGACAATTATTTAGTCATTTTTATAAATAATTTTTTCACTTTATTCAAATATCTCTTTTAATTTTAAAATATTGGCTTTTTAATTAAATATTTTTTTATTTAAATCTGTGGCCAACTTTATTAATTTTATTTAATGAATTTCATTTTTTAATTATAAATAATTTAAATGTGAGATATATAAGAATTGGCATTTTTTGGTGCATTAAACACTTGCATATCTAAAATTTTTAGGTTTATATTTTTCGTACAAAGTATCTTTTATTTATTCATAATTCTTAAATTTCCTCTTAAATTTTAAATTATTATCAATAAACATTGATTTATTCAAATTATCAATTTAACCTTCTAAATTTTATTAAAAATTAAATTTCTATATACTATATTTTATTCTTCCTATTAAGTTTTATAATAATAATTATTATTCCTAGCTAAGAGATTTAAAATCAACCAAACTTTGGATATTTTATTAAAAAATAAATACTTTTTAAAAGTTATCCAATAAAAATATGTATACATCCTTATCATATCCTATTGATTGAAGATCTATGAAAAACTTGTTTTTATTTTTAATTTTGGGTTTTTTTTTAGGAGAATTTATAATTTACTAAATTAATATTTCTTAATCATTAACTTTAATATCATCATCATTGCTTTAACTTTAATTTAAATTCATTTATACTAAGTTTTCTTATTCAATTTTATTAATTAAGAGGTTTTTTGCTTAATTATAAAAATTCAACTAATTTTGCTTAAACTATTAATCTGATTCCTAACTATCAGTTAAATAACAATCTCCTTCAATTAAAATATATATTCCATTGTATTTTTCCCCTTAATATTATTTTTATAAATTAATTTAGATTCATAGTTTTAATTTTTAATTAAAAATTAAATTACCTTATTAAAAAACAAAATCATTTTCATGAAATTCTTTTATTTGACAAAATTTCAAATACTTTTAAATCATACTATATTTATCTATATTTAAACAATCCATTTTATTTTACATTTCTATCATATTGTTAAAAAATTCTATATTTTGTACACAAAATCTTTCTAATATTTTTATCTCTAAACTACTCCTTTTATAAATATCTTTTTCCAGAATTTGCATAAAAATTTCCTTATCCTTTGATAAAAAATAAAATAAAATAATTTGAATTATCAAATAGCTTTTTTAATGCAATAATATAATTATAGACAAATTACAACTAAAACATATTATTAGTTTATTTTATAAAAATAATAAAAATTATATCAAGATAATTATTAATTCTAGTATTTCTATTTTTTTAATATATTAAAAATATTGATATAATATTACTATCTAAAAGTCTTAATTTTTTAATTAATTTAGCCAATATACGGCTGGTTTATTTCCTATTTCTTAAATTCCTGTGACCATTTTTTTATCATCATCTTAAAATTTTTTTTATGCATTTTAATTTTGATAAATATCATTTTGTATCATTTTTTCTAAAGAACCAAAATTTTCTTATAATAATTAATTTTAAGACAAATCGCATTTTCTTTACTATTATTATTTAACAGCTATATTTTATTAAGAGTTTCGAGGTTCTTTCATATCAATTATATTAATTTTATCTATTTTTAAGTTTTACTACATAATATATGAATAGCCTTGGTCTTTTTTTATTTTTATTTTTACAATTTTTTATAATTATAAATAAAATTTTATTAAATCATTACTATTATTGTTTTTATTTATAATACTATTAGAATAATTTTTTATAATTAATTTTTTTGTACGGATTATAATATGATTTAGTTGCTGAAAATGAAATTATGATATAAGTTATATCATTTAATATTTTTAAAAATTTAAATTTTTTTTAAACATTTTTTTTAATTTTTTACAAAATATAATTAAAATACCATTAAAAAATTTAAGAAATCCTTAAAATTTTTTTAAAAGAAAATGTCTGCAAATTTATAAAAATCAAAACTACTATTAAAATTACAATTTTTACCATAAATAATATTAAATAAATACACAACATTAAATTAGTAAACAAAATAAATATTTTAATTAATTTAAATAAATATTCTCTTTACTAATATAATTAAATCCAAAAAGCAAAGAAAATTTCAGAAAACAAAAGAGAAAGTACCATATATTCAAAAAAATTCACATAAAAAATGTTAAGCAGATTTATAAATATCAACAAAAACATTGTTTATAAATAAAATAAAATTTATTCTCTATTTGTTCCTAAAAATAATTGTAGACAATTGCAATATTTTTATTCAAGTAAAACATAAAAATTTAAATTTATGAAAATAAACTTAATTCCAAAACAAACAAAAACAATAGCAGTAGTCACATTAAAAAGCTCTAATAATAACTCTATAAAATTTTTCAAATAATTAGCTAAAATTTATATTTATAATTAAAATTATTAGAAAGCCCTAACCAAGACCTTACAAACCCCGAAATCGAATAAGAAATCGAAGAATTAACCTACAAACAAGAAGAAGATTTAGTAAAAAAATACAATCAAAAGTACACAAAAAACAAGGCCATGTCGGACGTAGTCGAGCAAATGTTTTTCCCAGACCACGCAGAACAAACACAAAAACAGCAAATCGAAGAAATAAAACTACAAGAAAAATACGAACAATTGCGAAAACAAGGTCTCAACCCCCAAAAAGGCGAAAAAAAAATTACCTTAACTGAAAAAGAAGCCAACTACATTTTGGCCCTGGATTCCGGGTTCAAACCGCAGTTGGAAAATGCAGAAGGAGAAATTTTTAGAAGGGAGCCCCCTTAAACGAAAGAAGATATAGTACCTGCTATTTAAAATATCGAAAATAACGCGCATTTGTTGGCCTTTTATTTGAAATACAACGCGCTTTTTGGAAAAAATTAGGTCGTTTAGTTTTTTATCAAAATGCAAGAAAATTTGTAAAATTAAGAGTATATAAAAAAAGTTTAAATTCAAAAATTCCTCAAGAAAAAAGAAAAGTTGTAGAAAATTAATCCAGAAGTAGAACTTTAATTCACGTAATAATTTTTAACTAAATAGGAAATATAAGAGCATGATGGATACCAACATATTCTTAGAAATATTGAACATAAAGTAAAAAAAGTTTTAGTATTAACTTTAGACAATATCTTAATTTTATTTAATATTTATGAATCCAAAATAAAATATTTATAAAAAATATTTAAATAAAGTAAAATAATTTATACTTTTACTATAATTTAGATTAAAACTTATTTACCTCCCAGATCTGGAATCCACCTATGTTATAAATTATTTTAATTCAATAAAAAAATTCCCAAAAATATAATTGATGCCCTTTTGGAAAAAGTTTAACCTTAATTTGATTAATTGGATATTTTTCCTTTAATGGAATTTTTAAGAATAATGACTTTTTACCATGATTTAGGACTTGACCCTGAACAAGGGAAAAAATTATAATATCAAGTTTTATTAGCACTTTCTAATTTACCAGACACCGATTATACAAATATTACTATATTGACTATAATTAGATCCTTATACATAAATAATTTGTATAAAAAGCCAATGACTTTCCCTCCTTTATTTGAAAAATTAGAATCTCTTATCATAAAAAAAATCAGCTTATTTAATATAAAATAAATTTCAGATATATTTATTTGCTTTTACTTTCATTAATAAGGATCTCCTTAATTTTATAATTTCATTATTATGGATATTTACAGGTAAATTATAGTAAAATTTAAAAGTCATAACTATAATTTTTATAATTTTATCATAATTTTTTAATTATAAAAACAAATGATAATTTAAACTAAAAATTAAAGATTTTTAAATTTAAATTCCTATAATCTAATATATAATAAGAAAAAAAGACCAAATCCGAAGCCACAATCATTGCCTTTAAATTTTAGCTCTTTGCAAAAAATAACATATATAAGTGGAAAGAAATTCCTACAATTTAAATATAATTTATGAACCTTTCTTAATATATCTTTTAGAAAACTATATAGATAATTAAATGACCCCTAGTTAACTTAATTTAATTTTATCGTCTTTGTATAATAACAATATTAACAACAAGAATTATTATCAAATATTATCATCCCAATTCCTTAAAAATATAAATCAATTTAATTTACAAAAATTCAGCAATAGTTTGTATTGTATAGTAATAAATGGAGTTCATTCTAAGTCTTTGTTAGTAAAAATTATTATCTTTTTAAATTGGTTTATTTTAATTTTTTTAATAAAATTAATTTAATATTAATAAAATCAAATTTATAATAGAATTAGAGTTTAAAAAAATTGGACAAAGAAATTGCAATTTTAGAAAGAGAATTAAAATAACAACCTGCTGGTCTTTTATCGCCCGCAAGTGTTGATTTTTAAAATCACATAAAAAAAATAGAAAAGGAATCAAGACTTAGTTATGAAGATTTCTAATTATAAAAGTTAACTCATTTGACTAAATCTGGGTGGAGTATAATTTATTGTATGAAAAAGGAAATGATGAATAATGGCTACAAATTAGAATAATATGACCTTGATATTTTAAATAGATATGTATACTGTTTTAATGCTGTAATCGATAATATTACTCAGTATTCATAAAAGTAAAATAGAAACATAAATTTTATTTAAAACAATTTAAAAAAATCCATATTTTAAAATAATTTTATTTTATTTTATTCTAAATTATTTTTTAATCTTACTTAGAAATATGATATTAAGAAGAATTTACTTAGAAATCATTCATCAAATAAATCAATTTTTGTATTTCGACACAAATGGATTAATCCCAACATTAATTAAAATTTAAGAAATGACTAAATAAAAGAATATACAATTACAGCATTTCTAATATCAAGAGCCCAAAAACCCTGAATTATCACTTTTCTTATTAGAAAAAAAACTGTTCATATTCAAATATATTAATTATATATAAAGAGATCCATTATATAATAATATATACTTTAATTGGAAAATACATAATCCTGAAACTAATTTAGATATTTTGTTTAATATAAATGAATATGGATAATTTACAGGAAATGAAGCAAATGGTTTAAATGAATTAAAAGACATATATGCGACAGAAAAAAAAATTCCATATATGACAATTTCTATAAATGATTTTTAATAATATTTGGATTAAGGTGCTTATTTGGGTGAAGATTAGTTGTATTTTGAAAAGAAATTAGAAAAATATTTACCAAAAGTTGAAAATATACCTTTTATAAATGAGGAATAATACTAAGAATTAAGATCTAAAAGAAAATTATAACAATAATAATATTAAAGTACTTATACAAATATTCCCCAGGAACAGTTTAAAATTTAATAAAGATAATTTTTCCACAGAAAAATGGTTAATTTAAGAGATTTAATTTATTAATAAAAAGGTAGAGTAAATATAAAAGGAACAAATGATTCCAGCCAAAATTAAGATGAACTTATAACTGATGATTTCAATTTACAAATTGATATAGAAAATGAAGAAAATAATAATAATAATTTGTTAAGCGATTACGAATTTAGTGATGATGAATTTGCAAAATCTACCACTTTTGCAAACGATCAGGGTATTTAAAATGTAATAGACAAAAAAGTGTGATGAAAAACTTAAGAGATTTTATATAATTAATTACATAATAATTATATATACAGTATAAAAAAGTAATATATTATATATAAAAATAAAAAATAAAGTATCTGATTATATTTAATAATTCTTATTTAATTATTAATATTAAAGGTAATTAGGTTAAATAGATGTAATATATTTTATTATTTGTCGTTATTTTTCAATTTTAATATTAATTTAAAAATTTATTTCAATTTCCAATTAAAAATCATATATTTAATAATTTTATAATTTTTTATAACTTTTAGGTTATTTTTTTTTCATTTAGAAAGATTTAGATTAATAAAAAGGGTAAAAAAAGCCTATTATTTAAAATAAGTTTTTATCGTATATCTTTAATTTATTTGTTTTTTAATAATTAATTAATAAAATAAATTAAAGGTACAAAAAATATAATAAAAAATAAAATAAATATTTTCTATTCTGCTCTTACTGCCTAAAATTTTTAATTAATTTTTTAAAAACCCATATAAAATAATTTTTTATTCATTAGACAGTTTTTAATTTTAAGATAAATTTAAATTTATTAAAATATAAGTATATTATTTTTATATAATTGGTTTTATTTGGCATTTTTTTGGAATTCTAAACAATAATTAAATACTATAAGATTTTATTTTACATATATAAGTGAATTTAAAAATATCAAATAAATATGGTATGAAAATATAATTATATTTTAAAGGAAGGATCGCTGATATTGAAATAGTAAATCAAATCCAATTTTTTTGCAAATATTATAAATATACCCAAATATTAATATTATTAAAAATTTTAAAGAATGGAATATTAAATTGTATTTATAAGGTAATTAAATTAAAAATTATATAAAAAAAAAATCATAAAAAAATAAAAACAAAAAAACCTGTTTATAAATATAACAAAAAAAATATAGATGAACGATAGTTAGCAAAATCTCTTTTATTCTAAATTGCCGCTAAAAAGTGAAGCCAAAAAAATTATAAATATTTTTAGTTTAAAATTCAAAAATAAATCACTAGAAGACCAATATAGTTAAATGTCAAACTAAAATTATAAGTTACCATTTACTATTTTATATGCAATAAAAATAATAATAACAATTTTCCTTATAATTGATTTGCTAATTACTTTAAAAAAAGTTTAAAATAAAAAATAATATGAAGAAATAGAAAATATTTAATACTCTATACTTGGATATTTAATATAGTAATTTACAATTTGCCTTATATTGTTTATTTTGATAATTTTCATCAGAATTAAGTATAACTGGCTATTTATTTTAAACTCGGCTTTTTTAATATTTTATGTTATTATAGCTCTAATTAGAATATAAATCGAAGACAAAAAATTTAATGACTTTGTAATAATTTAATAATTTAAACATTAATTGAGCAGCGAACAAAATTAAAACTAAATTTTATACGGATTTTTAGACGGTGCTTTACTTAATTTTCTTATCATAAATACAAATTTCTAGGAAATACTTGTCACTTAAACAATTATATTTACGTCATATTTGTTTATATATTCCAAAGTTTTTTAATTAGAAATAATACTAATGTATATTATTTTTACTGCAGTTATCTCATATATAAAATATACCACTCTTAAAATTAACAAGTTAAATTTTGCCGAAATATAGCACAACTAGCTTCAATTGAAAATTATGTAAGAGTTTATAAATGATAATAAAAATGGAGTTGTTATGATGAATTATAACAAAAATACTGATTATTTTGAATATGAGGCATCAAATTCAATTTCATAGAAACATTACATTAAAAATTAAGATGAATTATAATATTTCTTCAAAAATTGTAAAATTGTTTAAACCAAAAAAAATATAAATGCTTCGAACATAATGAGAAAAGAAAATGAACAATTTTAATAATTTAGTTTACCAAGAGAATCATAGTCTATTCAAAAATTAATTACCAATTAATAAAATTATTTGTAAGACTTATCAAGTTAATTAAAATTAAAAATCCATGATTATTAATAATATTCTACAGATAATTTGCAAGAATACTTAAAATATAAGCTAAATTCAGAAATCAAAGTAAAAAAAAATAATAAAGAAAAAGATTAAAATGAAACTTAAATTTTTCTTAATAAATACACATTAAATTTAGCTTATAGAGATAAATTTAATATTGACAAAAAGTTATAAGTTATCCTTTACTGCTATCCATAAAGTTTATTTTAAGATTAAAAAGTAAGTTATTATCTACACATTTTTGATAAATAAGAAGATGATTAAATTTAAGCTCTTTAGAAATTTTAAAATTAAAAAGAAAATACACTGCATGGTTAGCTCATAAAGATTTAGTAAGTAATCTAAAAAATTCATAAAAAATAGGATTTTTTATTCTAAAATAAAAGCTCGTAAAATCAAAACCAAACAACTAAATAAAAGTATTTTGGCACTCCTTAACATCATAAATCCAAATTAAACTATTAATAATTTAAATTTGAGTCCTTTAGTTTAGAAAATAATTAAAAAGAAGTAATAAACAGTTTTGATACTCCTAAAAATACTAGTACAGATACATAACAAATTTTAATAACCAAATCTCCATAACCAAAATACAAAAATAAATAAAAATTAGAAATTAAAAAAAAAAATATGGAAGAAGATATAAAAGATGAAATATTTAAATTACATGATCTCTTGGAGAATATTTAAATTACTTAAATACATTCATATTTTTTGTTATATAATATTCACAGTATATGGTATATATTCAACAATTAGCCTTATGATTTGTATAAACAGGTTAATATATTGCTATATTCAAGGTTTAAGTATTGCTTTAAAAATCATAATATAAATCTAATTTTTAAAAATGAAGGCGAAATTTTAGATACTTTATTTAGCTCAAATTTAAAAAAATAAAACTACACTACCTTTGCAGAATTTAGAGAATTTTAATAATGTTTGGTTTATTAATAGAGTCAATATTAAAATCCAGTAAATGTTTACAAATAATGCCAATTTATGAAAAATTTAGAATAAAAATTTTTAAATATATAAAGTAAAAAATTAGATCTAGAAATTAAATGCAATATGGCGCATGTAAATTTGATGATTTCAAACTTTATAACTTGTATACTCAAAATAATTGCACCAAATTCTGATTTGAGCTTAGAAGTTAAAAATAATGAATATACAGATATACTTTAAAGTTACAAAATTGTATTTAAATTTTAATTATAAAATTATGAAATAATTGAATCGAAAATGTTTGATTAATCTAATAATTAAATAATGCAATTTTTTAGCCCTAATAAAGAAATTGAATTAAAATAAAATGATTAATAGGTTGAAATTTCTTTCAATATATATAAAGATATACAACAAATGCTCATTTGCAAATATTCCTTAGAAGGATAAGAAAAAACTGATGGAAAATTGGCTATGTAAAAAATAAAAAAAAATATAAGTAAAATTTAAAACTTAAATTTTACAGAAATCTATCCCTAAAACGATAAAAAAAAAATATAAAAATGCTAGGAAAACTTAACTCTTAGTTATTAAAATAGTTCTTTTTAAGGATTGAAAACCCCACTTAAAGAATTTAATAGTAACAACGCGATAAAAATAAATTTAAACAACTTGAATCTAAATTAAAGTATCAATTCTTCATTCTATATAAATAATACTTAAAATTAAAATAATAACAAGTAAAAAAAACTACAACTACTGACTACTCCTAAATTAGGGCCAACTTTATATGATTCTTAATAAGGAGAAGGTAAATATAGTTCGCATAAAAAGGGACATTAAAGATCATCTTATTTTTTCGGTCAACATGTATCTATGTCGTTATCTTAAAAAAATTAAGGCAATAATTCAAATTCAAATAATTTTGATGAAACTAATAATTAAACTAGCTCAAATTTTATTAAACATAACTTTATTAATTATAATAATACATAAGGTTAATAAAATTAAGATTCCATAAATGATAATTTAAAAACTCTATTTTAAAGTGACAGCTAATATGTGGATAAAAAACTAAAACTGGATATTAACGGTAAATATATTATTTTATGTAAAAGTATTAATTTTAAATTATGTTTTTAGTTATAAATATAAAATTTATTCAATATATATATTTATTCTAATTTTAGAATTTTAGTGAATTAACTTTTAAGATTAAATAAAAATATATATTTCGCAAATAAACTGACCAAAGTTGTTTATTTATTTTTTCAGAATTATTAATAATTTACATTAAATTACCATGAAATAATAAAAATTAAAATAAAATAAATCAATTATAATTAAATTTAATCAAGTATAAATATAGTAGCCATTCAATATTATGATAGTTTTTTAATAATTATATTTATTTTTTTAGAATTACAAAATTATATATGTATCATAATATTTATAATAATTAAAATTTTTCTATTCTAAAAACAATAGAAATGTAAATTTACTAAACTTTATGTATATTGCTTGCTTATGGAAAAATAATTAATTTTATTTATACATAGAATAAGTTTTAATTTAATAATGTTAAAATATTTTTATATCTATAATAAAATCTTTAAAAATCAAGACATCACATAATATATTTTTCTTTTTAATTTAATAAAATTTTTCAGGCCAACAAAAAAATCAAAAATTATTTTATTTATATTATAGTGTATATTATAGCAGCTCTTTAATTAAAACAATTATTTATTAAAATTTTAATTTATCAGGTTCAGATAGCGTTTCTAAAGATTAGACTGGAAATTTTATAGAACAAACAGCCATTTCAATAGAGTCTGAAGATTTTTAAGAAATGAAAACTGTTTCATAGATAAATAATACACAATAATTTAATTTTAAAAAATGATGAACAAATAACTTAATAATTTATTATAGATGTATATATACTAAATTTTTTAATATTTTCTACTTTTAATATAACGTAATTTAATCCATTAATTTATAATTAAAAACTAATAAAACTTTGTTTGTAATAATTATTCCTTTTTTAAAAACAATAGCTTCAACTAATATTGATTAAAAATAGTATTTAATAATTGTAGCATAAAATTTAGAAAAAAAAATTATAAAAAATAATTACTTATTATAAATAAATATATATAAAATTAATAAAAATGGAAGAAGACATATTTAAATAAATATCCTACTTTAACGTAAAAAAAAAAGAATTACTGTTAAATAAATTAACTCTTAAACTAAATAACAAAAACCTTGAGGAAAAGTTTAGCTAATAAATATAAAAAAAAAGCCTCATATTTTATATAATAGTTTATTTTATACTAATAATCGTTCTTGTAATAATAACAATTTACAATATAACATAAATAAAGAATATAGATTATGAAGACAATTAACTTAATACTTTTATGTAAAATTTTTTCATATAATATATAGCAGTTGACATTTCTTTTATGATAATTATCTCAATTTTCATTGTAATAATAATTAATAAATAAAATTATATATTTACTATTAATATACTGATTATTGGTATTATGTATTTAATACAAATATGTTAATTTTATTTTCAAAATTATGAGAAATATTTGGAAGAAAATAATATAGACACTGTTATTATTTTTAGAAACTCTAGTCTATATTGTATTTATGTGGTTTTTTATTCTAATTTATTAATTCATTAGTCTAATTTTGTTATAGCTTTCTTAGAATTAGTTTTTATATTTTCAATTAATTTTGTATTACTATCTAACTCAAAGAATTATACAATAAACTTAATTTCAGGTGTTATGCTACTAATTCTATACCTAGTGACTTATTATAATTATATTTTGCAGTAAAAATTAACTTACATAAAAATTAAGCATTATCATTTTGAATTAAAGTTATTTAAGCAATTCATGAATTAAAATATATCTCCGCTGTTTATAATTAATTATGATAAAAGTTAAGATTATTTTGAGTATAAAATTGGTAATATAAAAGCCTAGAAATAAATTTTAAACACATAAGAAAAACTACAATAATTCTTGACAAATAGTACTGTTATTCAAAAAAAGATAAATAAATATAATAATAGTAAGTACCCCAATATTAGGACATAAAAAAGTTCAACACTTTAAACAAATGGCAATAATTTATAAGATATTACTAATAATGAATGTTAGGAAAAAACTATTAAATTTATAAATTAAGACTTAAGATCTTTTATAAAATAAAATACTAATTTTCCCGAAAATTAAAGTAAACAAAAAATAAAGTAAGACTCAATGATTCAAATTCACAATTTATAAATTAAATATCAAGATACTAAAAATAGCCTCAATACTACAGAGTTAAAAATAATAGCCTATCCTTAAAATATATTTTAAACTGATAAAATTAACTATATAATATAATTTTTAGATCAAAATAATTATAACAAAATAAGCATAATTGAAAAATAACAGTAAAAGGCTAAAATATAAATGATGTAAAAAATTAAAAACATAAAAGGCAAAATAGATGATTTATAAATGATAATTGGAAAATAGGTAGTAAAATTAAGACTTCATATTGAAACAAATTAAATAAAAAAAGGTTAAAGCCCCTTAAAAAATAATAATAATACAATAATTTCTTAAATTTAATAAAAACAATAAAAAGACTATTTTACCTTTTTAAATCAAAATAACTTAGAACCTTTATAAATTTAAAAAAATAAATATTTATTCCATGAAGAGTGTTATTCTTAATTATAGCATATTACTATGAAATTAGAAAACTTATTAATTACCTAAAATTCTGGCTATTTCCCTAGTTTTTGTATACAATTAATTCCCTTTTTTTTCTAAAAATAATTACAATTTGATTTGGTTAAATAAATAAGAATTATCTTATTAGCCCAATTTTTTAACAAATTAGAGAAATTAAACATTCTATTTTCGTTTTAAATAAATGGAATTCTGTTTGATTAAATTGACCTTAGAAAAACTTTTTTTAATTATAAAAATTTAGATATATTTATTAAGGAATAAGCTAAAAAATTAGAGAATCCTTAATTTTATGAAAAAAACAATGAACCTGCTACTATTATAGAAAATATGATAAATATTGAACCATTTATCGATTAAATTTACTGTGGATAAGAAAAAAATGACCAAGCTGAAAATGAAAATTCTCCTAATAATATAAAAAATTTAAAACTTGATATCTAAAATTGCCAATAATAATAGTAGCAACAAAAGTGTTTGATTATGTCGGATTGTAAGCATATTATGTTAATGATATAAAATATAGTTTATAATATCCTTCATGTTATTGAACCGAAAACTTAAATAATAATAGTAATCAAAGAAAAAATAAGAGAGAAAATGGAATTAATTAAAATTAATTTTCAATTTCAAAAAGGGTCTGAATAATAAATAATAAAAGATAAATTTTGTCAAGTATCTTAATAAATATTATAAATTTTAGGGGCAACTCAACAAATTAAAATTAAAGAAGATCAAAATAAAATTGATATCAAATTAACAATATACAAAAACATAGTACCTATTTTGATCCAAAAATACTCATTAAATATTTAAGAATAATAGGATCCTATTCTGGCTATGAATAAAATTACTTAAATTTTTAAATAAAAATACCCTACTTCTTAATTTGATACTGTAAAATTAGAAACTGACCATTAAAATTTTCCGACCAATAATATAATATTAGAAGGCTCGCCTAAAAAATAAAATAAGACTTTAATAAGAAATAATAGAAAATAAGTAACAGCTAATAATCATGCAAATATTTATATAGGAAGTTCTGAATAACCATTAAGTTTATCAATAACTAAAAATAAAAATAAAAATAAACATAATACTAATACTAATTTAAATCGGGGTTTTTAAAGCCCTTATGTTAGCAGCAATATAAAAAATAACTTGTCTTATTAAAATTCCTCAACAAATTCATTTTTTCCAAATTCGCCTATCTTTAATAATAATAACTAATATAATTTCAGCAATTATAGTAATTTTTCATAAAGTTTTTAAAATATAGATGATATAAAAAGTTTTGATAAAAATAGCCCAAATTAGCGTTTGAGGTTGTCTATTTTTAAAATTTAAAATTAAAAGTAAAATAGCCTAAAAACTTCTTATCAAAACTAGTAAAAAATTGAAGTCCTAAGTGAATCTTCTATGACTTCAGATGATTTTAATGAAAAAAAATATAATAGTTAATAAACTTAACTAGAAAATTGTTATACACAACCGACTATATTTTCAAAATTTTTATAGAGTTTAAAAAATTGAAAATAATATTATTTATATCTATATGTATATTATATGTTTTTAATTATTAATTTATATTAAACATTATTAATATATTTTATAGTACATTTTATAAAATATAAAAAATAAAATGACTTTTAAATCTATTAAATACCATTTTTATAAAATTGCGGATTTATACTTATTAATAGTAATTAAAATTGAAAATTCAAACTTTTATAATATTTTGCCGGAAAAAATCAAAAATAAAACAAAATAAAAAGAAAAACAAATAAATCATAGTATATATTAAAAAAAAAAAATATACATATATATCAATAAAATAATAAATTATAAAAATATGCCCTCTTAAAAAAAAAAATAAGATAACTCTGACAATAAGAAGCCAAAAAATAACTTATTAAATTATTTTAAGGCAAAAACCATAAAAAATAACAATATTTCAGATATAAATAATAATAATTCATAACAAAATTAAGAAAATTAAAGTAAAAAAAAAAATACACCTATAAAAAACGACAGCAAATTAGCAGCCATAAGAAAAAATAGTGTAGATAAAAATACGAAATAAATAAACCAATAATCTCTTTCATAATAATCCGATGAAAAATCTTAGAGAAACAGGCAAAATAAACATAAAGAAATCATATAAGATGAAAGTTCAAGGAAATCTAAAAGAAATTCAAACTCAAGGTATAAAATAAACTAAATAAATACAAAAAATATAAATGATATTTTTAAATTTTATTAGTTTAATATTAATATATATTATTTTTAATATATTAATATATTTTTATAAAATTTTTTATTTTCTATGTTATAATCTTTATTTTAAAAGAAAAATGAGCATGGAAGATGATATTTCGGCCGTAAGTTCTCGTAATATGACTCCCAAAAAAAAATATACTCCTTAAAAAAAACATACACCTTAAAAAAAATAAACACCTTAAAAAAATTAAAGTAAAAATAAGGCTGAAAATAAATAATAACATGTCATATAAAACCGAGTTATTAACCCCTTATAATCTAAGGGTAAATTAAGTAAAAAAAAAACAGATGAAATTTAAAAAGATTTATAAAATATCATGATAGATGAATCTAGTAAGGGCTCAATAAATACAAGATCTAGGTCTAGAAAAAATTCGTAAAAATTATTTAAATATTTTTTTTATATAAAATTTATAATTTATTTTTTTTAAATTTTTTTTTTTGCTAGATAAAACAATTAGCTAAATTCTCAAAATTCAATATAAGAAATAAAAAGCGCAAAGTCGACCCCAAGATAATAAAATACTGGTAAAAAAAGACTTAAAAAAGGGGTAAAATAAGTAGAGTAAAAAAAACCATGGTAAAACAGATAAATGGACCAGGCTGCTAAAAAAAAAAAATAAGATAGTGATTTCGAATCAGATTATCAAAGTGAAGAAAGTGATTATGAAAGTTAAGAAGATAATGAATTAGATTCTGAAGATTATGAAAATTTAAGTGATGCAGAAGAAACTAAAAAAGGGAAAAAAATGACAAATAAATCATCTAAAAATAAAATGAAAAAAAATTTCGCAATCGAAGATGATTAAGCCAAAGAAAAAAATGCTAAAAATTAAGACATAAAGTAAAAATTAAATATTAAATTAATTAATTTTATACAGTAGCTTTAACTTTTAATATAATATATAATATTCATAATAAATTTTTATTCTAAGAAAAATGTTAACAAAACAAGAAGCCAAATAATTTAATAAAAATAATACTTTGCAATAAAGAGAATAAGGCAAAAAAAATTTGCTAAATAAAAAAAGAAGGACTGTTAATTCCGATTCTGATAATTCAGAATCAGATGAAGATATTAATTAAAAAACCTAATAAAAGGATAAATCCCCTTAAAAACCATAATAATAAAATATAGTTTAAATGCTTTCATAGCAAAAATCCTCCTAATCAAAGTACTAATAAGAACTTTAATAAGCCATCGAAGATTCCAAAAAAGAGGCTGAAGTTTTAGCAAAAAAATAAAATATCTAAAAATAAAAATAAAAAGAAATAGATACTGATAGCGATAAAATGGAAGTAGAAGAAGAGTACAAAGAGGCACAAAATTAATAATTATAATATTATAATGACAAAAAAAACAAAGAAGAATAAGATTTGGAATTGGCTTTAAAATTATCAATTCAAGACCAAACACTTTAAAAGGCTAAATCTAATTCCAATTTGAAAAAATAATAGCCAACAAATTTAAACCAACAAGTATAAAATGTCAAATAATAATAACAATAATAATAATAAAAGTAATAATAATAGATAAAAAAAAATAATTATTAAAATAATAAAATGGATATTGAAGATGATGATGATAGTGATGATAGTGACAGTGAAGATTTATAGTAATAAAGAATGAAAAATAAAAATATAAATAAAAATAAAATTTAACATACAACTGGGCCATTGAAACCAGTTTCCAAAAATAATGCAAATATGAGTTAAAACAAAAATGTTAATATGAGTGGATTTGCTGGGTTAACTTTCGTAAAATAACTAAACAAATTGTTTATATTTAAATCTAATAAAATTTTAATAAATAATAAAAGTATTTTTTAATTTATTTTATAAAATGAATTAAATTTTTATATTAATTTATAATAATTTTATTAATATAGGTTTTTACAGGGGTTTTACCCAGTCTCTAAAGAGAAGATGCTTAACTTTTGGTCAAAAATCACGGTGGAAAAGTTACTGGCAATGTATCTGGAAAAACCAGTTATTTAGTTATTGGTGAAAAATTAGAAGATGGAAGAGAAGTTAAAGAAGGAAGTAAATATGTTAATTCCACTACAAAATTTGCCGGAAAAATTAAAATTATCAATGAATCTGAATTTGCAGATTTAGTCTAGTAAAAGTTAGGACAACCCCTCAATTATTTCACAAAAACTTCTACTAATGATGATATTATTAGAGAAATCAGAGAAAAATACGATATAAGTGATGATGACTCCGACTATTTAGACGAATAAATTGCCAAAAAAAATTAAAATATGACCTCTTTATGGACTACTTATCATGCCCCTAAAAATATAGATGAGTGTGTCGGAAACAAAGATAAAATTAAAAAACTTTTGATTTGGCTAAGAGGTAAAAACATATTATATATTTGTATATACATATATGATAAAATATAAATTTATTTATTTTTTCGAATTTAAAAGATTGGGAAGATGTTGTTATAAAAAAAACAATGAAAAAAGAAGTACCAACTGCAAACTTTTGGGCTGCAGGAGGAGGTGGTTTCCCAACTGTTTCCAACCCAAACAAACCGTAAAAAAAAAAAATTATATTTAATAATAAATATACAAAAATTTTTAAAAATAAATATAATACCATACCAAATAATATTAAAAGAATACAATAATAATATTAAATAAAAATATTCATAATAATTTTATTTTCACTTATGTTTAATTTTATACTTATTTTTCCAAGTGCTGCTTTAATTTCTGGGCCTCCCGGAATAGGAAAAACTACTTGTGTAAGAATTATCGCTAAATAATTAGGATATGAGTTAATTGAAACTAATGCTTCTGATATTAGAAATAAAAATGGAGTTAAAGGAATGTTAGGAGACTTAATAAGTAACCAAACTATTGGCTTCGGAATTTACAAAACAATTAAAAATAGTCCCAAAACTTTAATTTTAATGGACGAAGTTGATGGAATGTCAGGGGGTAAAAATTATGAAATATATAAAAATAATTTAAATATGTATTATTTATCTATTCGTTCATTTAAAAAAGAAATACGAAAAAATAATGTTTTTAAATATCAATTTATTTTTATTATTTATTTACAGGTGATAGAGGAGGAAATTAGGAGTTAATGAAATTGATTGATACCACTAAGACTCCAATTATTTGTATTTGTAATGACAGACAATCATAAAAGGTTAGATCATTAGCTAATCATTGTTATGATTTAGAATTTAATAAACCAAATTCCAAAGATATTATGACAAGAATGTAATAAATAGCAAAAGTAAAAAATAATTAATATATAAATAAATTTATTAATTAATATCCATAATTATAAATTAATATTTTTTAAATTATAAAAGAAAGAAAAACTAGAAGTAGACGATAAAACAATGGAAGAATTAGTTATTAGACTAAATAGCGATATTAGATAAATTATAAACAGTTTATAAATGTGGACCAAAAATAAATAAAAAATGAATAATAAAGATTTTAAAGACAGTTTAAAAAGTTTTAATAAAGATAAAGAAGTTTCTTTGACCGGATTTGACGCAGCCAAAATGTTATTAAATAAAGCAACCATGGCCCCTCTTAAATTGTAAAAAATTAAATAAATATAATATAAAAAATTAATAAATAAATACTTTATTAAAATTATATAAATATTTATCCCCTAATAATTTAAAATCAAAAACTTAAAAAATTAAATATATACTAAAAATTAAGCTTATATATGAAAAATTAGGTTAATATATGAAAAATTTAGATATTATATTAAATATTAATTTTTTATTAAAATTTTAATTCAAACAACAAAAATCACATATATATTTTAAATATTATATTTATATATATAAAAATTTTTTAAAAAAAAAGGTACGAAAAAATTAACCTATTCATGATAGATTACGATACCATTCCTCTTATTATATAAAATCAATACATAGAAGCTGGTAAAATTCAGGCAAAGGGAAGTATAAAAGACTTGGAAAATTTGGCAGAAGCTTCCGAATCTATTGCAGATGGAGATATAATGAGTTAAAATATAAGAAGCAAGTAAATGTGGAGTCTTTTACCTAATATGGCAATTGCAACTGGTGTAATTCCTACCGAAGTATATTGTAAAGAAATCGCAGTTGCTAAGTAAAATTTAATATATTTTTTATTTTTTTTATTTTTTACTATATATTAAATATATTGAATTATAAAAAATTTATTATTTTAGATTCCCCGCTTTTTATGGTAAATTTTCAAGCCAAAGAAAAGTATACAGAGAAATTAGAGAATTAAGATAAATGCTTGGACATAGAATTACAGGGTATTTTTATATATAATATTGTTTAAATACATTTGGCCTTGTTTAAATATCTATTTATATATAAAATTTTATTAAATTTATAATATATAATAAACAGATCCAGATTTTCCATAAAATTCGATTATGCAAGACCTCTTTTAAATCTTTTACTTGAAAATTTAAAAAAAGGAAAAGAAAACATACCCTAAGCTTTATAAGTAATGGAATATTATAATTTAAATCCAGACAGTATAAAAGAACAATTATTAGATACACAATATCCAAAAAATTATGACTATTTCAAAGATGTTGAAACAAAAACCAAAACTGCGCTCACCAAAGCTTGGAAAGATAGAAACGATATAAATTTAAGAAAAGCTAAAAATGTAAATAAAGATTTATTCACGAAAAAAAAGAAAAAAATATAAGGCGATGACGATAATTTAAAAACCAGAAATATGGATGATATATAAGATGATGACTCGTTTATAAATGACAATGATATAGAGGAGGAAGATTTTTCTGATGAAGAAAATGACTAAAATTAAAATGATTAAACTAAAAATAAATTGGCATAAAAAATGAGCTTCAAACCCAAAACATAAACTTAAAATTCCAAATAAGAGAATAAAAAGTCTAAAAAATGATTTAGTGTTAATATATATTTTTTATAGTAAATTATAATTGTTTGTTTGTTTAATTAATTATAATTTTATTTTTATATAATAAAAATTTACAAAGTAACATTTAGACATTATCTTGAATTTTTTTTTATTATATTTAGAAAATTTACTTGCAAACTTAAACTTATTTTACATTATATTCTAGGTAATAATTACAAAACTAATTTCATAAAAAAAGTAATTATGTATATTATAAATAATAATATATTTTTTAAAATATAATATAAATTTAATTTAAATAAAGTAAAATATACTCAAAATAATGTAGCCGTATATATCTTAAAAAATAATAGTAAAAATGAATAAAAAATTTTTTAAAAATCATGAACTTTAATATACTATATATTTACTATAAATCAAAAAATATGACATAATATGTTAATACAAGTAATTTAGATTTTTTTTTCCTTTTTTAGTTTGTTGTTATTATTAAGTTATTACAAAATTCCTATTTATTATTGTAATAATTTAATTGCCTTGAAAATAAAAACACTAAAACAAAACAAAATATTAAAATATTATTATAATCTAAAACAAATAAAAACAAATTTAAAAAATAAGACTGAACTTTCCTTCTTTTAGTTGAAATAATATATAGCTAAATAAAAGTGCTTTCAAAATTCTATAAATTTTACTAAAATTACTTAAATATTTATAACTGTGCGTAAATTTAAACCATATACATAATATCTAAAATAAATAATAAACAAATGAATAATTTTACATTAAAAATAATTGATCTAAAAATCAGAAAACATTTAGAAGTTTCAACTTTCCCAATTAAAATAAAATTATTCAGAATTTTTTAAGCTATAACAATTATTTTAATGGTAGGATAATTATTGATACAAAAATTTCTTTAAAATGATGATGATATAGATTTAGTTACATCATTAAGTATTCTTATTACAGCATTTATATTTATGCTAATTTCATATAGGTAAATAATATTAATAATTATTTGTTAATAAAATAATGTAAATTTCATCATTTTTCTACATAAATTTATAGAATTTTTAAAATTTTTATGAAAAAGTATTAAGTCTTTATTTCCATTTAGATTTCTTTTTTAAGCTTAAAAAATTTTTTTCCAAAAAAAAATAAAGAAATTTAATAATTCTAATATTACAATTTTTTTTAAATATTACTTCCAAAAACATTTCGTAATGGAAATAGCCAAAATTCTCGATTTTAAACTACTATTCAGTTATTAAATAAACCAAGTAATAAACTTAATATATGATATGGATATATGTAAATACTATAGTAAAAAATTAAAAAATGGGTTAATGATACTAATTTCAAATAGGAAATTTTTGATTAGATTAAAAATAACATAAGAAATATAAAAATTTTATTGCTAACTTATATTATACAAAAATTAAACAAAATATATAAAAAAATAATATTTGCTTAAAATAAAAATTAGTTTTAAAAAGTCTTAATTTTTAATATAGGTATTTTTTTTACAAAAATTGTTGTATATTTAATTGAAAATATTTTAATCGGTATTAATATTATTTTATTATTTTAGATAAATTAATTTATTTTTTTTATCATAAATAATTAATTTTAAGCTCACAAATTAAATTTAATTAAAAAAAATCCTTTAATTAATCCAATCCAGTAAAACATTATTATTCAAAAACTAAAATATTATTCAATTAATAATCTGAATTAATTAAATTAAACTTTTAATTTTAAAGGTGCTCGAAATTAATTTAAATATCTTGTTTTATTTAAATATTCCAAATTTTCTATGCTTCAATATATAAAGGGATAATTATTAACTAATAAAAAATAGTAGAGGATGATGAAGATTAATAAGATGATATATTGGTTGCATTTATAACTGGAATTCTAAGTTTGTTGTTACCTTTATATTGTCAAGGTGTTATATAAAAATGGTTTATAACATCTTTATATGTCGCAATAAGTTGGACTTATTTATTGATAAAAATGATCGAAATAGATATAATTGAAAAAAATATTGTTATTTTAATTATATATAGCATAATTGCGTTCATTTGGACCATATATTATTTTGAAAAGTAATTAAATTAAAAAAAAATCACTTAATTAATTATAAAATTTGAATATATTTTTTAAGGTACTTTAAAAATCTGTTTATTTAAAAATACAAAAGCGATGTTAAACAAAAAAATTTATGTGAAATTCTGTAAAAAAATATTAATACACCAATATGTATAACTTAATTTAGGACTGATAATAGTTACAATCTTTAATTTTATAACCGAGCTTTTATTGACCTTTTCCATCCCTTTCAAAAATTTGACGGTCTATTAGTTTATGAAAATAATCCTGAAGATGAAAACTTAGAGTCAACGATGAGTTCTTAACATTAAAATACTCAACAATAATTAAACAATAATCAAATTAATTAAAAAAATAGTAATAATAAAAATTAATTTTTAAAAATGGAACATTATTTAAAATCACAACTATGTCCAAATCTGTAAACGGAAAAATATAGTTCAGATTAGTATTAAAAATGTATATACACAAATATTTGCGATTAAAGCAATGGTAATTTTTATTATAAAAATTTAGAATTTAAAAAACTATAAATATGTTAATTTTATATGATAATTTTTTTTTACAATAGTCAGCAATTTTAAAATATTTGAAGTAAATATTTTTTAATGTGAATTTGAAAATAACAATAAATCTGCAGTTATGATATTTACCGATATAACATAATAATGGAGATATTAAAATTAATAAATTAATAAAATGAAAGAATTAAATGAAACTAAAAATAGACTTTTAGCGAATGTTTCTCACGATCTCAGAACTCCTCTAAATTCGATTATTAATAACATAAAAATGGCAGAGTTAGAAATAAGTAATAAAATTTATTAAATTTTAAAATAAAAAATTATACAATAAAATAATAATATAAATATAGATATATTTATTAAAATAAGATATTTTTTTTAATTAAAAGAATCAAATTATTTCCATATGTTTTAAAGTGAAAAATCTAAATCTTGTTTAGAATAAATACAGAAATATCATACAATGATAAATAGTAATTCTTAAATGTTATTATTACTAGTACATGATATTTTAGATCATACAAGATCTTAACATAAATAAATTTAAATAAATCCTGAAAAATTTAGTATATTAGACTTAATTTCTGAAATGAAAGAACTACTCAGTTTTCCCGCTGAGAATAAATAAATAAAATTAGAATTTAGCATAAATTTAGAGGATTAAAATCTTTATTAGGTAAAAAATGCTTATTATTTTATTTACTACATATTTAAATTTTTTTTATATATTTTTTTATAAAATTAATTATTAAATTAAAGGATAAGTTAAGGTTAAAACAAATTATAATGAATTTAATGGGAAATGCAATAAAATTTACAACGAAGGGGTATGTTAAATTAACAGTAAAATCAGTAAAAAATCATTTAACTGGACAATTATTAGAATTTTCTATAGAGGATACTGGTATAGGAATTAAAGATGAGCAATAAAAACATTTATTTCAAAATTTTAGTTGCGATGATAATGAATCTGGTCTAAATCCTCATGGAATAGGTAATATTTAAATATAATATTTAAAATAAAATATATTTAATATAAAAAAAAAAGTATTAATTAATTTTAAATATATAATTACTTAATTACTATTAATTTTAGGGCTTGGTTTAACTATTTCTAAAAATTTAGTCGGTCTGCTTGGTCCCTCTCCATCTATAGGATTATCATCAAAATACAAAAAAGGTTCGACCTTTTCATTTTTGATATATTAAAATATAAATAAGCCATTAAAAGATAATAAATAGATAAATGGATCTTAAAATTCATTTTCTTCGATTCCATAATTAAATATGTCAAAAAAATCTAGAAAGTCAAGAATAAATATTTCTCCTAATTCCTAAATCGGCCTAAATAATAGCAAATCATAAGTACATACCAAATTATTAGTGCATGACATATCTTCAGTTAGTGTAAACTTACATATAATGTTTAAAACATATAAAAATTATTATTATTTTAATACCAAATTCAATATTATATCTATAATTCAATTTTTTATTATATTTATTAATAAAACAAGCATTATTGAGTTTTTACATTTTTATTATATAAATTAAAAGTCTTAAGATACACGAGAAAATGGGTCCTCTTATAAAGAAGAAACTGATAATATTTAAGAAAATTAAATTACAAAAAGTCTTCCAATAATGAACACTTAAAATTTAACGGGATAATATCAAAGTTTAACGATATTATTGGTTGATGACAACCCTTTTAATATTTAAACAATTAAAAATATAATATAATAAGCAATGAAAGGTTATTTTTAAATATAATTTGAAGTTGCATATGATGGTTAATAAGCATTAGATAAAATAAGCGAACTTTAAAACAAAAAAATGTCTATTGATTTAATGATAATAGGTAATAAATATGTTCTATATATTAATATTAGTTTTCATACTTAAATATTAGTTAATCATAATATAACTAAATTTAATTACGAAAAATTTAAGATTATGAAATGCCTATTTTAAATGGAGCTGAGACTATGGAAATTATAATATAAATGTAGTAATAATAAAAAATTGATAGCAAAATGAAGGTTTGGCTTTGTTCTGCAAATGGTATAGAGAATGACATAAAACCTAAAATCTTAAAAAAATTTAGTTAGGTATTGGTTAAGCCTATAGACTATAAATTTCTCTAGAAAATACTAATTTAAACATTTTATAATAAAAATTGAGTTTGATAAAAATATAGTTCATTGAAATTATTAATGGAAAATTGATAGTTAATAATGGCTTAAACAATAATGTAAAGATTATAATCAAATTTTTTATAAGTAAAATACAAATTGATAAATCAAATTTAAACTTTATGATTCATGTAAATATTATTAAACTGAGTTTATATATTTTATATTTAAATTTTATTATAATAATTTTATGTTACATAAATTATTGTATTTTTATATTAAAATTTTAATATTTACTAACGATATAAAGTAAAATAATGTAAACGGGTTATTTTTATTTTTAATTCTCATATAAATTTCATATATTAAGTCTTAATTTATTATAATAATTAGCATTGTATTAATTATAACTCGAATTAGTAATTTTCAAAAAAAATTTAAAAATTATTATTTTTTCAAAAATAAATAAAAAAATAAATTTGATTAAAAATGTTGGATTATATAGATAAATAATAAGCAAATAAAACCAACCAAAATATAAATAGAAGAAAAGTAAATATAAATGTGTATAAAAATATAAACATTCATGTATAATTTTTTGATTTAATCAGTTTTTATTCTTATTTTATTTTTTTATTTTAAAAATAAAGAATAGCAAAAAATAATTTCCTGATTGTCTTATAAATGATTTACAAAGAATTAGTAAATTTATATTTAAACTTCTTATTATCTAAATTATATTTGAAAATTAACATCTTAGCCAATGAATAAATGGGTTAGCTGAATAAGAAATAATCTCGGGAAAATAATTTATAAATTTTTACTGAACTTTTTAATCAAGATATATAATAAAATAACAAAAAAAATAATAGCATTATATAGAATTAAAAAAGTAGTAAAAAAATAGAAAAGGGCACGAATGAAATGGAAATTCAAAGTAGTTAATAACTAGTTTCTAAAAAAATAGCATAAAATGAAGATATTTTTAAATTAAAAAAATAAAAAATTTATACTCTAAGCTTAGAATTAGATTCATAATTATAAATATCATAAAAATATCCTACAATCAATAATAGAAGTTCTTTTATCAAATATTAGAAATTTTTATAAAATAAAATTAATAAAAATTCAGAAAAATAATAAATTAAAAATTGCTCATAAACTCTGTTACCAGAAATTAAAGTAATAATAATGCATAAATATATTTTAAATAATAATTTAAAATAAAAAATTTTTATTTTAAAATTTTAATAATCTATTTAATTTATTACTTTATTTGACAATATTTTTAACATTTATTTAATTTAATCAATATATTAATAATATGTTAGAAATTTTAGTTTATAATTTCAATATAAATAAATTTTTATATATACCGTATTTATAAGAATTGAAATTCTTAATATTATTATTATTTATTTTAATACATTATTCTATTAAAAAAATTATTTTTACGAAAAATAACAATTAATAATTAAAAAATAAATTTAAACACAAATGAAATATAATAAACATATTTTTAATTTTAACACGCAGGGCAAGGGTTAAAGAAGTTTTTCATAGCCAGATATTAAAGAAATCTCTGAACGAATTTAAGAAAATAAAGATATATTTTAAGGATAATAAATTTTAAATTATATTTAACAGCCATTCTAAGATCCTAAAAATAAAATTAAATAAAAAAAAAATTAAAGCTATTAAAATAATGAAATTAAAAAACCATAAAATATAAAAATTTACCAATAAGAATAAAAAATATAATCTAAATTATCACCCAAAAAAATAAAGAATACAAAATTACATTTCGATTTAATTGCTAATAAATCTAACAAAGTTAATTCTTTAAATAAAAATAATAATAAAACATCTACATTTTAATTTATCACTGATTAAAATAAAAATAAAATAAATACATTGGTATAAAATAACTTATGTAATTATATTAATAATAATGAAGTTAATTAGAATAACATTAATAATGAAAATTCCGTTATATTAGATGAAAAATAAGATAAAAATTAAAATATGCAATAAATTCCAAATATTATAAACTTTGTTAGTTCATAAAATTATCTTTAAAGTTAATTTACAATAAATAAAAATTAATCATTGGATTTTGATGATTAGAAATAAGACAATGTATAAAACTAAAATGTTAAAAATAATTAAAAAAATAATAAAGATGGTTAATTTAATTTGGATCTTAACTTATCGACATCAAATAGTACACATAATAATTATTAAGAAGATAAATGCGAAAAAAGTGAAAAATAAAATAATTAGAGTATTTTTAATATGCAAAATTAAAATAATTTAATAAATTAAAAAGACCAACATAAAATACAATCGACAAATTTAATATAAAAGAAGATTTTAAAGTAATAAAAATATCAGCAATTAGATGACCTACCTGACTAATATGAAAAATAAGTGTAAAAAAATAGCTAAAATTTGAATTAAAAAATGAATAAAAATAGGGCTAAAATTGCTAAAGTTATATGTAATATAAGAAGAAATTAAATAAATTTAAACGAATCTACTATATATAAAAATAAAATATCAAAGGAAAATAAATAAAGTGAAAAGCTATACTTTTTGTAAAAATAAATTAGATCAAAATCTACTCAATAAAATTATAGTCAAAATGAGTCATAATATAAGTAAATATAAATAAAAAAAAACTTTTATCATCACTAAATTAATCTAGAAACCAGCTAAATTTTCATAAGAAAAAAAAGTTAGAATAAAAAACTTAAACAAGCATAAATACTGCCAAAAATAATAAATTAAAATGAAAAAGAAAAATTACCTTAAAATATAAACCATCTAAGTCAAAATATGATTTCTAATAAAATTAACAAAATTTAATAAAAAATTCAAATCCAAATTTAAAAAGGTAATTAAAATCTTTAATATTTTTTTGTAATAAAAGTTATTTAATAAGATTTTATTTAATTTTAATTATAGAAAATTAAATAAAAGATAATGATAATAATGAAAAATAGTAAAATTTGCAAGTTTTATTTTCTTAAATGGAAAAAGATGAGTAATAAGATAATAATGCTAAAAAAAATAACTAATTGGTCGCAAAATAATTAAATTAAAATTTAAATAAAAATATTTAATAAAAAAAACCTCCAAAATACATATAATTAAGTAATTTAAGTTAATAGTTATTATAAGACTAAAATGAATTCTAAAATAATGAAAAAATATAAAATTAGATCATAAAATAGCAAAGCGATTTAAAACAATAAAAAAATATAGACATTTAAAATCAAAAATTAAATTAACAAAATTAATAACTAAAATCCCGAGTCAATAAAATTTTATTCTAAGATTCTAAAATTTCTGAATCTGAAAAAAAAAATCTAATCATAAATAATGATGATAATTAATAAACAAGTGATAAATAAATATTTTTTAATAAAATAGACTTATAAGATAAAAAGGCAATTCGTTCTTAAAGCTTAGAACTAAATGATAATTATTCATATGTAGACCATTCAAAAAACATTTAAAATCCTTTTAATGGTAAAAGTTATTATAATTTCAATTAAAGCAAAGTTCTTAAAACTCTTTTTAGAAAAATGCCTCCTAAACTAATTTCACAGTTGCTAAAATTTAAATAAAATATATAACTGCAACAGGAATAATAAATTATATGTATAAAAAACAAATAAATTGAATTTAAACAAACAAATTAATTTAAATAAAACAATGAGAGTATTTAGTAGCAATCGATAAATAATAATAAAGAAAATTTAAAATATTAGCAAGAAGATAAACTAATTTTTAAAAATCAAAGCCATTTGATCAATTTTTTAAACTAATAAATTTCTAAAGAATAATAAGATGTTCAACCTGTCACTGATATTAATTCCTCTAATAAATCTATATAAGCTTAGAAATATAAAAATAATGAATAAGAAGTAGATGATGAAAATGAAAATGAAAATGAAGATTAAAGATAAATTTAAAAAAGTAATAAAAAAGTTATTGACTTAAATCAGCTTAAAAGATTAAATTAGAAAAATTAGTAGTCAAGTCATTTATAAAATAAAAGTTAAAATATGTCATAAATTTCTCTCGAAATATCTAAAAACAACTCACCTTAAAATAATGATATAAAAGATATTATATAGTATGATAATAAAGAAAAATAAGCAGGAAAAAGCAAAAAAATTTTTTATTATAGTATTAGTAATTAAATTAAATCTCATTCAAGTTCACCTAATTCCTATTAAAATATTGGATTTAATATATCTTTAGTAAATTAGGAATAAAAAACTTTGGAAAATTAGTACTTATTTTATATTTATATGATAAAAACTATATAATAAAAATTATCACTTTCAGTTACTATTTAATTAAATATTTTTTTTTTATTATTGTAATAGAAATAGATTAAATTATTCTCAAACAGATATTTAAAGATCTAAAAGCTAAAGCAAATAATAATAAAAATAATAGTATTATTAATCTATTTCATTTGATAAAAATTAATGGAAGAAAAAATATATGTAAATCTACTTTAATATTTATATTTATTAAATTTATATATAAATTTATTTTTAATAATTAAAAAGTAGAGGTTTTAAACGAGAATTAAAACCTAATTAGCCTCCTAACTTTCATTAAATTATTTAAAATGATTTCGAAGAATAAAAGATAAAATTTTATAAGCTATAAAATTAACCTTCGATAATAATAAACTCGGGTTAAACTTTACTATAAGACAGATATGATTCAGATACTAAACATAAATAGTATACATATTTATTTTATTACTATTTTTGGTGTAAATAATTAAAATTAAAAAAATAGGCAAAATCTTTAAATTCTTTAATAACAAGTTAATGAAATGAGAAGAATATAAAAATCAAAAAAGAAATAGAAAAATATTAAAAATTAAAATAAACAAAAATGTGAGCCAAATAAAATAAATGAAGATTTTTATCTAGGAGCATGGTAAAATTCTTTGGAATTAGATCAAAGTAGCACAATTGGAGATTGGTTTAATCGTTGAAATTTAATTCTTTTTGGAAAAAAATGCAAAATTAATTTAAAATGTAAAGTATTGTAATATTATAATATATATTTTTTATATTGTAAATCTATACATTAAATTTATAAAACTTTATGTAAAAATTATAATAAAGTTTTTTCATAATTCTATTAATTCTTAAATATTTTTTATAAACAAGTAAAATTATATAATTTTTAATTATAATTTTATTTAATACAAATGTAATTTATAGAATATAATTAAAATTTTTATAAATCAATATATAATATTATTTTATATAAACTAGAATTATAGATATTTATTTTCTTCAAAAATCATATTCATCAGTTTCTAATTAATTACCAGACTCTCTTTAATCGTAATCATAAAATGCTTTTGCATCTATTAACATACTAATTATAATATCTCCTTATCCACAGTTAATAAGATCTTCTAAAGTTATAGCATGAGGCACTTTTGGTTTAACCATATCAAATATTTCGTCTTTTACATCTTCTACATTAAATCCATATTTTTCTTTCTATTCTAATTTCTAAAAATTAATAAATTATAATTAAATTTTGCAACAATCATTGTTTTAATCTTTTAATTATTATAATTTATTTACATCTATTATTGGTTTGAAAAATAAATTTATAACAAAGGTATCGATAGCTTTTTTATGATAAACATCCAAAATTTTAAAGAAATATGCCAATGCTTAGGGAGTTTTTTTATTTTCCATAGCCAAAACGAAATCTAAAAATGTTTTGTAATCTAATTCGCCTTCAAATGTTTAGCACTCTTCGAAAACTCTATCTATAAAAATATCAGTTAGTCCCCAAGAATATCTGCTCAATTCAGATTTTTTTAACAAACCATTATGATCAATATCTAATTTCAAATATTTTTCATAAACCTTCATAGCCGATTAAACAGAAAACCTAGTTAAAAGTTTAAAATATTATTTTTAATTATAATAAAAAATATATAATATTTTCAATGATTATTACTAAAATTTAAAAACATTTATATATAGTAATAATGATAGAAAATTACCAATTCTATGATAATTCTTCTGGCTAAAATCTTTCTTATCTCAATTCATATAATTCAGCTAAAATTGGAGATGTTAACATATCTTTTATAAAAATTCTACCTGTTCTTTTAGGATCCAAAAAAAAGAAAAATTTCCTGACTGCGGTAATAACATAAAATGGATAAAAATTTTCTTATAAACTAGATAATTATGCGAAAATTGGTACCAATTCAAATATATAATTTTCCAAATCTTTTTCTCTCAAATACCCATTTCTTTTTGTGTTTGTAAGTTAAAATTAATTAATTTAATTATTTTAAATAAAAAATATAATTATTATTATTTTTTTATTTTTTTAATTATTTATTCATTTATTTAAATTGATTATATTGTTACCCTACTGAGTCGTAAAGTGATATTTAGATTCTAGTTTAAAATAAGTTGACTTTTCTAACTATTGAATGGAAAAATGCAATAACGTCAATTCTACCATATTCATCTCTGTCAAATTTTAAAAATGTTGAGGCACTGAAAAAATGCCTACATTTAATTGGTAACATACTTGCAATTGTCAAAAAACTATTATAATTAATTCTTTCTTTATCATCATTTGGGGGACTAATATTATCTTTCAACAATTACCATAATTTCTCCAAATCTTTAAATTTAATTTGAAATAAATTAAATTAAACTAAATATAGATCAGTTAATTCCTTTTATTATTATACAAATATATATAATAATTGGTTATAATATTTAAAATATTTATTTTTATTATTTAACAACTATAATAATTATAATAATAAAAACAATTATCCATAATATAAACGTTAATTAATAATTTATATAAAAAGTATACATTAAAAATTAAAATATTTGTTATGTATTTTTCATTAAACTATATTTATATAAATTTATATACTAAGTTTATTTTTAATTTTTATATTTTACCATCTTTATCTAAAATTTCACTAGTTTTATGGTGTAAAAATCTTGTTCTAGCTTCTTATCTAACTCTAAAACTAAGTTCATTTTTTTAATCATTGACAACTGCAGATTTTTAAAAAAATTTTGGAATTTTCTAAAAACTTTTATCTTATTTCTACTCTTTTTCTTTTGCTTCTTCTATATACTATAAAAATTTTTAATCTGTTTCATCATCAATTTCTTAAGCTGTTCTTTATGGCTTTGATTACACAAATTTTTTTAAAACATTTGACCAATCTATACTTCCTTTTTTATCCATTTCTTATATTCAACTTTTTAATTATCTTTAATTAATAAATTATATAATATTTTTTCTAAATAATGTTTTTAATTTTAATATTTTCTTAGAACTTTTCTTATTTTTATTTTTTTTAATAGTCTATTATTTTATTTTTTATTTAAATATTCTGCTATTTATTATTTTGAATTTTTTTATTATTTATTAGAAATAAATGGAAATTATTAAATATTTTATAAATTAAATACTGATAGTTGAATCTCAATTATTATCAATTTTTAATTTATTAATTTAACAAAAAACAAAACCAACTAAAACAATTTTTTCAATTATTATAATTATACTTTTAAATCATTATGTAAAATTTTTCAAAGTGATTTATATTATGTTAAATATAAGATTTTAATGAATATTAAAAATTTAATTATATAGGTTCATTGTTATAAATTATTTATAATTTCAATTAAGTAAATGGTATTTTTAAGCCATTATATTTAATCTTAATCCTATTATTATTGAATTTATATATTTAAAATATACTACTATTATTTTTCATATAGAATCTATAGTTCAGCTATTTTTATCTTATATTGTATCATCTTCTGACGAAAAAAGGATTTCACTATTAGTATAATAATTAGTATCTTCATTTTCCTAATTATTATTAAAGTTTTTATATTATTTGCTTTTAGGAGAAATAAATTGGCATCTTAAACATAACTTGAAGCATTTTATTATATATTCAAATATCTTTAAATAGCAGTACCTATTTAAGAAAAAATTTTTTACAAAATATTGAATCAAATTATTAAGCCAATATAGTTATTTTTATTTAAATATATTTTAATTATATAAAATTATTTTACATAATATTAGGTTCAATCAAAAGATAAAAGAAGAAAAATACAGATAAGGTGTTGAAAAATCCTGAATTAAATAATTTATTAGAATTTAAAAATAATTAATGGGTTTATTCATCTAAACATTTTTAACTTATTTAACTATTTGTAAACTAATTTAAATTATCAATTCTTGAATAGATATGTAAAATAATACCAAAAATTACAGCCAATAAAACAAATTTAATAATAATAATTGTAATTATTATAGGGTTTTTCTCATCATTTTTTCTAAGCAATATCTAAAAATTTGTAAAAATGAAAATATTTCTTTCACTATTATATAAAACAATAATATTTTATCTAAAATAATTAAATTATTCTAATATTTAATTAATGAATTTAATTAAGTAAACATTACATTGTTCAGTTTTTTTAGTAAAATTTATATCAAAGGAATATTTTGATATATATAAATTATAAAATTATATTTTATTTTTAAATTATCATAAAATTAACTATTAAAATCAAAATTATTTAAAATGTTTAATAATTCAATAAATAATAATAATATAATTTAAGAAACATTTATATTTTATAATTATTTATTATTTACAATATGGTGATATTTGCAATCATACTTATATTAAAATCGAGCTTCAAAATAAAACTATTAAATCTAATTTTTTAAATTCATAATAACAAATAAGATAAATTTAACAAAATTTCTGTATTAATAAATTATTTACATTTAATAGAAAAGTGAAAATTAATAACACTAGAAGGGATATCTTAGTTTATTAATAAAGTTTACTATTTTTTTAATACACAGGTAAATCTTACCTACAATTGTAACCTAAATGAATCTGATTTCTTTAATAAAGTTAGTATTCTGTATACGAACTAATATAAATCTAATAATTTAAAAATAGTTTAAAAATACGGTATATTTGCATAACTAGTATAATGGTCGATTTTTAAAACACAATTAATTTATTGAAGAATTATTTTGATTTAATTTCATATAAGATTTAAATTACTATTAATTAATATAAATTATAAAAAGATGATTTTGTAAAATAATATCAATAAAATTTAGTATTATAGTATATTTAAATCATCTATGAAATTAAATCAAAATAGTCCCTGAATAATTAACATGTTATTCAAAAAATAAATCAACCCATTTATATTAAAAATTTTTCTTACATCATAAAAATAAGGAAGATTTATAAAAGTATTTTAATCATTAATATGATAATAAGTTTCCTAATCAATATTTAATCCAACACTTATATACCTATCATCAACCTTACATTCTTTTCTTTTTGGAAATTCCAATGGGTATACATAAGAATTTTAAGTATAATTATTTTATTCACTATCCATACATACCCCTTTTCCTTCTTCGGGTTTTCCCTCAACTAAAGGTAATTTTCCATTTTCTTCTCTTATCCAATAAAAATAACTGTATTTTGTGTTATCTATAGAATTTCCAGTATAATACTTTATATACCCACCTTTTTCGTTTTCAAATTTTTTACCAAAACCAGAAGGATCTATGTCTACAGTTAGTTCGATGTCTTTTGCGTTTGGAAAAGTTTTAGCCTAATTTAGAAAATGTAAAATAGTTTTATTTGTGAAGAGGATTAATAAATGTTGCTTATATAATTTTACATTTATTAAATATAATAATAAAATTATACTTTAATTATAAGATTTAATTAGGTAATTAATATAATTTATATATTTATTTATTTAATTATTTTTATTTTAATTTATATTTAATAGAAAATAAATATCTATTAAAAATTATTAAATAAAATTAAACAATTATTACTAAATCATCTGGTAATTGTTCTGAAAGTTATAATGTCGTTATAGGACAATATTCATTTTCATTTATACAGTATGTATCCCCACATTTTTTTTCATCTGGTAAACAATTAAAATCTTCCTATAAAGGTGCCTTTTTTATGAACTCATAATTTTCAATAGATTTAGAACAAATTCTGAAGTTTTTATTTTTTTTACCGTTATTCCATTTATTAAAAATATTTATATTTTTTCTACTAATTCCTTAAATATTTTTACCATAGCAGGTATCACAATCAGATCTATCATCATATTTTATACAACATTAACCTTTTAAAAAAAAAAAATATTATATAATACATAATAGTAATTGTTTAATTTAATAACCCTTCTCAATAGGTCCAGCATAACATTGGCAACCATCCTATTAAAATAAATATATCATTTAACAGAAAAATTATCAGTTTTTTTATAAATTTTTTTATATTTTTTATTCTATTTTAATTTATATTTTTATTACAACCATTTAATAAGGTTAAAATGATAACAAAATTTCAGTAAAATAAGGACTACATATTTGATTCTATGGAATAAATTCAATTTCTGTAATAGGTCCTTTTTCCCAATTTTCTATTAATTAACTATATTCACTACTTAGATTTATTTATTTAGTATATAAATAAATAGTAAATGATGTTAGTATAATAGCTGTTATTATAACCCATACCGTATATATTATTTTTAATTTTTAATTTCTCATCTTCAATTTATGATTTTTGTCTTATGATTATTTTTGTTTTTTTTGTTTTTTTCTTATTTATTATAATTTTTTTGTTATTAATTTATAAAAAATAAGTTTATTTAATAAGATCATTGTTAAATATACGTATATAGAAAGATATACTCATTTTAATTATTTAGAAAGAAGATATGTAATATAAATATAATAGATCTCATAAATATATAATAGAATATAGATAAAACAATTACCTAAAATATATATGAAATTATATATTAACTTGGTAGATATTTAAATTCAATATTTAATGATAATTATATAAGAAATTATTCTTATAATTCTATTATCAATGAATAATTTTATATAACAACTTTATTTAATTAGCGAAATAAAAATATTAATATCATAATATCAAAATAATATATAAATTTTTTTTTTTACTAATGTTTTTTTATGATATTTAATCAATTAAATTTTTTATCGGCATAGTTGCATAGAAAAATAATTTTAATATTTATAGAGGCAAATTATAAAAGATATGTTAATAATTTGTATATAAATAAATTAATTGAGGGATATATATTAAATTTATTAAAAATTAAAATAAAATATTAAAAGTTATTAAGGCTTAAATAAAAAGTATGATAATTTCATATAAAATACATTTTTCAATCAATCATTGGGTTATTAGGAATAAAATTATTGTGATTATCCTTATTATTATTAAATTATTGCTAATAATTAGGTTAAACTGGTGTTTCATCCATATCTTACTATTGCTTTTTATTTTATTACTTTAACATCAAATCTACTTTATTGGCATATTTCATTTTATCATCATCTTAATTATCCTTGTTAAATTTATATTTTTTAGGTTTTTTACTATCATTTTAACATTTCAAACCTTTTTTACAGCATTTTTTTATTTTCTTAAACAGCTTGTAATAAGAATACCTACAAATTATATATTTTAGTTTTATTATCCCTACATTTTAATTTAAATAAATTTATTTATATTTTTATTATCTTACATAATATTAGGCTCGATTAATAGATAGAAAAAGAAAAACCCAGCTAAAGTGTTTAAAAAACCTGAATTCAGGTGTTCATTAGTATGTTCAAATAAATATTATGTTTATTTATCTAAGCATCCTTTATTAATTTAACCATCAATAAACTACTATTATACATAAAAAGTGAAATAACTTGCCATAATAATACCTAAAACCATTAATAACAAGACAAATTTAATAACGATAATTGTAATTATAACTCCATTTTTTTTGTCTTTTTTTTTGCATAAAATCTAGATAAATATATTAAAATTTATTTATAAACAACAACTAAATAATGTTAATCCTATTTTTTAAAATTGTAAATGAATTACTATATGGTGATATTTACATTTCTAATGATATTAGACCCAAGTTTCAAAAAATAGTTGCTAAAACTATTTATAATATTAATATTAATGTAAAAATTTTTATTTATTTGTATTTATTTAAACCAATTTATAAAAGTTATATATATACACTCAATATACAGATGAAAATTAATAATATTAATAAAGTTGTAGAAACTGCCTTGAAATCTTCTTCGTTTTACTAATACAAATGTAAATCTTATCTACAATTATAACCTAAATAAATCTAATTTCTTTAGTAGAGAGTATAATCTATATGAGATGTAATATATTCCTAAAAAATAAAATTTACAAACAAATATAATTAAAAGATATTTATATATTTTTTATACATCATAATAATCAGGTAAATCTTTAAAAACATTTTAGTCATTTATATCATAATAAGTTTTTTAATCTATACTTAATCCAACACTTATATACCTATCATCGACCTTACACTCTTTTCTTTCAGGAGATTCTAAAGGATATTTTCTAAAACCAGGTGAATAATTATTATCATCACTATCCAAACATACCCCATTTCCTTCTTCGGGTTTTCCCTCAACTAAAGGTAATTTTCCATTTTCTTCTCTTATCCAATAAAAAAAACTGTATTTTGTGTTATCTATAGAATTTCCAGTATAATACTTTATATATCCACCTTTTTCGTTTTCAAATTTTTTACCAAAACCAGCAGAATCTATGTCTACTGTTGATTCTGCAACACCCGCATTAGGAAAAATATTACTCTTATATTAATTTTAAAAAATTAAACTATTGTTTTTAATTTTAAAAAATTTGATTGTTTAGCCAGATTTAATTAGTTTTATTAAATTTTATCTTTAATAAAATTTTAGAATAATAGAGTAAAAATATAATTATATTTATACTAAAACACTGGGTAAGTTGTCAGAAACATTTAAGGATGTAATAGGACAATATTCATCTTCATTTATGCAATATGTATTTCCACATTTTTTTTCATTATTTAAACATGTAAAATCTTCTTACAACGGTGCCTTTTTCATAAACTCATAATTTTTAATTGATTTTGAGCAAATTCTAAAATTCTAAGTTTTACCATTGTTCCATTTTTTAAATACATTTATTTCATCTTTGTCTATTCCAGAAATTTCAATTCCATAGCAAGTATCACACTCAGAAGGGTCAGAATCATAGCAACAATAACCTTTTTTTTTAATATAAAAAAATTAACCTAAAGTTTTTTAAATTAAATTTTTTTTTTTTTTTATATTTACCCTTATCAATTCCACCGGTAAAACAATCACAACCATGCTTATTTAAATTTTTTAATTTTATATATAAAATTTTGTCATAAATTAGTTTTGTTAACGTTATTTTAAATTTAATTTTACGACCATTTTATTTGGTTAAAAAGATAATAATGTTTCGCTGTAGTTGGAAGTACACTTTTCATTTTCAGAAATAAATTCAATTTCTGTAATAGGGCCTTTTTCCCAATTTTCCACTAACTTTTCATATTCATCAGATAAGTTATCAAATTTCTTATACATAATAATTGAAAAAACCAAATATATTACAACAGTTATGATAACCCATACCGTATAAATAACTTTTATTTCTTTATTTTTCATTATTTTTATTTTTTATTTTTTTTAATTTTACTATTATTATCATTCTATTTTTAATTTTAAATTAAGAGTTTGGTGAATAAATCAAAAATATATATATATATTTATAGAACTTATTTAAAGGTAAATATTTAAGAATCATATAAAAATATTCATTATTAATAAAATTAAATAAAGTTTAATCTACTAATTTAAATAATTAAATTTTATTCTGTTGCTAAAAAAAATTTTATAAAAATTTTTTATTTAAAAATAAAACCCCTCTTCAGCATTTATAGTAAATTTTTTAAATAAAAAAAATGTTTCATTATTTCAAAAAAATTTATTGCTTAATTCAGATCAAAGATTATTTTAGTTTATTATTAATATCAAAAGAAAAATAAAATAATATACTAATTGCAAAATATTCCCTCATAATTAATTTTTTATTGATATTAGATATATAAATATAACGAATATTTTTATTTTTATTTATATAATAAAACCTATTTGTTAATTTTAAATATGATGCAAAAAATTGAAATTTTTTTTTAAGAAATAAAAAATTATACCAATTTTTAGTATGAATCTAATGTCTTTTAATTTAATTAATTATTAAATTTAATTAGAATTTAGTTTATTTAAACTTATAAAATATTTAAAATATAATTTTTCATTTTTAATAAAAGACAAAAAACAAAAAACAATATGATATTTCATTTTTAAATTAAAATATATTTACTTTCAGTTATATTTTTGATTAAGTAATATTTTTATTCTAAATATAAAAATAAATTGAAAAATATTATTTTATTAAATTGTCAATTCTATTACTAATTATATACTTCATATTTTGCAAATTATATCATTTAATATATATTATAATTGATTTAATTAATTTCGTAGTTCTGATATATTCTTATAAAATAATCAAATATTTTATAATACAATTATTCATTAATAAAGTAAAATTACTATAAGAATTTAAAATATCACAAATAAATCAATAAGAAAATCGGATGACAATTAATAAAAATTATTTTTATTAACTCTAATATTATATAATAAGAAATAATTATTTAAGGCTAAAATAATTTAAAATTAAAGAATAAAAAAAAAAAAAATTTAATTATAAATATTTAGAAAATAAATTAAAAATAGTTCATTTTAAAAAACCATATTTTATTTACATTAGAAAAAAATAAACATTTGTTAGATTAAAAAGGAGTAGAAATTGCATTTAATTTATAATTTATTTAATTATACAGCAGTATTTTTATGAATCTTTAACTTTTAAAAATAATTACTTTTTAATACTGGAAAAAAAAAAAAAATATTCATTTTTATAAATATTATAGTAAATTTAATGAAATATGCAATTAAATATTTTTTTTTGACAATAACATCCTAATTATTAAGTATTAATATTAGAGACTTGGTACATCCAGTAATATATAACTAATGAAAATTATTTTCATTTTATCGCCAATATCAGAAACAAACAGATGAATAATAATATCTACTATAAATAATTAAAATTTTTCATAAAATTTATAATAAAATTACAAAACAAAATAATTAAATATAAATAATGAATAATTCTAGAACAGAAAAATCGATTGGTACTAATTAAAATTCTTAAAATTCTATTTAATCATAGGAAACCTAATCATTATATAACGGTGATTTATCTTTTGAAGTAAAATTTACTTAATAAAACAAAAGAAACCTCAAATTCGATGAAAATTTAGCAAAATATATATTTTAGGAAATAGTAAATAATAAATAAAATAAAGGATAAATTATTAAAAGTATTGATAATTCTAAATAAAGGACAGCTTATAGGGAATACAATAATATAATAGAATTTCTTAAAAAAGAATAAAATCAAAATTCATAACCTATCGACTATATAAACTTTGTAAAAATTAATAGATAGATAAAAAAAAATACAATTTTTGATATTTATTCCAAATCTTAATTTTTTAACTATTTAATGGAAAAAACTGAATATAATACTAAGCCATACAAAAAATTAAATTTTATGATGATAGATTTGGTTAATAAATTTGGTGAGGAAAAAATTATTCTGAAATCCAAATCACATATAAAATACATGCAGAACAATTTTAAAGATTTCTATTAAAAAAGAAAAAAATAAATAATTAAAAAACCGTAATAAAAAGAAAAATAAATATAAATATAAAATTGTTAAGAAACATAAAATAATTAATATTAATAAAAATAATAGTAATAATAATATTTATAACAACCAGAAAATGTATAAATATAAACATAATATTAAATTTAGGATAAGAATTACCATAATACTGAATAATAATAAATACAAATATCTTCGTAGGAATCATAATATTATATCGAGGAATTAAAATAAAACAATGATATAAAATAAAGCGATTGGTTTTAATTTATCCAAAATAACAATTAAAATTGTTTAAATTTTGATATTAGTTTGCATAATGATTTATATAATAACAAATATAATGATCTAGATACAACAATAAATAATGATAATAAATGTGAAGACTTTATTTAATAATAATTTTAAAATATTAATGACTATTTGACTAATGATAACGAATATTCAATTTTAACTAATTATAACGTGGAAAACTGAACTTTAATTTATAAAAAAATATTCCATATTTTATCAAAAATAGAAATCTATTGTACTTATATATATTTATATCAATTTGATTTAAATTGATATAATTTTAATAAAAATTGATTTATTTTTAATATATATTAGTAAATATCTTATAATTATTAAATATATATACTAGCGTTTTTAAAATTTATAAAATGTATTATATATTGAATTATATAAATTATAGATTGTATATTAATGTATTTAATTAAATAAGTCTTTATATAATTATTTTAAATAATTATTTCAATTTTAATTTATTTAAAATGTATAACCATCATTTTGATATTCTAATAAAATAAAATTATAAATAAAGTATTATAAAATGAATATTTAAAATTATTTATAATTTAATGGTATGAAATATTTTTTTTATTTTTATAATTATTATTTTTTATTACATAGGTTTTTATTGAATAATATTTATCTATAAAGGATTATACTAGTATGTATTTTTTACGAAAGTTTTATTTAAAATAAATAATAGTTTTAATTTTTATTACGTCATTGGTGACTTGTATTTACAATTACATTTTTATTTATCAAACATTAAAATATACGATTTTTTAAACACGCATTATTCTTTTTCATCATATTCTTAAATCAGTATATTTTTATTATAATAAATAATTCCTTGAATATTTTCAAAATTTAATAAAAAATCACATAAAAATAAAACAAAAAATAGTATAATAAATATAACAAAAACTATTATACTTTCTCTATAAGATTTTTAAATTAATAACTTTAATTTTTAATAAATGAACCTAGCTTCATTTCTAATTCGAACTATAGCAAATGAAATAGTTGAAGATCTTAAAATTATAAGAGATATAGCCGTTTTTCATTATTAAGATCGTAAAAATTAAAAGAAATTAAAAAAATTGTCAAATCGACTTCGGAAAAAAATGAAAAATGCAACCTAATATGATGAATGGAAAAATTTAGCATTATAACATGATAATTTACCCTAAAGCAAAAATTGGAGAAAAAAAGTTTAATCGAAACATTTTGATTTTAAATATATATAATTTTTGAGAGATGAATTAAAAAATGCAAGGATCTCTGAAAATGATATAAAGATAATTCATATTTTAAGGTAATATATAAACAATAAAACCAAATTTTAATTGGCAATAAATTATATATAGGTTTTAATTGATATTCATAAAAATAGCTATTAATTTTAAAACATGTATTAATCTTTCTACCTTATATTAATATTTTTTTTATTTACAAAAGATCTAATAGTTTTAGAAATATAGGAAATATTTTAAACAAATTTTTATATATAAAATAATATATGAATACCAAATAACTGATTTAATAATTTATGGAAGAAGTAAGATTATGTGTGCAATATTTATTAGTTTCAAAATCAATAACTTAAGCTCAAAAATTTGAATTTCTCGTAGAATAAAAACATGCTTTAGGAAGAACTGCTTTGATTTTTTCAGGAGGAGGACTATTTGCCCTCTACAGTTTCGGAATACTTTAAGTAAAAAATTGCATTTAAAATTAAATTTAATAGCAATTAAAAATCTTATTTTATAAAACAAAATAATATTATTATTTCAGAAAAATTAAAGCTTAATAATATTAATAATTATTATAAAAAAACTTTAAAATTAGATGCTAATAGAGGAAAAAGTTTTTCCTAAAATTATTGCAGGTTCTAGTGCAGGTTCTATCGTAGCTTCGTTAGTGGCTTCTTGTACAGAAGAAGAAATTTCAATAAAATTAAGAAATTAAGGTGAACTAAATTTTGACGCCTTTATTTCTGGCCATAGAAATTCTTCATTTTTATCCAATTTTTGGAAAAGAGTTAAAAAATTATTTAAAGAAGGAGTCATTTTAGACATTTAAAAAGTAGAGCAATTTGTTAAAGATAATATTGGTGACATAACTTTTTAAGAAGCTTATGATAAAACTGGCAGAATTTTAAATATCACAGTTACTGGAAGCCATTAGCATTCGCAGTAAAATAATTTACTTAATTACATTACGGCCCCTCATGTTGTTATATGGTAATTTAATTTAAAATTTTATATCTTTTTTTAATTAAATTAAAATTTAAATTTACATTAAATTATATACATTTTATTTTGCTTTTTAAAAAAAAATATAAATAAATTTTAGGAGCGCTGTAGCCTGTAGCTGTAGTATCCCTTTTATTTATGGGTCTTCAACATTAAAATGTAAAAATGAATTAGGTGAAATTGTTGACTACATCTCAAATACAAGATTTGTAATATTTTAAAAGATATAATAATGATTATTAAATTATATTATATAAATAATAATTATTTAAAGGTTGATGGTAGTATAGGAGGGGACTTACCAATGCTAAAATTGGCCGAGTTATTTAACGTCACAAATTTTATAGTTTCTTAAACAAATCCATTTATAGTGCCATTTATAGATAGATTAGAACAATCAAATTCCGGAAGTTTTAAAAGATGGATGAACAGTGCATTAGATTTAATCAAAAATCTAATAATTGAGGAAATAAAACATAGAATAAAATAATTTAGTAAATTAAATTTAGTTCCTCACAATATTTAAATACTCTCAAAGTTGTTTGATTAGGTAAATTTTTATAAATACTTTTAATAAACTTTATTATTTTAAAAAAATTTTGCTAAAATTACCTTTTATATTAAGTAATATACTGGAAATATAACTATTTTTCCTAAACCTTCTTTTAGCGATTACCTTTTGATATTAGATGTACCATCATCTGATGATTAAATAAAATATTTTAAATAGTAAGGATATAAATAAACATTTGAAAAAGTTTACCAAATAAAAATGCAAACATACTATGAAAGAATAATTGGTAAAATTAAATACTTTTAATAAACATATAATACCAATATTAAAATAAAAATTTTTCAAAAAAGAAAAAGCATATTAAACTCTTTGTAAAATTGAATAAAGTAAGACCCCTTTAAATATGAAAATTAATTAAAATGGAACACTTGAAGTACAAATCGCTAAAAAAAATAACTGTAAATTATTATATTTATATTTAATAAAACTAATATTAAAAATAATCATATATTATTATTTATAAAATTTAAGTGGGAAACAGTTAGTATTTATTTAATGACAGTTAAAGTGATGATTTGGATAAATTAAATGACATAAGAAATTAAAAATCATTTAATAATAATAATCCATAGATGAAAACAGGTTTCAGTTAAATTTTTGAGGGTAATAATAAAATGAATAATAGTGAAAGTCAGGTAGCAATATTTTAACATATGTTTATAGTTTAATTTTAAATACAAATTTATTTTATAATAAAATAGGATTTTTCGAACACAATTCAAGTTGATTCGGATAAAGAATATGACTGCAATTAAAAATTTTTAGATAATGAAATTAATTTAGCCCCAGATGACCAAGTTGAAGGTTAAAATTTAAACCATTCATAATAATTTTTATTTAAAAATGGAATTAATAATAAATAGCAATAATAAAGAAGTTTAAAAAAACTAAATAGGAGACCAAGGAATTATTCTTTTACAATTCCCAGATCTTAGTCCAAAGAATTCCTTAAAAATTTAAATGAATAATCTCTAAAAAAAGATTATAAAAATAAAAGAGGACTTTAAAAATCTAGAAATTATTAAGCTAGACATAAAAATGCAATTAACAATGATAATTAACAATAATATGATTCCTCTTCTGATATATGATAATTAATATGAATATTTCATAAAATCTAAACTTTATATATATAAATAACCGTACTTTATTTTATTAAATTTCCTTTTTATTTTATATTTATCAAATTTAACTTAGTGCTTATATAAATATGATTTATAATGTATAATGTATAAAAAGTACATTAATTACTACAAAGTATATAATAAAAAAATCAATAATTTACTTTATAAAATCATTTAAACTTTTATTAATTACTAGAATACTTTGATTTTTAAAAATTTATGGGTCTTTTATTTTCACTAAATTTATTACTATTCAAATCATTATTTTAATTTCTATTTTAGTATCTGTGACCAGACCTATAATGTTATGTTAGTTAAATTTTATTTGTTGATTCAAATTAACTATTATCCATTTGTATTTAATTTTATTTATCCGTAAAATTATTTAATGAATTATTCTAATTATTATTTTTCATTCTTTTAGTGTCATTATGTATTTTTTCAAAAGTAGTATCATATTAAATTTTTTTAATTCTTTAATTTTAATTTTACTAATCACTACCTAAATTAACTTAATTATCACTAATAGAAGATTCACTTAAATTTGAAGATTGTTCAAAATTGATCTTTTCATTTTACAAAATATCATTTTCATCGTCATTTTTATTTTTTGACATATTTATAATTTTTTTAGTTTAATTCTAATCTAAACTATTATTATTATCATAACTGTAGCTTTCTATTTCCATATCTGCATAATTATTTTAAGAAACACCTATTACACTTAAATTTCTGCTACTTTCTAATTCATATTTCTAATTTGTTAGTATTTCTGAATATTCACCCTCTTATAATATATCATCATTTTAAATATTATTTTAAAAATCTGGCTATCTTGATGACATTCTATAATTTTAACTATGTTAAATAGAATTCCTAAATGAAAAATTAAGTTCATCTGGATCTTCAAAGCTCTCTTTTTTTTAAAGTATTTTTTGTTTTTTTTCACTATTTTTTTTGCCTTTTTTATCTAAATTTATTTTATGATTATTTAATTTTAAGTTAGTATTTTTTTCATTTTCTTTAATCTTTGTTTAATAACCAGAAGCAGAATAATATTATTAAGCTGGCATTACATAATTCATCTGATTTCCATATTAATTATTACCAAAGTCGCTCAAATAATTTAAACTATCAGTTACCTCTAAATAATCTTTTTAAATACTATTTTAATTTTAATTCGCATCATAATTACTAGATTATTAAGTTTTTTATTCATTGGAAATAGAATTATTTTTTGATGAATTAATATTATACTTTTAATTTTTATTTTCTTAACCAGAATTATGATAATTTAAAGTGTAATTACCATTAAACTGCGAAGTTTATGAATGATTCTATTCATAACCAATTTATTATACAGGTTAATAATTTTGCTATACTCCTATTATTTATGATTATTAAATTTATGGAACATAATTGTTTTGGTAACCTATTGACTAATAAAAGATTTAGTTTTGAGACTTTTAATTTTATTAATTTTTTGCAATTAATTTTTAATTGGTAGCTTCCAGTAGATTTCTCGATTCATTAGTTAATGGATTATTTATACCTAATGTTTATTTCCTTATATTATAACTCTTTTTGAAATTTATAATGGCTTCCTAGTATTTTTCTTATTTTTACATTAGTAGACCTATATTATAATACAAGTCACCAAAAAATGGAGTGTTTTTATTCGAATTATGATTTAATTTTATTTCTAAAACTTTTTAATATAAGTTTTCAGCCTCCAAAAATTAATCTATTCTTTTATAAATTACTGCAATATTCATTAGAATTGAACAAGTATTAACATGATTTATACCATTAATCTGTTACATAATTTTTAATGATTTTTAGTAATAATCCAAAGCCTTTTCAAATTTAACGAGCTTAAAATGCAAATTTCCTAAATTATTATATAAATCAGAAATATAATACCCTCCCTTTATATTATTAAACTGGTAAATTTTTTCTGCCTGTTCAAAACTATTTTAAGCTTCTTTATATTTTTTCAGTTCCAAATAGCACATACCCATTCCCATAAAGGTAAATGCCAAATCTAGGGCATTTTCAGGTAATTATTTTTTACGAATTTCATAGGCTTTTTTATATAATTTTAACGCTTTTTCCGGTTCATGTACTTAACAATAAGAAAAAGCTAAGTTTATTAAAACTGGTGATATTTGTAAAGAATCTTTTTAAATTATTTTTTCAAAACATTTTTAAGATTTTAACAAAATTTAAATAGCTTATCCATTATTTCCTAGTTTTTAGTTTACTCCTCCGATTAAATTCAGACAATCAGCTTCAATAACATAGAATTTCACTTTTAAAGCAAAAAGTATAATTAAAATTAAAATATAATTAAAAAATTTAAAAATAATTAAAAAAAATTTAATAATATATTATATATTTTTTTATTTACTTCTTTCCTATAAATATAGCTTTTTATCTACTTTACACAGTTATTGATTAATTTGTTAGCATTCTTTCAAAACTCTATTATAAGTCTCCAAACTTTAATAATTTAAACCTTAATTGCTGTAACAATAACCCAATATCAATTCATTTTACCAAATTTTTCCTTTTATTTCATAATTTTTTTATTGAAATTCTTAATACATTGTCTTATTTAATTTTTCATTTATATCTTTATAATTATACTAAATTTCTTCCAATTATTTTATAAATTTTTATCGTATCTACTCTAAAATAATTTATTGGTTTTTATAAAGAGCATTCTTTTCAAAAAATAAATGTTACTCAATTAATTAATCAATACTTAATTAAAGATTTTATATTTTTTATTTTTCTATTAATTATTCCTACCAATATTTAATTTTATTATTATTATCATCTAAAAATCCTTTGTAATTTTTATTTTATGAAATAAGCTCATTTACTTATTCTAAAACTTCTTCAAAACTATTATAATATTTTAGACTAAAAATATTCTGTAGAATCTAAGAAAATTATTATCCCAAAAAATTATCATATTTTTGTAAAAAAATTTTCCAGTTATTTTATGACAAAATTGGATCATTTAAAAAAGGGTAAATGCAAACCTAAATTGTTCTGGCTAAAGTATATAATTCATATCTAATAACATCTTATATTTAAATGCCTTAGCTTTGTAATTTTTTCATAAATTATTTAAAAGGAAAATAAAATTATGTGTAAACTTTTGGATAACTAAATTATTCTAATTCTTCGAAATCAATTCCTCCTCCTAAATCAGTCAAATAAACTAATAATTTTTAATGGTTATTTTAATCATATTAGACAAGAACATTATTGGGCTTCATCTAAAATTATTTTTTAATTATAAATTTAAAGAGAAAATAATAAAAAATATATAAATTTATATCACTAAATTTAAAAAAATAATACATCACAAAAAAATATCCCATTATCTTTAAGTTCTTTCATCGCCGATAAAATTTAAAAAAAAATGTATAAAATATCTTCTTAGCTCAAATTTTATTTAATTTAACAATATTATTATAAATCACAGGCACCTCTTTCCATAATAATTTAATATTCCTAATTATCCCCCAAATAAAACTGTAAAAAATACTTATTTAAATTTCTTTATAATACTTTTTCATATAAATACTTTTCGTTTTTATAATCGCTATACCTTTTAAAGGTTTTAATAATTATCATCTGATATCTATTTAAATCGAATCCTTATTTTATAAAATTAATTTTAATTTAATATAATATAATTAATTAATTAATTAAAAAATAATGATATATGTAATTTAAAATTAAGCATATATTATATAAAATTTATCTCATAATTTTTTTTAATTGATGTTAATACTATATATAATTTTTCCAAAGATAAATTAATTAAATATATATATAAATTTATAAATTTATTATTTTTTTTTAAATTTTTTTTATAATAATACTTTATTTTTTATAAATTAATTATAATAATTTTTACCTAACTTTATTTCACCTTATCCTCCTCCTTTAAGATCTTGTAGAAGAACGATATTTTATTACTATAAATAATTCAATCCTTCAGGTAATTTTACTTATTTTTTTTTGGTTTTATTATTATTAGTAATTTCTGTTTCAATTTTATTATCTTCAGTTAAATTAGATCTAATACTTTCGTTATTAAATTTATTTTTTTATGTTTATATGCTAATTGAACTTTCATTATTCGGATATATTGTTTTATTCTCTATTTTTAAGTTATTTTCGTTTAATTATGACAAAATTTCTTTAAAATTTGCTTTTATTTAAGGGTTTAAAGAACTGAATTTTTTATCAAAAGACCAATGATTATTATTAAAATATTAATCAACTTTTTATCTTATATTAATGGGTGTATCATAACTTTTTAATTCATAATTTATTTTCTAATAAATTTGCTTTTAAATTTCTAATAAAATTTAAAGTTTATTTTTATTTTCTTATTCCTACTAGATATTATTTTATTTTTATTATAAGGAATAAAACTGTTGGTCAATTAATCCAAAAATTAATAGCATATCTAAGAAATTAAATTTTATATCATTTATCTACATTTTTTGTAATTATTCTTAAAACTTATTTAATTTAAATTTATCATCCACTGTACACATAATATTTTCTAAATCTTTATTAACCCATATAACAATTTCTTACTATTAAGAATTTTTTATGGAATATTCATTAAAATCTTCCAAATTTACAAATTATTTTTTTTGCTATTAACTATCATGCTATTAAGTTTATATTTCTAAAATTTGTTATTAGTAGAAATATTCAACATTTTAATTCTATTATAAATGTCTATATAATTCCTCAATTAAAACTTTTAAAATTGTAAAATATAAAGTTTCATCAGTTTCTAAATGATTTAATTTTTATTCCATTCTTTTTTAACTTAAATCTTATGAATTTTAATTTTTTAATACAATTCTACATTTATATTAAGATTCACTACTTTCCACAGGCATCATAAAACCCTCATTATTAGACATAATACCAGAAAATTAACTATTATTTTAATTCTTTCGATCATTCTATATTTTGCCATTTTACTGAATATTTAACTTAAAATTATTTGTTTAACTTAAATTTTATTATAAAATTTCACTTTATTAACTTTTTTCTTAATAAGAAATTTTTTTATTATTATGAAAACTGCTTTTATGTTATTCTTCTTAACTATTTTCATTTGTAGAATTAAGATTTTAACTGGCTAATTTGCAATTCTAATAAAAATTAAAATCCAAGCTTTATAATTATTCTACTGAATTATTATAACTATTGCTTTATTTTTGTCCTAATATTTTATCAAAAAATCCCATTTCCTTGTTTAATTTTCCTAATATTTTTATTTTTAATTAATTTCATATATTAAAATATTCAATAAATAATTGCAAAAGATGATGAATTCTTATAGACCCTGTTGTAAATATTTAAAATACATATTCTTCTATATTTTTTATTAAAATTAACAATATATTATTTATAAATATAATTATCAAGTAAAAGAAAGTAAAATATTATAATAATAAATATATTTTTTAAATCAATAGTTAAATTTTAGTCTAATTAAAGGAACACCTTAAATATACTTTCTTTACTATATTTTATTTCTAAATCCTTATTAAATTTCTTGATTATCTTAATTTTCTTGAGTAAACGTTATATTAACATCAGCATATTTTTCATCAGCATCCTTAAATTAATTTAAATATTAAATTATTTATAATTTTTTTTCGGAGAAAATTTAAAAATAAAGAATATTATAAAAAATTAAATTTACATCCAAATTCAACATTTATATTAATTTTCTATATCTTATTTTTTTGTCTTCATCTTTTTTATTTTTATACAAATCTTTTATGTATATTTGACTAGTTCCTTAAATTAAATCAACTGGGAAAATTCCGTACTTATTTTATAATTAACTGAATAAGCCTTCAATAAAATCATTTTCTCCTTTTATGATATTAATTTCCCATTTATCCCATATATTAACTGTAATTTATTAAGTTATTTTATATTTTGGATAAATACCCGGCTCTGATTACTATAAAAATGGTATAGCTAAATTCATATATGAATTTTTAAAATTTTCTAGCTTTCTATTTTTAATTCCAAGGGTCAAAACCTAAATTTTGAAATTGTTTTATTTATAATTTATATATAATAAAAAATTAGATATATTTGTACATATTAAATAAATAAAATAAAATTTATATTATTTAATTATAAATGTTACTTTTATCATTTCTATACACTGTAATCCAGCAATGCTAGATGTTGTAGTGGCCAATGCAGGTAGAATTCTGCCCGCTTTTAATTTTACATCTATCCACTCCATTTATTCTAATCCATAATTATACGCTCTTATATTCGTCATTGAAGTTAAAAAATCAATATGGAAATTATTCTAAAAATATAAAATTTTAATAAAAATTATTATATAAATGAATTTTTATCAAAATTATAATATAAATAAAATATTATGATTATAATTTAAATAAGATTATTACATCATCATCTTTTTCAAACTCGATAGGACAAATTAAATTATTTATCGACATTTTTTTTTAAATTTTAACATAGTTGTTTTTTTTATCATATTTTAAAAATTCTGAAAAAATTTGACAGATTTCCTCAATTAAATTTTATTTTTCGATTTATATATTATTTTAATTAATCTTTTATTAATTTGTTTTTTCATTTTATTTCTCATTTTTTTTGTCATTTTAATCTTTTTTTTCCACCTCATCTTATATGTTTTTTATTTTTTCTTCAGTTAATTTATGCTCTTTAATTTTAACATCCTATAAATATATTTCCAATACTCTTTCTTAAATTTATTCACTTCCAATGTCTTCAGGAATTTATATATTAAAATTTTATGCCATTAAAACTCCAAAAGCAATTATAAATTATTTATGAAATTAGTTATTTTTATCAAATTTTTCTATTTTAGGAGGTCTTTTTGGCAAACTCCAAAATAAGCTACCGTCATTTTATATTTTATCTAGTGGATAAATTGTTAATAAATCTTAAATATTGTGATTAAACAGCTTTTCAAATTTATTTCTAGCTAGCATTATACAATCTTTAAAATTTTTTGGCATGTTTTCTAAAAAATTTTTAAGTTTTTGAATTTATTCAAATTCTACACTATCTGTTTCGTTCTCTATCATTTTCTATAAAATTTTTCTAGAATTCTAAATTTTATCATTAAAGAATTTTTAAAACTTATCTCTAGCCCTAAAAAATATTATAAAATTCTATATAAAATTCAAATATTTAACTTTTTATTTATAAATTTATTATATTTAAAAATTTTAGTTAATTTAATAATTATTAATATTATTTACCATTCAACACAGTGTATGGTTTCCTCAGGAAACATTTTTAAAGTACAAACTGGAATTTAATTTGAATCATTTTAAGGATCTTTTTTTGATCCATAACTTTCAGTTAAAAATGGAATAACTACCTATAAAATATACAAAATATTTGAAATTAAACATAATTATTTTTATATATATATATGAATAAAAATAAATCATGATAAATAACTTATCTATATTTAAATATTTATATAAAAATTTTTTTTATATATTATTTACAACCCTTTTAATTTTTTATATAAATTTTTTTTTAATCAAACACATATAATATATGGGTTTGATTAAATAATAAACAAGCGAAAAATTATATAAAAACAAAGTAAAACAATATTATTGATTATTTTTTTTTTTGGCTTTGATTACAATAAAAATTTGGTAAAAAAAACAAAAGGATAGTAACATACCTAAACATGTCCTTTACTTCCCAAAGTACCACTTTCAATTAATGGCACTTAATTTTTAACGCATCTTTGGTCAACATATACTCTTGCTTATACATTATCTAAGGCATTCATTATAATATTTTATTATCTAATAAATTAATCATTATACATGTTTTCACTTTATGGGCCAATTTTGTCTTATTTCGCAAATATTTTGCCCTAAAGTTACTTATTAAATTATTATATAACAGCAGCTGCAGTCATTGATTTAGATTTTTTAATGTGTTTTTCTCTAAATAAAAATTATCTACTTAAATTTGAGTTTTCAATAAGGTCGGGATCGGTAACCAAAATTTGCCCATTTTTTTAACTTCCTATTCCTAGCATAGCATAATTTTTTAATAATTCGCAACCAATTGCCCCAGCCCCTATTTAAAATATTTTTTAATTTTAAAGATTTTCTAAATTTTCCATTCCTAATAAAACTGCTAATTTATAGTATATGTTATCATTTTTTATTTTCTCTAATTATGTAATTTTTATTTATAAAAGTTTTTCTAAATCTAAAAATTCCTTAGCCTATTAATTTATTAATATATTAATAATTGAATCTTCTTGTTATGCTACTATTTCTTTTAATTTTTAATTTATTTTTTCATTATCTGCCAATTCCTCTGTGTCATAAAACATAATTTATTCTATAGGATTCCATTTTTTAGTTATAGCCTTTATAATTTGTATTAAAAAAAAGAATATGAACTATAAATATATTTTACTTTATATAAAAATTAATTTTTACTTTTAAAGCTTCTTAAGCAGTTAATCCTCCAGTAATAGCAGATTAAGCAGGTAAAATTCCTTGACAGTAAAAACTGAATTTTAATACCTATAATTTAATTAATTACCAATATTTTTAGTTTTAATCATTTTCCATATTTATTTATTCAAATTTTAGTTATTCTTTAATATTAAACATAAATTATTCTTATAAAATATTATAAACTTTTTAAGCATCTTATAAGTTAAAAGGCCTTGGTAAAGAATAGTCATTTTATTTTTAAAAAACTTCAATTGCATTGAATAAATAAAAATTTATAATCCTTTATATCACCTATTCCTATGTGTATAATGTTCCACTTAAAAATAAATTATAAAACATTAATTTAAAAATTTTTGTAACATTAAAAATTAAATAATTATTTACAATTATTTATCAAAAGGCAGCTCTTTTATTTTATCTTCATTTTAAGTTAATCCTTAATAAATTTCTCTTAAGCTTTAAAATTAACATAATTTTTTATTTTTTATTTATTTGCCTAAACAATTTCCAAAATTTATATTTTATTCACATTAAACAATGATTTCATGAATTTTTTGTATACCTTAATCATTTTATTATAATTATTTTAATTATTTTTCTAAAACTGTAACTAAGATTTATTTCCTATCATCCTTCTAATTGTTATCAATTTATTATAATTAAAATTACATATTTTTTTCTATTTATTGAATTAATTGATCTTATCCCTAAACCAATTATAATTTAAATTTAAATTTATTATCATCTTCCTCTAAAAATATAGTTTCTTCAATTAATATTTCAACTGGTGGTTCACTTTTATTAAAATAATTTTACTAAAATAATATACAAAATTAAAATATTTAAAAATATAAATTATATACCTATCCTATTCTTCAACTATAAACTCATCTCCAAAATCATTTATTATTCTAGTATAAAATCCAATTTATTACACATTCAAAAAATAAACTTTTTTATCATTTTTTCTGCACATAGCATTTATTTTTAAAGCCAAATCTTAATCTTAATTTATAAGTATTATAACATCAAAATTCCCTAAAAAATAATCACCTAAAGTTTTATTAATACCCATTTCTAAACTGTATTTTTCAGGATAACTTTCAACTTAAACGTATTAATTTAGACTTTATAATTTGTTAACTGAAGCTTCAGCCCTATTTTTTTTTTATTCTACGTCTTTTTCTTCTAAATAAAATTAACCTAATAAATCTTATTTTTCCACTTTTTTTTTATCATATATAACTACTTTTTAAACGCCTGTTAAAACCAAATTTTTAGCAATTTCTATCCCTGTACTATCCATGCCTGCTATAAAAACTTAGGCAGTACTTTATTTAACTTTTTTTATATAAAAATAATATTTAATGCTAATTTTTACTAAAAATACAAAATTAATATGAAAATTTTATTAATTTTTTAAATTCCTTTACAATTAATTTTATTTTAAATATTTTTTTCAATTCATCATTTTATCATATTTCATATTTATTATTTTAATTTTACCAATTGCATTTTTTCCAAGTGCACCAATACTTCTAGATACTCTGTTTTCAAATTCTTTATTTTAAATATCCATTTATTTTGTTGTTTTTATTTCACTATATGTAACATCTATTTTGCTTAAATCTTCAGCTCCAGTTAATACATCCATTTAAATATCTTTTAACTTTTAAATTTTTTAATCCATACTTTAAATAGGAGACAACATATTGTAATTTATTTTCAATCTAGAATAATAAAAAAAAATTAATAAAATTTATTTAAATATTTTTTAATTAAATTAATTTTAAATATTTTACTTTAATTGTTATTATTCCCCATATTAACCCTCTTTTATTAATTTAAATTTTTATTGTAATTTATCCAATTCGGCTTTTAAAATTTCTACTTACTCTATAAGCATTTCTTTATAACCAATCTATTTTATTTTATCTATTAATTCTTTATTATGATCATAAGTGAGTCCTTCATATAATGCTGGCTTTTCCGCTTCATTTATCCATTAGTACATTTATTTTAAGATAATTTCTCTTTTCATACTAAAATTTGCCAATATAACATCTTCAAATGCCTTTAATTATATAAAATTTATAATGTTAATTTTCTTTTATAAAAAATATTATTTCATTAATTTAAACAATATTTTAGTTACTTTATTCGGATTTCTTATTTATTCAATCATGCCGTATCTTAAAGTAGACCACCTGACAACATTAATATATCCAGCATTACTATAATTATATAAAAATGATAATTTAATAAAAAAAATTTAAAAATTAAAAGTAATTAATTTCTTAACAAAAAATAAAAATTTAATTTAATCATAAAAAATAAAATAAAAAAAATTATAAACATAAATATACTTCAAATCTCCTTCTTTTGTGCCAATTTTGTCTTAATACCCAGGTTCATTAAATAAAACCTAATTTGACATAACCATAGACTAAATTGAAATTAAAATTTGCGTTAAATTTGAAACCTTTGGATTCCAGTTCTCTATATTATTTTAGCCCCTCCATGTGCCCAATAAACTCAAACAGACTTTTCCATCTTTATATAAATTAGGGTTAAATCTAACTTTTCCATGGCCAGTGGTTACAATAACACATTTAGGTGGACTGTTTGGATAATCACAGTCAAAATAAATATCAAATATAAATGAACCCTTTATTTATATAATAAATATAATCATAATTTAAAATAAAAAATAAATAATAAAGATTTTTTAAATATATAGAGTTGCACATTAAAAATAAATGAACCCTTTGTATTAAAAATAAATATAATCATAATTTAAAATAAAAAATAAAAAATAAATATATATTTTAATTTTATAGAGTTTATAACTTACTATTTTGAAGCATTAAAACTTATGTAGATTTAATTTTTTACTATTAAATTTATTTATAACAAGCAATTAATTTATTTTGATTTTACATTTGCATATGGCGTGTCTTCAGAACCCATAATTAAAGCTTTCATATAATCTAGATTTTCATTATTATAAGCTACAAAAATTGCATTAGAAATCTAACTTGGTAATGAACTATTCATCTCTGCAATTTCTTAAATTAATCGGGTAATTTTTTATGGATTAATAACGCCTTTATTACTATTTCTTAAAAAATTAAAATTAGAATAAAAAAACTATTATAAATTTAAACAAAAAAAAAGAATAATTAATCTTTTAAAAAAACTTAAAAATTTACTCTTTTTCGAAATGGTGTTTCATATTACTCATATCTACTCCTCTACATAAAAATTATTTCATAAAATTTTAATATTTATTATCCAAACTCATTTTTTAGATGAATTTTTGGTTTTATTAAATATTTCCATTTTTATCTTAGTTTTCCAATTTATTAAGTTCATTTAAATTTTTTATAGGATTAAAAATATTTATATATCCATAAAACTCTAAATTATTTTTTAACTATTCTAAAATCTTATGATATTAATTCTTTATTTTTTGGAAATTATAGGCTAATTCTTCCTATTTCTTAAAATCTAACTATTTACTTTCTTAAATCAAATTTTTTTAATAATTTTTTTCATTAAATTTAATCTGAATTTATATATTTTAAAATTCTTCAAATAATGTGCTTTCAAAATTTTCTTAGACAAATAAACTTAATAAATCTTCATACTCAATTAATTATTTTAATAATGTCAATAAATTTTCGTATATATAAGGGTTTTCTATTTATTATATAAAACTATTATTCTTAATCACTTAAATTAGTATTTCAGCTAAACTTGACCCCTAATTTTATTCTTAATCTAATTTATTTTATAATCCTTAACTTAATTCCTATTAATTATTGTTTATGCACACATTATAAAATATTTTTCTATTTATCATATTTATTTTTATTTTTCTATCTTTTTTTCCTACTCTAAATATCTATCCTAAACAGTTTAATAACATAACTTGGCCCTCTTAATTAAAATCTCTTTAAAAAATTTTTTACACCTGATTTTTATCTTAGAAGTCAAATACTATATTTTACAAATTCTCATTTTCATTTTTTTATTCTTTCTATTTTTAATCGGTTTTACAATCATTTTGAATTTATTTTCCGATCATTTTGCTTTTCTTTTATTTTTTAGTTTATTTTAAATTTGGCTGAAAAATTTCATCTTCACTAATTTTTCTTTCTTAATTTTCTTCCTTCTCTTTTTTACCTTCTACTTATTAATCTTAATTTAACCTATTTTTATTTTCTGGCTTTTTCCCAATTAATTATTGTAAAAAATCAATAATATCTATGTATATACCTGATTCTAATATTTAATTTATTAATTGAATATTATTAAAAGTTTACTAATTACACAAAAATTAACTTAATGCCCTAAAATAATATTTAAATTTATTACTTAACTATTTTTTTTCTTTTATATATAAAATATTAATTATTTTTTACTCATAAACCTGGTATTTTAGTTAATAAAAACATAAAACTTTAAAATCTTTATTATCCTAATGAACAATAACTCCAATTAAATAATAAAAAATATTTTTTTATCTTATAAAGGATTAAATATAATCTTCATATTATAGTAATTATAAAACTATTTTTTTCAAGAAAATTTCTAAATCCTTTAGGTTTTTTTTAGCTGCAATATACGCTAAATTTTAGATAATTTCTTATATTTACTCTTTTAATTTGGATAAATTTTAAATAATTTGATTATTTTCTAGAATTTATTCCCTTTAAATTTAATCATATTTATGATAATCAATGATTTACTTTTCAATTTTTACTTAATTTACCTTTATTATTGAAAATATATAAAATTTCGTATATAATAAGAATTAAATATAAATTATATATTTTTACTCTTCTATCTTAAATAAATAAGTCAATTATATCCGAATTCGTTATCTTTTTATCTTGGGTAAACTCGAAAATAGTACTTAATTATTATTCTTCTCCTAAAATTTTAGTATCTCCATTAATTTATAACCCTCCAAATCCTTCCAATTTTTCCTCTTAATTTTAATTTTTCAATATCAATTACTAAATAATTTATCCTATCTCTATTTTTTTTGGTACTATAAACACTCTTTCTTCTCTTAAAAATTGATAATAACTTAGCTATATTTATTTTTCATTAACTATATAATCAAATTAAGAAAGGCTTTTTCCAATTAATTCATCATAATTATCTGTGTTAATTTAATGAATTTCAAGTTTTCTGAAAAATATATCCTATTACTAAAGCTTATTTTGTTTTTTGCAATGAGTATTTTTTTTTTTAGAAATACTTACAAAACCGATTTCGTCTTGATCATATTCAAAAAATTAAAGATCCTCTAATTATTTTAAGTAATATAAGAAGAATAATTATAAAAATTATAAAATGTTAAATATTTTATTATTTTTACTTGAATTTAGTTTAAATTAGCTTTTATCGAAATCTTAACAATTAATTTTTACCACATGTTTTCCTAACATATTTATTTGTAAAATTCCATTCATAAATTTTATAAAATCTTAATTATCTTAATTATTATTTGAAATTGAAGATAATGAAGAAATTTGACTTTATATTTAATTATCCTCAATATAAAATATAAAGCTCTCATCATTTCTTTTAACCCTAAAAAAATTTGTTTAATAAATTTAAATTTGATTTTTTAAAAATTCATAACTTTATTTAATAAATTTATAAAAGCTTCAATTTTTTATACAAATTTTTATTTTAAGCAATTTTATTAACTAATATATTATTTTATATATACCTTAAATGTCTTTCAGTTATTTATTCAAATTAGCTATATCCTCCATTTTCGTTCATAAATTATGAAGTAAATGCTCCTAAAATACAAATCTTACCTTATTTATACAATTATATTAAAATCATTAAATTTTTTTTTCCCTCCAATTTATTTAACATTTAGTTAAAATCTAACCCTAAACTTTCACCAGAGTCAAAAATAAATTTCCAATTTCCTTTTTCAATATTATTTTTACCATCTATTTTATCTTGCATAAATTTTTCATTTTAATTAATAAGCATCTTATTTATTTCTTTTTTTTATTGACTATTTAACAAAGAACTTTAAATAAATATTTCGTTTTATTCTCTTTCATCTAAAAAACTGGTATCCTCTAATAAAATATGATTTTATTATAAAAATTTTATACGTAAAATATTTTTTATTAACAATATAATTAACATAAATTATATAGTAATTTTAAATACCATTTTTAATATTTTATTTATTTATTAAACTATTTAGCTGTTAGCTTTCTTTTTCTAAAAATTGATGTAGGCAAATTTAATAATTTTAATCGGAGGAACTTTAAAGCAATGGTTGTAATATATCTAAAATTATTTTAAATTATTCTTTTTTCGTTAAAAATAAAATATCATTCATTATATTCTAATACAGTTCATCTTAATTTTTTTAGTTTGCTACAATTTTTCTTATCAAAATAACTTAAAGCTATAAAAATTACTAAAAATCTATATTCTTAATTAAATTGTCCACATTTTACTATTAAATTTCATTTTTTTCCTATATCCACACCTTTTATAAATTATAGTAAAATACTGTGTGTAATTTCCTATTATAAAAATGCTCTTAAATTTTTTAGCTTTAATTTAAAATAATTAGCAAACATTTAATGAAACTATTCTTTTACGGTAATGTGTACTTATTATTTATAATTTTTTCTAAATCTAATTTTTCAAATTATTCTAAAAAAAAATTTTCAAAAAGTTTATATTTTAACAAAATTTATTCTATTTGTTAGTTTTATGTCAAAGCTATTAAACCTAATAATTTGGCACAATTCAAACTTTTTTGTTCCGAAATATAATTTAAAATTAAATCAATTGTTTATTCTAAGTTAAGTTTTCCTCTAATTTTATAAGGCTATATAATATATTTTTCTTAATTTTTGAGAATAAATTTAAAAATATTTAAAAATATTTACCTCTTAGGGATTTAATATAAAAATAATCAATTTTTAAATGCATTCCATTAATATTTTATTTTATTATATTTTCTAAAGATTTATATCGATATCCTAACCACCTATATTTTGAATTCCTTTTATTTCTATTTTATCTAAAAATGATATTATTTTTATTAATTTATCCACCATCTACTAGTCTGCGTTAATTAATACATGAAAACCTTAAGAAAGTTCATTTATATGACTATATTTAACGACATATCTAATAAATTATATTAAATTTCCATTATATATTAATAATATTATTTTAAATTTTTCATTTTACAACATAGAAAAGAAATACTAAATCAATTTTGTTAAATTTAAATAAATTTATTGGTTTAAACTATCTTGATTTTCAACTTTTTGCAACTCCAGGCTGATAACATTAAAAATTTTAGAAATTCTTACAAAAATATTTTATAATTCGTCTTAATTAAATAGAAATTATTCTAATTATTCCAACATTTATCTGACATTTACTTCATAATCCATTAAAATAAAATCAATTATGTCTTCTTATTCATCTGGATTAACTATCTTCTCACCTTTTTCAATATTTTATGGCTTTTACAGTATTTAAGTATTCATTTTTTAATATAAACTTTATTTTAATAAAGTAAATTAGGCTGTAATATTTAAATTTTTTAATAAATGTAAATTTTTTTATTTATTTTACAATTTAGAATTTATTAATTTAAATTAATAAATACTATCAAAAATCTTTTATAAACTCACTATATTATAAACTACTATAATTAAAGTAATTATAATTTAATCACAAAATTATATTTAACTTAATTATACTATACTTGTTGAATAACAAATTTTGTACATTTTTAAGTAAATAAAATAAATAATAAAATAATAATAATATAAACTTATATAAAATATCAAAATATATTATATTCCAATTCATTATAAATAAAGTTATATTCATATATTCATAAAAACGAATCATTTGTTGAAAGATATTAATATTATTGACATATTATCTAATCCATGAATCTATATTTAAAAAATAATAAAAATTAATTTTATAAAAATTATTTATATTTAAAGTAACGCTAAATTATTACCCCTTTTGTGTCCTTAGCTAAAATATTATTTAAGAATTCTTCTACACAATTTTTGAAAGTTTTTTATTTCAAATCCTTTTCAAAGTGACTAACGACTTACTAATTATTCAAAACTTCCCTAATATTTGTTTTTAATTTAAATTAAAAAAACCAAAAATTAAAGTAAAAATTGAAAATAATTTTTAAAAATTATAAAATATCAGTAAACTACTTTAAAAATTAAGTATTTTTTTTACCAAATTCCGTCGCACCCCATAACAATAAAATCAGGAATCGATTTACTATTTAATTCATACTCATAAATTTCAGGTTCAGCTATAATAAGCTATTAATTAGGTGGTAATTTTTCATCGCTTTTAAATTATAAATCCCCAATTGCTCTAGATATATTAATATTTCCATTCACTCTTCCTATTTTAATAAATAAATAAATATATTTTTATCGCTAAAATAATCTTTCTAAATTATTTATATCAATTTTTAATATATTTTTTTCTTAAATAATAAAATAATTTTAAAATTATATCATCAGAATTTACCATCCCATATATTTCCACCAGCTTTTTCAATTCTTTATTTTTCTTTGGGGTTATCTGGTTTATGGTCTTATGATAATGGAATTGCTACCCCTGATTAAGATAAAACTGCTCTACTATCTCCTGCATTAGCACAATATATTTTATCTCTTGTTATCATAACTACACATGCAGTGCACCCTAATAATTATTATTAAATTAATTTCATAAATAAAATAACATATTTTTTATCATTTAGTACCTCCAGTTACTGTATCTTAAAATTAGTTTGACTTGTTTTAAAATATAAATACAATTAATAAATTATAAATAAAAATAAAATAATATAAAAATGTTTACCTAGTTTTATTTTTTTTAATTTTAAATTAATAATTCATCCATTTTCAAAAATGTTTCTGATAGTGCTTCTTTGAATTTAGATGATGCGAAATTCTTATTTTTTCTTAATTCGTTAACAAAATTCTTTTTACAAAACTAGGCTACTTCACTCCCTTTAATAATTGCATATTATTATGATGTATTATAATGAAAATTAAAAAATTATAAAAAATTTAAAATATTTAAAAAGTGGAGCTCTTTTAATTAAATTACTATTATTTTTAAAGTTATAAATATTTTAGTTTTACCTCCATGTCCATCAAATATAGCAAATAATTAAATTAGGCCGCCATTTAATGATAAATCACATATTTCTGCATCTTCCATATTAATTCTCCATCCTAATTATATAAAAATAAAAACAATATTTATTTTTATAAAATTCATATGTATATATCTCTTAATAAACTTATTATCATATATTTAAAAATTAGATGTATATAAGAACTAATAAAAAAAAATCAAATTTATAAAATTATTAAATAAATACTATATTTCACTCATTTTAAACTTCTATACTGTATATATTTATTTAAATGATTTAATAAAATTAATTAATTATCTAATAATTGTTACCTTGCATTTGTGAACATACATATCTTAAAATATTATTCTTATTTTCTTGAGTATTTTTCCTAGTTACTGGTTTTTCTAAATATGCTCCCATTTTATATTTTTTAAATTTGGAGTTTTTTTTAATTTTTATTTATTATTTTTATAATCTTTTAATATTATTAGTAAAAATAATTTTCCAAAAAAAATATTTGATTTGATAAATATTCAGGAATTAAATAATAAATCTATTTATATAAGAATACTATATTTTCGTATATATTCAAAATTTATTAATTTAGTGTTTAATCTTATCAATTTATATTTAATTATATAAATCTCATTTCATTTTTATAAATATATTATCTTATAAATATATAAGAATTAAATATGCTTATTTTATAATAAAAATCAAAAACTAAACAATTTTATTATAATTCTATCACAAAAAATAAAAAATTCTATAAAAACTTTAGAAAAAAAGAAAAAATAACAAAAAAATACCAAAATTTAAGAATTTCGAAATATTCAAAAAAAATTTAAAAAATAATTATATTATGTAATATTAATGTATTTTATAATCAATAGAATCATTATTAAAAATATATGAAAAAACTCTGCATAATTAAAATATTGTCATATAAAAAGAAAATTCAATGCAAATCTAAGAATAAAATATAAATGATGCTTTAATAAATTTATAAATTAATAATATATTTTTTAAACTATTTTTATCATATCAATAAACATTAATGGTTAATTAATTTGATAATGAATAAGAAAATACATTAAATAAGTACTAATAATAATTGGCCTAATAATAAAAAATTTTTATTTTACTACTATATAAAAATTTTTTAATATACTAAAAAGAAAATACACCTAATATTAATTCGATAAACTCCTAAATAAAAATTATCTAGCAAATATAAAAATAGTTTATTTTTAAAGATATTAAAAATTTAGCAGATTTTATAGACTTTAATGCTTTTTAATAAAATATAAGTAGCCTGAAACAAATTCTATAATAAAATTAATATAAAGTAGAAGATTAAAATTAAATTATAGATTTGTTATTTGAACATTCTTAATTAAATGTTTTTTTAAAAAGTTAAGATTTTTAATAAATTAATTAAATAGTAAAAAATTTATTCAATATTCTATAGAATTCATAAATTAGCATACAATATCTAAAAATTTAGTTCATTTAAGTGCCTTTTATATTAAAAAAGGATAATTAACTTTAATTTAAAGAAAAGAAGATAAAGAGTTCTAGAATATTTAATGGTTTAATATATAGCTTAAATAATTACATTAGCCTAGAAGATTCATTTTCAAATTTAGACTGTACCCCTGAAAAAAGTCATTAAAAATAGAATGATAATAGCTATTAATTTGAAAATATAAATACATTATTAGTCGAAAACTTCAATTTTAATATATAATAAGATTTTTTCTTTGCTGAAAAATAATAACTAAATAAAGAATATAATGAAAATTAATAAAATATAGATACAATTATAGAAAGAAAAATTTTTTCAGAATAAACTTAAATTTTGAAATAAAAAAATATAAAAATAATTTTAGTTTAAAAAAGAACAGAACTCTCTATAAAGCAAATCTTCTTTAAAGAATATAAAATTATAATTTTTGATGCTTTAGGAAAAAAAAATATAGAAGAAATAGGATATTATTTAAAAAAATAAATACTTCGCAATTTTAATGATTTAAAAAGTACTAATATTTTTTAATATATGGAGAATATACATAAAGTTAAATTAATAGAAGAAATTTAAACAACAAAATAGTTCTTGTAAATTGAGTTCTCAGATATTTAATTTAAAAAAAAAAACCTGCACAATTAAAATTTAACATAATATCAAATAGATTAATTGGAATGCTACCCCATACTATCATTTTAAATTTACACTTTCGATAAATAGATATTCAAAGAAATATAAAATATAAGTGAAAAAATTTTATTTTTTATCTAAAAATTTTAGGATAATGAAGTATTAATTAAGCATAATTAGATAATAGATTTAGAAATATTTTAATTTATTTTAAATATTTTAGAAAAAACTATATACTCAAATGAAAATCAAAAGAATAAAAATATGAAAAAAATAATGACTCTATATTATCAAAGTTTTATTTAGTATTTATAAAAAGTATATGCCATAGATTTCTTTGATTACAGTTAATAAATTAAAAAGTATTTAGATATATCTCAAATTGGAATACATGTAGAAAACTAAGAAAAAATAAAATTAAATAATAATGTAGAATGTAAATAAATAAATTAAATATCAAAAAAATAAATATAAAATAAAGTTATTGATTAATTAGGATAGTTATATTTCGATATTTATTCAATTTTTAATTAATAATAATATTTATTTCATTAAAAAAATTTGATTTAACTTTAAAATAAAATTAAATAAATAATATAAATTTATAATGAAAACTAATTTTTATAAAAAACAATACAAACCTCAAATATAATTACTTCTAAAGACATATTATTAGTTTATTCATCAGTATATAAAATTATAAGTGAGCTTATTACCATAAAGGTAAATTTTGAGTGAATTTTATTTATAAAAATTTAAAAATTTTATTATAAATTATATAATTTGTCTTTTATTTTAATTTTGTAAAAATCTATAAATATAAAATTAAACAAAAACCTAATATATTTACATGTCAGTTATTTTGATACCAAAGCATGAATCATATTTGGTATATTATTTATAAATTATTTAAAATTTATTAAAATAATGACTTAAAACCATTTGATTGATATTTTAAAATTTTAATTTAATAGATTTGAAAATCTCAATTTATTGCTAATATTTAAAAATTTTATTAAAAAGCCAAGGATTTCTTTAAAAATTATTAGTTATATGTATATTATTGATTAAGTACAAATTTACTATTTTTTTTAATAATCTGTGATATTATTTTTAATAATAATATAAATGAATTTTGTAAATTATAAAGATCATAATTAATAGGTGAAAATTAGAATTTTAAAAAATATATTAAATATTATTTTGACAAATAGCAATTTAATTTCATATTTATCATTAATTAAAAATTTAAAAATTTTATAATTATAAATTTTTAGATATAAATTGATTCAATATTATCATATTATCATATTAATATAATTTAATTTAAATTATTTAATATTTAAAATATAAAATTAAAAGATATTTTAATTAATATTATTTTTAATATAGATATATTAAAATTTATTTTATTAATCATTTATTTAATATATAAAATCATTTCATTAATATTGTTATATATACCTTAAGATTTTTTTTCTTAATCTTATCATAAATTAACCATTTTTAATTCTTGACTTGTTAATAAAATATGGTATAAATTCGTGTTTCATAAATTTATAAAGAAAAACTCTTAAAATCTTTCTTTCTATTTAAATTCCTCTATTTTCTTTATTTTTTTATCTTTTAGCTTTTACTTATTTTATTTAACTAGATTTTGGAAATTCTATTATACTTTTTTATTCATATGTTTAATAAGAATCTTTTAACTACTATCCAAAGTTTCCTCCCTGTTAAATAGTGAAAACTGTTGTTTCTATCTAATTAATATCTCCATTTTAAATATTTTCATTATTCCATTATATTAATTATTTCTACTGGTTTAATTATTTAAATGATAGTTCTTAATAACGATTTTTTTATTATATTTAGCATTATTAAATTTATTGATCTAATTTATTTTTTTGTGATTATTATTAATTATTAATTATTCCTATTTATTTTGATTAATTATCTTAATATTAATTGTCTATTTATTAATCTTATAGGCTATTTTATTCCTTTATTTTTTTTTCTCTACTAGTATTTATATCTTCCATTTTAACTAAAAGTTAACATTTTTATATTGAAATTTATTCTTACTATGTTTGAATAAAGTTTTAATTTTATTCATATTCCGATATTAAGTTTTTAAAAATTTAGTTATTTTATTTGACACTCCATTTTAAATTTTAACAATTATCGGAAATTTGATTAAAATATCTTTTACTACTTTAGTCTTCGCTAGAATCAGAACCGGCAGTAGTTGATTAATCTTGAGATCTTTATTCTTAAATAGATTTTTATTTTTTATTTTTTATTTCACTTTCATTTTGCATTTATTAATATTTAGTTTTTAAAATTTACTGGTTTTTATTATTGTTATTTTCCTATTTTAAAATATCCTTATATTGGGTATAATTTTGCTCTCCTTCATCTTTTACTCCATTTTCTGTAAAGCATTTAATAAAATGTAAGTAATTCTCTTTTCTTTAAATTTCTGGCTTAACTTTAAGTTCACTAAAAATTTACTTATAGGTACAATAAGGAGAATTCAAGTTTTTTATTTAGCATTATGTAATTTAACTATCTTAAAATAATTTTTACTAGCAATATTTATCGGTACTACCTTTTTCGAATGGAGATTTAAAATTATTCCACTTTGGAGCAATAAAAAGCTTTTTGAATCCACTTTTGTTTGTAATTTTCATTTTTTGAGATTTATATTTGTAAAAGAAATAATTAATTTTCATATGTTTTTAATCTTCTTTAGAAATATGTTTATTATAATATTTTTCTATTTATTCACGATAATCTTAAATATAGGTAAAAAGACCAACAACAATATTTTTAATATAGTTCTTATTTATTTTATTCATAATTTACTGCTCTTCGATTTTATCTGAGGTATTTATATTTTTATTATTTTCTTCCTCGTAAATTTTTAGTTTTTATTCCAAATTTTACATTTTTATAAGTAAATGGTTTTTAGTATTTCAAATTTTATTTATTATTTTGATTTGTTTGTTTTTTATTTTTTGTTTTTTAATTTTCGATTTATTTTTTATAAACTTTTTTCTTAAAGCAAACTACTTTTATTTAGAGAAAAAATATTTTTTTTTTTAATGATTATAAGAGTTTTATTCAATAATTTTATTAATCAGCCATTATTTTAATGACCAAATAAATTAAAAAATTAAATTTGGTAACTATTAAATCAACTAAAATAATATTTATTAATTATTAATATATATATATTAATATAATTGCTAAAATATTCTAAATCTTGTTAAATTAATTTAAAAATCATTATCTTTCTCCATAATTTGTTAATTCTATCAATTTTTATAATGTTAAAATCTACACATATTTAATAATAAAAATGAATTTTTAGAAAAAAAAAAAAAAATATCTTTATCCTAATTATCTAAATTTTAGGAAAATTTTACAATTTTTAGTTTAACTTTTAATTTTATCTATTATTTTACACTTTATTTTCTATTTTATAATTTCCAAATTATAAAATTAAATCAATAGTTTTTTTTATGTATATATTATTCCGAAAATGATAAACAGCATTTCAGCAGAAAATAAAATTTGATTTTTTGAAGAAATTTGATTTTTTACCTTTATTTTATGTCCAATAATGTGCTAATTTTTTGGAGTAATACTTGTATAATATAATTTTATATTTTTTTTTATAGTAAGTTAATTATCTTATTAATGCGAAAGTAAAATATTTAAATAAGTTTTAATTAAATACCAAATTTATTTAACAAATCTTATATTCCAATCTATTCTTAAAATTAGTATACTCCTTATTTTGAAACAGCTTTTATGGAAAGTATTTTTTTTAACTATTTACTTTAATTTAAAGAACCATTTAATCAATTACATATTAGATTTTTTTATAATTAATTAATTAAATCATACATGTATACATCAATAATAATATAAAAAAAACGTGAAGTATTTATAATAAATATATTTAGATAAATAATAATTTTTATAAATATTAATTTCTATATAAATAAAAAAAAAATAATTTTGTTATAATCAAATTATATTTAATAATACACGTTTATTTTTAGATCAAAACTTTTCTTTTATTAAATATAAACTTTTAGAGAATATTATAAATTTAATTAAAACATAAATTGTAATTTTTTTTATTTTAATAACAAGTGACTCCAATTTGTATTAAAGCAAAGAAATTTTTAGCTTATATTTAGATTTAGTAATTAATAATCTTTCATAAGAAAAATAATATAATATTAAAATTAATACTTAAAAATCGTATTAAAAAATAAATATATTATATTTTATTTGAAAAAATAATTTAATAAAACAAATAGTACATTAAATTTTTATAAATTAGAATTGTTTTATTAATATTTAGTATATATAAAATTAATTAACCTATTTTTTTTCTTATTAATCCATATTATAAAATATTTTACATTTATTTAAAAATAATTTTTATGAGTTTTAACACAATACAATATTTTTGTTTTTTTACCAAATTTTTATTGTAATCAAACCCAAAGATAAAAATAATCACCAATTTTGTTTACTTTGTTTTTATATAAACTATCGCTTTTTATTATTTAATCAAAATGTTTAATAATTTCATACAAAATTTTTTCAGGATTTATTTTAGCCTAAAAATGCCTATAAACTAGAAGATAGACAGTTAGAGGTTCAAATTTACATGCTCAATATTATGAATGGGATCCAAATTTATTTTTTAGCAAAATATTATTTTATAAATTAATATAATATAAACACATTTACTTTAAAAAATATTCGATATTTATAGATTTATAAATTCAATTTCTTAGCTGGATTATTTCTTTAGGGTATAAAAGGATCATATTAAAATAATAAATTTAAATTTTTAATTTTATTTTATTATTAATAATGAATAATATAAATCTGTTAATAAACATATTATAAAATATTTATTTATAAATCTTATGGAATAACTAGATATTTGTTGTACACGAAAAAACAAAATAATTCAATATGTATTTACATCTAGTTGAATTTAGATTCTAATTTTCTGAATTGGTTAAAATTATGCTTTTATCAAATTAAATAATTAAAATACGCTTAAAATAAAATTTATAAACAAAAATAAAATAAAAATCATTAAATTTATATATAGAAAATATACCTATTTTAAAATATTATTTTTTTACAAAATCCAAACAAATATTCATTTTAACTCTAAGATTTTCCTCATAAAATATATTTGTTTATTATATCACTGTAATATTATGAAAAATTTTACTCATTTAAATTATCAAATTTTTAATGAAATTTATTTTACATATTTAAAATAATAATTATATAAATTTATGATATTTATCAAACAATATATTTATTAAATAATAAATTAATTATTAAATTGTGTTCAAAATTTAAAACTTTGAAATATTTTTCCATGAGAATTTTAAAAAATATTCTTATTTACCTAAAAAGTATTTTTTATGTTTAATTTTTATAATACTTAAATTTAATAAATTAATATAGTCAATTTATGCTAATATATAAATTGTTTTAAAATTTATATATTTATAAATATTAGATTATTTATATTTTATTATCACTAACTAACAAATTTTAAAGATAAAAAAAACTGGTATAATTTATAAATAAAATTTGAAAACTATTAAACAATTTTGTTCCATAATGCATTAATCTTTAAAAAAATCAAAAATATTTTTTTATTTTTAAGTCAAAATATTGGAAATACATTCGGATAAAAATTACTAATTACAATAATTTTGTTATTAATTATTTAATAAAATATAATTTCTTTTTATTTTTAATTTTTTAAATATTCAAAAGTTATCTACTTTTTTTTATATAAAAATGTGATAAAAATACATTTAGAAATCAATATTCTAATAAAAATGTAAATTTGATTTAGAATCAATCTAATCTGTTTTCGTATTGTCATAAAATAAATATGTATTTATTAATAAGAAAATAAATTGAAAATTGTTTTTATTTAATTAAAAAATACATATTAAAAAATACTATAATAATTTTTTTTTTTTAATTTAGTTAAATTATTGAAAACTATAAAAAAATATAATTTTATTTTTAAATAAAATAACAATTTTGCGGAGCTTATAATAATTAAATAAATATGATTACTAAAAATTTTAGTAGATTAATAAGAAATTTTTCAAAATATAACGAACATGTTAATGTTGAAGTAAAAAAGCCTCCAATAGCTACTAAAGCAGATTTATCAGGTATCAATGATTAAATATTTATTATAATTTATTTTTAAAATATTAATTATTATTTTTATATTAGATATTAATAAGAAAGATCTACCCCTTGTAAAAATTTTATAAGATGAGATTTTGGTAAAAAAAATAAACAATTGTATTTAAATATAATAAAACTGCAAATTTAGTAATTTTTTTAATAAAAAAAAACTTTAAAAATAATATTATTTTTATTCAGGATAAAGGCCCAATTACTTTTAGTAGATATTGGGATGTAGCTTTAGGACATAAAGAGCATGGTAAAAATAAAAAAATATATTTAAACAAACAACATATTTTATAACATTTTTAATATAAGAAATTTAAATTTTTAATTTTAAACCTTAAATACGTAATAACATGGAGTACATTATTTGTAAAAAACTTTTATTATACATATTTAATAAAACAAAAAATTTTTTTCACGATATAAATTTAAAAATTATATCAAACTTTTTTGACATATAATATAAACTTATGAAAATTAAAAAATAAAATAAAGTAATACGAATATCTATTTATAAACCATATAAAAAATTCAAATTATAAATTTATTTATAATTAATAAAAACAAGAATTACGATGGATAAATATAACATATAAATAAGATAAAAAAAACCTTAAAACTTATCTAATTAAAAAATATTTAAACTTATTTAGGATACTATATGAAAAGAGATGTTTTTAACACAAAAGGAGATTTTATAACATCGGTGGAAATATCTTAAATGTTTGGAGAAGTATATATAAAATTTTAATCATTTTATACAAGTTTTAATTTTTATATTTTAAAAAATAAAAAATTATTTATGTATTTTTATTTATATTTGATATAAAGATTTTAGGTATTTGGGTCATTAATTTATTATAAAGCATAAAAGCTATTGATTTAAGCGATCAAAATCCTTAAATAGATAAGAAAAGATTTTCATTACTAGAATTTGGCCCTGGTAGAGGGACCTTGATGTGTGATATTTTAAAAGTTTTACATTAATTTGATTTATTAAAAGGTAAAAAATAATTAATAATATATTAGGTATAAGTAAATATATAGGTTTTTATTTTAGGAATAGAAATAAATTTCGTTGAAATGTCTCCATTTTTAAAAAAATTGTAACAGGAACAAGTTATGAAAGTGTTAGAAGATAGAGGAATTTATTTAACATATGATAATTATAACGAATAAAATACTGAAAATAGTAAAATAAATAGTTTGGATATTTTTTTAATTTATATTTTAAAATTATATTTAAAACATATAATTTAATTTTTCTAATATTATAAAATATATTTTAGATGAATAAGAAGTATAAATTTTATCTAATGAAGACCCTGACAATTATGTTAAGGTAAGATGGTTTTCAACGTATGAACAAATGATGTATGAAGACTTTGGTTAATACTCATTGAATCCAGATGGCAATCCTTTAGATTCAAAATTAAATGAAAAAGCAAGAAAATTTTGTAAATATATTAAAAATAAAAACCATTTATTCTTTTAAAAATAATATTTATATATTAATATTTTTAAAAAAATAGAACCTGCCCCAATTGCTGTTATTGCTCATGAATTTTTTGACGCATTACCTGCTAATATATTTTAATATGTTGAGGGCAAAGGTTGGAGAGAAAAATTAGTTAATATAGCCCATGGAAATTAAGAAGGGTATTAAAATATTATAAAATTAAAATTATATATTAAATTTTAATATCAAATAGAAAGTAATTCGAATTTTTCACGGCGGATCTTGAAAATGATAATGTTAAGAAAATTTTAAATCCTTAAAAATCTTTTGAAGGTAAAGAATAAGATGTTAAAGATGGGGATACATTTGAAATTCAACCCAAATCAGCAGTGATTGCAAATGCAGTTTCAGAATTAATCGAAAAATTGAACGGAGGTAAACCATATTAATATAATCTAACCACATAAAATATAATATTCCTCATATATTAGATTAAAAAATTTTTTAAAATTAAAATATAAATGTTATTTATAAATTAAGGGGCTTTGTTCATAGATTACGGAGAAAACCATGCATTTTCTGATAGTATAAGAGGTATTAGAAAACACATGTTTGTTCCTCAAGAAGAATTATTAGAATACCCAGGTGAACTTGATATCAGTGCTTATGTTAATTTTGCCCATATTTAAGCAGCTGCAAATTAAGTTCCAGGAATAACAACAGCTGGACCTATGCCATAAGGGCTATTTCTTGAAAGTATGGGAATGAATACTAGATTAGAGGTAATATAAATAAAATTTAATAAAATTAGTTATAAGTTTCATGTTAAATAAATTATAATAAATTTATAAATTATATATGTTATTATTCGCTTATTTTTTAGAATTTATTAAAATTGAGTAATAAATAAACTGCTAAAAGATTAGAATCAGAATATTTAAGATTGGTTTCACCAGAAGAAATGGGATAAGTTTACAAATGTTTTTATATTGGAAAAAAAATAAATGGAGATATGTTCCCTTTTATGTCAGAAAATGCAGGAAACTATTATTATTGATAATATAATACAAAATTAAATTAATTTAATTAATTTAATATACAAAATTATTGATAAAAATGTATACTAGTTATTTAATAAATTATAAATATATATCTTTAATTTGTAATATACATATTTTAAATTATCTAATTTTTATATAGGTCTAATATAACAAACAGAACATTTATATACATACATTTGATGAAATTTTTTTTTTTTATTTGTATACAATTATAATTAAAAATAAAATATATAAAACTTAAATTTGATTGAAAAAAATTATGTTAAAAATTAAGTATTATAAAATTAGATAATTAAATACATTTAATGCTTAAATTAATTCTAAATAAAGTTCAATTTAATATAAATATACAAGTATTATAATTTAATAGAAAATTATAACAATTTTTTTTTTTTTTATAATTTTATACATTTTTATAAATATTTTAATTACATCATACATCAATATTATTAAAAACTTTATACGATTAAAACTATATTATTTTTTATTTAAAAACCTTTACTATATGTCGTCTTAATTCAAAGTATGAAAACCATAATTTTACTTTTGAAATATGAATTAAACTTTAAAAAATTTCTTCTTTCAAAAATTTATTAAAAAAAATTCTGAAAATCTTACTTTAAATAATTGTCCACTAAATTTCCTATGTAATATTATCCTAACATAAAATATAAATTTGTTTGGTATCTTATATAGAACAAATTTATTCCTTTGACAAATTCTAACTATACTACATATTTTATTAATATATTTAGCTTTTTTAATTTAAAACCCCATTTTTATTATATTTAATTTCATTTTATTTATTTTGAGAATTTTTAAATTATTAATAATCTTCTTAAGGAAATAATAATTACAAAAATTTGTTTCTTTTAATAATTTTTTTATTGTATTTTTTGTCAAATTCTTTTATAAATTTTTCCCCGAACTTTTTAATTAAAAAAAAATCTTAACTTCTTTTATTTTTATTATACTTATTGTTATAAATTTTTTAATCTTGTAATTAACTCATATCTAATAATTAAATCACTTTATTACGAATATAGTCAAAAAAAATTCTTACATAATTTTTCCATAAATTTTTTTGAGTTGCTTTCTGTTGCTATGATAATTTTTTTATTCTAACTATTTTTGGCATTTATACTACTTATTAATACTGTTTAATATTTTATGTGCACGTATATTAATATTTTTATTATTATAACTCATATTAGTATTCAAATAATTCTAATTTTTAAGAATTATAAGGTTCTTTATTTTCAAGTTTAAAAATTTATTATTTTAAAGAAAATGATTTGTCTTCTTATATACCATCATTAACATATTATTATTTTTATTTCTAAATCTATTTTAATCCCTACTTTAACTTTACTAATTCCTAATTAGTATTTTTTGGATTATTTTAGAAATTGAAATTCTAATTTATATTATAATGCTTATTATAATTTTAAACTACCAAATTATTTCCATTTTTATTATGAATACATGAACCTTCAATTTCAATAGAACCCTTTTTTTCATCATTTTTTTTTCTAATATCTGTATTTTTTATGGGTGTTAAAAAAAAATTTTTTTAAGCAAAAATTTAAAATATTTTATAAATTTTTTAAGCACAATACCTTTTTTCATAGACTATGCAGCTTAATGGTTATTTTTTTTGCCCAAAAAATCATAAACCTCCTAATTTTCTTCATCCTTATTTATTTCCAAACTATATTAATTTTATTTAATGATTATTGCATTCATTTTCACGGATTAGTTTAAAAATTATTTAATTATGAAGTTAATCCAAAAATATATTATTATTTTATAAATAAAATTACTCTTCTTCTTAGGAAAATTAAAATTTATCAAAGTTTGATTCATTTTAATCAGAATATTTTTCAATATCAATCTATTCTTATTTCATAAACTTTTAATTTAAATAATACAATCCTAATTATTTTTTAATGCTTATAAATATTAATTATAGAATTTGAATTTTAAAATAATATATATTTTGTTCTCCAAATTTGTATTAATTATTTTATTTTAAATTGCTTAAATATAATTTATTTACTCAAATTAAGTAATATTATATTAAATTTATTTAAATTTATGATCAAATAAAAAATATATATTATTAAACTTAAATTATATATATATACCACTAAATAATATATTTTAATATTTAAAATATTTATTATTGATTCGACTAACTTATTAATGAATTAACTTAATTTTCCTTTTTAATTTTTTAAATGTTTAACTATTTAAGTATACATTTTATAAATTTTGTTAATTAGCAATAAAGTGTTTTCAATAAACTAAGCCTATAGTTTTAATTAAACATTTATATTATATAATTTTATTAAATATAAAATGAATTTGATAAAACTTAGTTTTTTTAATAAACTATATTACTATTGACATTAAAAATAAATGAACTAACTTATTATATAAAATTGATAGCTGGAATAAAAATTAATAGATATTTAAATTTAATTAAATGTTAAATATAAATACTTCCTATGTTTTATATTTATACATCTATATAATAAATGATAAATAAAACATAACTTAAAGGTTATATATAAATTACATTATTATTAAGAAGTTAATATTTTTTGTAAATAATTTTTATCAATAAAAAAATAAAATAAGCGATGCATTATAACATTGTATATTTTTATAAATAGCAAGAATATTATTTTATATTTTTATTTTTTTTATTGATTTTAATCAAAAATTAATATAATTTGAATTCAATATACACTTTAACTATTATTATGAATAGAGTTAATTGATTCTTTATTCTATTAAATATTGCTTCCTCAGAAGAATAATTTATGCAAATTTAATATCTATTTATATATTTTTACTTTATATAATACAATTATTAAGTTAATTTCATTTTGATATTATTATAATTTTCTTTTAATAAAATATCTTTAAATGCTAATTATAAATTTTATAATTTTATATTAAATTTCAATATTTTTTTTGTGATTAATATCAAATTCTATTATAGTCTATATAACAAGATTTTAGGTTCAGAAAGTTATACAAAATTATATTATATTATGGTATAATGCTTAATTTAATATTTTTTTTAGTTAAATTTAATTTTTATTATATAAATTTAGATAATAGAAAAAATACTAATACCTATTATTTATTATATAAATTTAATAAGTTTATATATGTAAGCCCAACAATTTTTTATTATAAAAAAAATTAAAATTATAAATTTTGAATAATTTGTAAAACTTAATATATAATATAAAACATTATTTTAAAATAAAATATTTTAAATGATATTTTCGTTGTCGGCCATACTAAGGCTAAAGCACCGGATCCCATTAGAACTCCGAAGTTAAGCGTCTTAAGGCGTGGTTAGTACTAAGGTGGGGGACCGCTTGGGAAGTCCACGTGTCGACAACCTTTTTTATAATTTTTATTTATACAAATAAAATATTGTAAACCTTTATTTACCTAGAATTTTTAATTTATACGTACCTTTGTTATTCCTATTATATTGGATATTTGAATTTTATATTTTAAAAATGTCAAAATAAATAACCATATTATATTTTATTATATAAATGTGAGAAATTTTTATTTAAAAAAAAACGCTCACTCTCCGGGAATTGAACCCGGGTCTTGCACGTGACAGGCGCAAATACTAACCACTATACTAAGAGTGAAGCCTTGAAAGAGTTACCAAATTAGAAAATAGTTTTATTAAATTCATTTTTTATAAATAAATAATAATTAAATATCGTCAATTTTTTTAAAAATGCTTTAATCAAATAATAATAATTTTTTTAATACTTTATAAATAAATTTATATATCATATATTTATACAAAAATTATTTTTATTTATATTAAAATAATTGACCATTCATTAAATCCTTAATTCTTTTCCTTATAATTAATTACTATTCATTATAATTTTTTTTAAATTTTTCTTTTAATCCTAACTAATCTAATCATTTCCTGAAATGTCAACTCTAACAATATTTTTAACATATCTCAACAATGTTTCAACGGTTTTAATTGACCTATTATCCAATAAATTTTAGGAAATATTGACATCCAAAATAGTAGGGCATCTAGCGATTCCCAAAGCTATCATACAAAAATATTTAGTATTCATTTCCATTTCTTTTAATTTTAAATACTATAAAGGTACTTTCATAATTTCTTTTTCAAGCACTTAAGCAGTTCTAATTCCTATTTTGTTTTTAGAAAGATCTAATTAATTCAATGATTAACTCTCTTTGAAAATCTTATCTAAAAAGTAATATAAACTGTTATCTTTTAAATCAGTATTAACTAATTCCAGCCTCTAAAATTTTATTTAATAATAAAAATTTGTAAAGAAATATTTATTTAATGTTATATTAATTTTAAAATTTTTATTTAATACCTAAAGGTTTTCGAAGCTGTGATAATTTAAATATAAATGCATACTTAAATGCTACCCAAAATGATGTTCATTCCATATTATTATGTTTATCTCATCCAATAAAAACACAAATTATTAAGGCATTTCATTTTTTTCTAAAAATTCTCTTCTTATTTCATCAAAATCGGGCTCTAAAGGATTTATATTATTTTTTCTTCTTTTTTATACAAATTAATCAAATTTTTTCACTCTTTTTCTCATTGTCTCTTATTAATTCTCTTTCTAAGTAAAATAAGTTTTAATTTTTTCTTATAATTCTTGATTAGATTTATATTGCTTATAAACTAAAAATAACTCTTCATTTCTAGATGCACAATTAATTAAATAATCATGCCTTTCATTTTCTATAAAATAATTAATTTAAAGTTTATAACATATGATAATAATATTTACATTTCACATTTAAAATTATCTTAATATATTTTATCAATCGAAAAAAAAAGAATTGGTAAAGATATTAAATTTTTATATAAAAATGAGAAAAACCAAAAAGACATATAAATTTTCTTATAATAATAAAAATATTTAGTATTTATAAATAAAATAGGTATATCTTAACAATTATATAAATTATCTAATAATTTACTAGACAAAGCTTTATTAGTTTTAAATTATAGTGTATCTATTTCTGTGTTTTTTGAGGATAAAATTACTGATTTTTCTGAAATATTAATATCATCTTAATTATTTTAAGGAATTGAAGAATTTTAAAACTAGCTTTATGGTTATTAGGATTATCCCAACGATTTATTATATTATTTGTTTTATTTTCCCTAATTAAAAGGACAAAATTAAAATGATTAAAATTAGTAAAAGTTAATATACTTTTAAATTAATTTTATTTTAAAAATTTACCTCTACTTTCTAGGTTCCAAAATGATTAAAATGTGTTTCTTAAATATTATTTTCTTACAATTATTCTCTTTTTTCTTCCATTTATTTTTTTTTTTCTTACAATACTCTATCAATAATATCAATTTTTTTATCTAAGTTGTCTTTTTTATGTTTTTAAAGTACTTTTAATATGGGACTATCAATGGGATGGTTAATTTCAATTTCGTTTTTTAATTTGTACATTTCTTAATTATTTCTCTCTTCTATTTTGTCAGCCTCATCGCCAAAATGTTTTTTAAAAATATTATTAACAAAATCTTTAGCAGCTTATTATCTTTTTTTCTCATTATCATCGAATTTTAGGACTTCCAAAGGAGTTCTGTTATCTAATTATTATTTTAAATAAGGGTTTACATCTTCGTCAAAATCATCATATGTTTTTTTTTTCACTTACAACTTTTTTTAAAATTAAATTAGTAAATAAGATTAAAATAAATAAAAAGTAAATGTTTTTACTCTATGTTTGTAATTTATTTAATTTTTTGACTCATAATTTAAAAATTACATCAATGAACCAATTTATAATTCAGTGCTTTATTTAACATTTTTATCTTATAAAGCTTCTGCAGAAGTATATATATTATTTTACTGTTTATTTTTTTACTATTTATTATGAAAAAATGATTTTTATGTATTTTCTTGAATGTTATTCTAATTTAAGTTTTAATTTTACTATGTTTATTGTTTTTATTAAAAAATCTATTTGCTCTTTTCTATTTATGGACTCATATGGCTTAAATTTTTAATGTTACTATTTTAATTTAGTGGATTTTTTTTTAAAATTACAGAAGATGCCGAATCTCCTCTAACATTTCTTAATTTTTAAAACTTATTTTATTTTCTTTATTGATCTAAATTTTAAATTTTATTATGATTTTTAATTTAAAATGATTTTATTGTATTTAAATCTAATTTTGGTAATGAAGATGTATTTTTTGCAACATTAAATGATTCCCTTGTTTGAAAATTTTGTAAAGCTTTCATCTTTACGCTTTTAATAATTCAAGATAAAATTATTTTAATTTTTTGTTTGAATTTTATAATTAAGTAATAAAAATTTTATAAAGTTATTATAATACAATAAAATAAAAAACTACTTATAGTTTATTAATAATATTATCACAAAATACATAAATTGGAATTTTAGAAATTTTTTTTATTTTTAATTTTTCATAATATTTAAACATTAAAATACCAAATAATTTAATATAAATTTAATTATATATTTTTATTTAAATTGAAATTTTAAAATTGAAATTTAAGATCCTCATTTTATTTTATTTTTCTATTTTATCACGAAAAATAAAGACCCCAGCATTAATATACTGAAACCGCCTATAAAAATTCTCTTTTTATATTTCTTAAAAAAATTATCATTTTTTTTTTCATTTTTTATTTTTTAACCCTCTATTTATAATTAACCCAATTATTATTCCAAATCAATACTTTATAAAATTTTTTATTGTTATTTCTATTGTTATTACTTTTCGTATTAAAATTAAAATTATTCTATTTCTTCAATTTATTCCTCTTTTTCATCATTTTATAAACCTTATTTAAACATTTCTTCCTCTTCTTATTATTATATGTCTTATAATTATTAAAAATATTACTATTAGCTCATATTTTAACTTTCATTATCACTATTATATTCATTTTCTTGTTACTATAGTTAATCGAAATTAACATTAAACAATTAATTATATTCTTCTTCTTCAATATCTTCATCTTAATCTTCTAATAATGAATTTATAACATCATTTTCATTTTCACTGTCGAATTATTTTATATTTATTAAAATTTATTATTAATTATTATTTTAATTTATTTTAGCCTGATTACTTTAACTTTAACTTTAGTTGTTTTCAAATGAACTTTCATCTTAATGAATTTCATTTAACCCGCCCATAAATTTTTCAGAAACTTAAGCACTCATAAAATTATTTCTAAAATTATTTTTTTATTTAATATTCTTACCAAACTAGGCTCCAATTTTTACCCCAGAATCGTAATTTTATATTCTATTTTATTATGCTTAATTTTATTTAACTTAGTATATAATTTTATTTGGGTCTCTTTTACTACTTTAACTATTTTTCCAAAAAATTTATTATGATTAACTATTATTTTCATCACTTTACTCAGTTTCAAAAGGTGAAGTAGCATAGGTTCTAAAATCGTTTCTAAAAATTTTTTTTATTTCCTAAAAATTATTCTAATTTTTACTTTCATTTATATCTTTACTATCAAAATCTTAATTTATTGAATTTTATTCATTTATTTTTTAAGGAGAAATTTTCTTTTCTATAAAAAATAAAAAATAAATATGTTAAAATCTAAATAAATTTGTTTATCGATTTTACACAAAATTAATTTTACCCGTATCAAACTATTTTAAATTTCTTTTTAATAATATCTAATTTTATTCTTGAATTTTATCTTTAATTTACTCAATTTTTTCATTAAATAGACCAATATCTTTTTTTAATAATTTTTCAGTATTATGATCTTGCGCTAATTAACCTTCAGCTTTATATTTTTCATTTAAATATATTTTATTTTATTTTTCCAATTTCGCGATATTTTCTTCTAATTAACAACTATATTCATACAATTTGTCTTTTTCTTTATTTTTTTACTCTATTTAATAAATTATATTTTAAATTTACTGCTACAAGTCTTATAATTCATTTTATTCCTAAATATTTAAATATATTTATTTATACGCTAAAAATTTTTAATAATATTAATTTACACTTTCAAGTTATTTTTAAAGTGGATTTAAATTTTTTTACTCGAATTCATTACACTCAGTTTAAAAAATTTCATATTATTTTTTAAAATTTGTTAAAAAATTTAAATCTTCGCTAAAAACCTTATACTTTTAACTTTGTTCAAAAATTTATTCAAAATTATTTTAAATCTAATTTTTTATCTGTATCTCTTCTTATTATAAATTTTCAAATACCTATATTAATTAATTTAATTAGTTTTTTTGTTCATATATTATTTGACTCATGTTATCTTTTTCTTATTCTTACTCTAAAATTAAATTCTGTTTGATAACTATTTCATCATTTTTCTAATTTAAATCTCTTTCAACTTATTAAAATAAATTTTCAACATTGTTTTCCTTACTAGTTATTAATTCAATAATGTTTTCATCATTTTCATAGTCATATTAATTATCATCTAAATCATCATCACTATTTTTTATTTGGTTTTCTTTTTTAAACATTGCGATAATTTTTATTTATATTAGAGATAATTCTATTTTTTTATTCTATAAATATTATTGTTAAAAATAATTTTAATTTTAATTATTCAATTATTATACTTTTACTATGATATTTAAAATGTGGTTAATTCATTCACCTATTGTTATTCTTAATTATTTTTATTATTTATATCTCTTAATTGTATATACTTAAAATCATAAACTTTTATTATAAAAACCTTAAATTTAAATAGAAAATTAAAAAAAATGATTTATTTGATATGTAGTTTTTTGATATTTTATTATATTTTTTTTTTATATTACTTATTTTTTAAGTATAATGTTTATAATTTTTGTTGTTGCCTGACATTATAAAATAACTAATAAATATAAAAAAATATATAATTCGATTATTATATATAATTTAACATATATATCGCGTCAGTATATGTGAATTATTATGTAACACAGAAAATATTTTATATAATAAAAACAAATTATAAAGGCTTTGCTTTATATTTTTGAATAATATATTTTCTATATTAAGAAATAGAAAATATTATTAATAATTAAAAAACTAATAAACTATCAATAAGCCCTTTAAAATTACAATTTTTAATAAATACTAGGCAAACCACTCAAAAAAGAACCTAAAATAATTAAATCAATATAATACCAGGTAAATCCAAAAAATAAATAAATTAAAAATTAAACAAAATAAAATAAAAATAAAACATTAAAAAATGTCTTCCATGATTAAAGCCATTGTTACCAAAGCTGCCCCTTAATTCAAAGGAACTGCTTGGTGTGCCACTACCAAAAAATTCAAAGAAGTTTCATTAAATGATTATAAAGATAGATATTTGACTCTTTTCTTCTACCCCTTCGATTTCACTTTTGTATGTCCTACTGAAATTATCAAATTCTCCAGATCCGTTGAAAAATTCAATGAACTTGGATGTGATGTAAAAAACTTACTTATTATTATAAAATAAGCAAAAATGACTAAATAATATTCATCAAATTTAATAAATATTATATAGTTAATATAAAAATCTCCAAACCAAATAAAAATAAACATTTTTAAAATGGAAACTTTAAAAAAAAAATCATATTATATTTTTATTAAAAATGCTAAAAACCAATCATATGTACCAAAGAAAAAAATAAACAAATTTCCACCAAAAACCAGATAAATAATTTTCCTAAAACATCATTATAAAAATAAATAAATAAAGAATAAATATTATCATTATCATATTTATAAATTATAATAATAATTATTATATATATAAATATTTATTTTAATAATTAATGTATAGGTTTTAGGAGTTTCTTGTGATTCCAAATTCACTCACAAAGTTTGGACCGAAACCCCCGTTTCCAAAGGAGGAATTGCTGACATTAAATTCCCCTTATTATCAGATTTCACTAAAGAAGTTTCTAGAGATTTTGGAGTCTTACACGAAGAAGGATAAATGCCCTTAAGAGGAACTTTTATTATTGACAATAAAGGAATTTTGAGACACTCTTCTATCAATGCCACTGATGTTGGAAGGTAACATATATATATAAATATATATTTATGTTATTATATTAAAAATAATAAATATATAAAAAAACTTATAAAAAATTTCATTGTTTCTATAATTTTTATAATATATTGGGCTTATTTATTTTTGTTTTTCTCACTCAAAAAAATTATACAATAATTAATTAGTTCAATGATATATAATAAATAATATCTTGTGAAAATCTTAAATTTTCTGGTCTATAAAAAAATTCAATATTTAAATAAAAGATATTATATTTAAATAATTATAATAAAATTTTTAGAACAAAATTATTTAAAATATTATTTAATTTAAATTTATACTATAACAGAAATGTCGATGAATACCTTAGATTAGTTTAAGCTTGTAAATATGCTGATGAAAATGGAGAAGTTTGTCCCGCTGGGTAAAACAGAAAATAATAATTTTAAATTAGTTTTAACATTTTATTTATTTTTTTTAAAAAAGATGGACTCCCGGTAAAAAAACTATTAAACCTGCCGACGAAAAATAAACTTCCGAATATTGGCAAAATAACTTAGGAAAAGAATGATTTTTATTTTTTGAATAAATTAAATAACTATATTCTTTTGTTACCTAACTATTATCTATTAAATATTATAAATATATATATATATGGCTATATAATTTATATGCATATGATATTTTTTGGAAAACTACATTATATTAGGCTCCATACATTATTTTACTGATTAATTTTTTACATTTATTCACGGACTAATCTTGTTTAAAACAAACTTAAAAATATATAAAATTCTAATGAAGATTTTTTTAACTACCATTCCTTATAAAATCTCTAACTTATTTATATTTAATTAATTATTTCTATCATTTTATAAAATAAACAATTTTCTAGAATTATATTTTTATTAAAAACCATTAAAATTCCAAATTATAAATAAAAAAAAATGAAGTAAAATTATTATAAATAAAGAAGGGCGAATATTGAACTTTTGTAACATAATGAAATAGAATAACTTCCATAAATGATAGAACTAGCCATATTTGATTAAGAATATTATGAATAATATTCATAATAAATAATTCAAACATTTCAATAAAATTAGTTAATAAACTATGTTATAAAAATAAAATAAATATAAAATTTCCATCTTTAATTTTTCTTACTTTATTTTACAATTTAATTTAAGGATATAGGAAATTCAAACAATAATTTCTCACATTATCTCTTTATTTTAAAATTACTTAGAAAATATGTTGTCTATAAAATAATTAACCTTAATCTTCAAAGTAAATAGTTCTTTTATATTTTAAGTTAAAAATTAAATGAATCGTTAATTTAAATTTACATAGTTATTGTCAAGCTGTATAAATTATTGCAAAAAGGAACATACTTCATACTCATATTAGTTTTTAATAAATTTTTTATTAGAAGTAGATAATTAATAAATTTTTGCTTAAATTTTAGAAATACCATATGATAATAAATGTAACTAAATTGATTATGAATAAATGATAAACGACTAAAGTAAAATTATTTTCTTATTTTTAATATAAAAACTTATTAAAATTTATTAAATATTTTTGTCTCATAATTTTTTATAGATCAAATATAGGATGTAAAAGATATCATTTTTTTGATAAATGAATGTAAACAAAAAATATTTAATGTTTTCCCATAGTTTAATAATAAACAAAGTATAAATAGTTTATAAGAATAATAAAATGATATAAATGAAAATAATCAGTAATAATTAGATAATGTTTAAATTTAAGATAAATAAAAGGGGCTTATTTAAGATAGTAGTATAAATGACCTAAATCTAAAATTTTCCCTCACTAATTTTAATATTTTAACTACATAAAATGGAGATAATGACAATAATATTAAAGAATTTTCAATATAAAAAAAATAAATTAAAGATGAGGATAACATTTAAAGTAATAAATAAAAACTTAAAAAGTAATTAATTTTATAAATTTTTAATTTTTTTTATATTATTCAATAAAAGATTAAGAAGATAAATAAATCATATGTTCAGATATTGAGAAAAATGATAGCAACACAAAAGAAATAACAAATGAATAAAAAGAAAATAACGAAATTTAATAGAGAGCTTAATAAATTTTTGATTAAACCATTAATGATTAAAATATGACATTAAAGCATAGTCCTATTTAAGAAGAAATTAGGTTAGAAAAATTTGATGAAAGTTATGATGGTAACAAGTTTTTAAATCCAAATCAAATAATTACAGAGCTAAACGAAAATACAGAATTCGAATCAAATAAAAAAAATTATGATAAAAATTTTAATACAATAGAATCTGAAAAAAAGGATGGATTTTCGGTTAATTTATAGGAATTAAAAAATTAATAAATGAATAAAAGTAGTTCATAAATTTAATTTGAAAATAATTAAACGCAAGAACAATTTTTACATTAAAGTAATAAAAATAATTATTCTTAACAGTAGTGGAAAGATTTGACAGATATAGAATCACAATAATAAAATAAATATTAGCAAAGTGAAAAAATTTAAAATGAAGAAAATAGCTAAGCAAAATAAGTTAAACAAGTTAAGTTTTATTAGCAAGAGTAATAATTAATTTTAATTAAATATCTTTATCTTTTTTTAAGCATAAAAATTATAATATTTTATAAAAAACAGGTCATAAGAAATATAAAATAAAGATTAAATAAAAAATATACATAATTTATAGTAAAATAGTAAAAATAATAAACCAATATAAAATATGACTGTTTCTTAAATTCAAGAGCTCAAAATGAATTAGAAAGATTTAATAGAATTAGATATGAAACCTCCAATCCAAATAAATGATAATAAAAATAAAAAATAGAATCCTTAAAAAAGTATTTAAAAAATAAAAGAAAAAATATAAAAAATAATTTTCAGTTTATTTATGAAAAATAAGACAAAATATTATAATTTCACGATTTTCTTCAGAATAATCATTTTCTGTTTATTATTTTTGATGTCTTTTATTATTTTAATATATTAAATTGTAATACTATTAAAAAACTCTTCTTATGATTCATCTTTATAATTTAAATACAAATCAAATGAATATATAGGTAAATTAAATATTTTATTTATATTAAAAAATAATTTAAATTTAATAATTTAAATAAAAAATTTTTTTTATCTATAAATTTAGTTAGTTTAGCTAATGATTCAAGTATGGGTGATAGCCAGAAAATATTATTTGTTGATATGATGCAAAAGACAAAGATTAATTTTGTTACCCATCTAGATTTTATTTACTTAATAATTTCGTTAATTATATTTGATACTTTATCAATAATTATTTAAAATAAAGTTTAACTTTATAGTAAAGCTTATATCATATTATCTATACAGCTTTTATTTTCATTAAAAGATATCATAACTATAATTACGGGTATTTATTATAATTCAGAATATATGTGGGAAAAATCTAGTTTTAGATAGTGGGGATATATGATGTCAAATGTTTTATTTAACTTGGTTATTTTGGTATCTTTGTTTAATTTGGGTAAAAAATATTTAATATACATTTTTTATATATTTTTATTCTTATTCTTATTTTTATTTATTCTATTATTTTAAAGTTTTTTAAAGAATACCTTAGGTCAAAGCTATTTTATCCTAAAAACATATATAAAGTTAAAAGTTGGTAAAATCACAAAAATAGTAAATAGTAGATTCCTAAAATAATTAAGAAAAGACATAATAAACTGAAACAAATTTACAAACTGAACAAAATCAATTAAAAAAACAATCATCCCACAAATAAAATTAAATTCGAAATAAATCATTAAAACAATTAAAATGTATAAAAAAAACATTATTTGTGTGGAAAAATATTATATATATGCCTATAATCCTGTTAATTGTAATCACCTTGCCTTATTTAGTTATAGGTTTATGCTTTTATATATAGGTATAATATAAAATAATATAAAAATAAATAATAATTAATTTTAATTCAAAGTATATTATTTCCTTACAAATAATTAATTTAATTTAATACATTAAATTTTTATTTATTATTATTTTATAGACAATATTTTCTATTTCATTGTATTCATGTATAGGTATATTATATAGCTTATTAGTGTAAAAATTTAATATTAAAAGTTAGGTATAAATGAAAAAAGAAATATATATTTTTATAATATCAACTTTATTACCTTTGGAAATAATTATATACTATGTTGTTTTATGGTTTGATTATGATTTTGGAGATATAAGCTAATTTATTTTTGAAAATCCAATGCAATTATAGTTCAACTATTTTTCTTGTCAAGAATAAAGCGAATTTTATTGTTTTTTAAAATTTATTGCAACTTTATGACTATATAAATATATTTAAATTATGATATTAATGGTGACTATATTTAATAAAATTGTGTAATTTAATTGTATAATTATTTATATATAATTATATAGCCAACCTATTTTATATTTAAAGCTATTTACATATTAATTTTTCTTTTCTCTACATCATTCATAAGGAGTAATTATAGTATATTTGTGACCTGTTTTTCTCCAATAAAATTTCTCATAATTTAAAGGAAAAAAACCAATTTCTTTAATTTATTAAATAAAAATAAAAAAATAAAATAAAATAAAAATATAAATAAAGATAAAAATAATTTAAATTAAAAATGGCAATTAGATAAAAAATAGAAACGTAAAGTTTAGACTATGGGTGGGAAAGGATTTTAGTTTTCTACAAAGCTAAGTTAGAAAATGAATTGCAGAAATAATATGTTAATATCATATATGAATAAGCCAAGTAAATATAATAATTTATAATATTATTATAATATTGCGAATAAAATATAAATTAAAAAGAAAAAATTTCTTAATTTGAAAGTCATAAAATAAATGAAATTTAGTAATTTATTATTTTTATTAAAAGAGTTAAAATGGAAGCATCTTCAAAAACAAAAATAAAAGAGGCTTATGAATTATTAAATAAATAAATTGACAAACTAGAGATTAAATTAATTAGCGATAGTTATCCGGCGAATATTTACCAAGAATTTTGTAGAGAATATAATAGTGATTTAAAATCAACGTTTGAAATATAAACACCATATGCCGTAGTTTAAGGAAACGATCTTTATAAATGGGCTAAATAACTAAAAGATGAAAAAGGATATGATTTGGCTTTTAACCAAATAGTGTCTAAATATTTCCCAGATGAAAAAAACACTGAAAATAAACTTTTTTCTATGTAAAAAATATTATTGTTTCCACAATACAATCTTATAAAAATTTATGCTATTTAAATTTTATTTTTTTTGTACAAAATTTTTATTTCTTTATTTTGTAATAATTCTATAGTTTTTATAATTAATTAAAAATTAAAATTTAGATGCAAAAAATCTTAAACTGAAAGATTAAAAGAGTATTGTCTTGATATTATAGAATTACTCCATTAAAGCTAAGAAAATAATTGGACGCCTTTACACACAGATTAAATAAACCCTGAATATTTGGTATTACATATATAAAAAATATATATAATAAAAATAGTGATAAATTAAAATATTTATTAATATTAATATCAATTTATTAAAATGCCTTATATTTTTTAGAAAGACAGAAAAAATTATAATCATACCTATGTTTTTATCTTAAATGAAGATTAAATAACATTATTAAATTAAAAAGAACTTATTGATGAAATAAATAAAAATGATGAAAAATATTCTTCTTGTTTTAGAATACATAAGCTTTATAATAGACATGAATATTCGGAAATTCGTTAATATATTTGTGCTATTTATTCAAAAAATTAAAAAAGGTTAAAAAAAGTACTTAGAAAAATACTAAAATAAGTTAGAGAAAACCTTGTTTTAAAGACAAATGATATATAAAACGCTAAATATATTAATAAATTAAAAAAAAATAATTAAATAGTGACTGAATTAGTTACCAAATAATATCTTGAACAACAATTATTTATATAAGAAATGTATTTAAAAAATAAATAGGAAATTAAAGATTAAACATATAATTATGTATTTGTAATAGAACAGTTTTATACAAATCGTGAATTATTTTAGAATAATCTAATTTTAAGCTAAAATTAAGATGCCTTATTAATTTAAAACTAAATTAAATCTCATATAGAAAATTATGAAAGAATGGAAAAAAAAAAAAAAAACTTATCGCATAATATTAATAATTAAAATTAAAATTTGCAATATGATATAGATTAGTTTTAAATTCAATAAACATATAGTGCAAATAATAATACAATTAAAGGAAACTAAAAAAACTTAAATTAATAAAAATAATAAAATAATCATTTTGTACAAAATTAAAATTAATAATAATATTTTAGCAATTAAAATTTAAAATATCAAAAATAATAAAAAAACAAAAGAGATTTATCATAAATAAGTCAACTTGATTAATTGAAATATGATATATAGGATCTTTTATATTATCAGAACAACTAATATAATGTATTTTAATAGAGTTTTTAAAATATTGAAGAATAATATTAAGGTTTAAAGTTAGTTTTATATGATTCTGTTTATCCTTGTTTAGAGAAAGATAAAAATAAAGCTTAGAAAAATGTATTATAAAGCATAGAAGAAAAGTTAACTAGTTTAATTACAAAAATAAACTCATAAATGAGTTATTAAATTTAAAATACATTGGATAGATAAAATTATATTTTATAAAATATACAATAATGTATGAATATAGATCTTGAATTAGATTACAATATTATTAATAATAATGAAAGTTAAAACTATATTAAATAAAAATATAAATAAAATAGAAAAAGAGATAATTCAAGTAGTAATAATTCATCTTGTAGTAATGAAGAAAAATATATGAATACCTATCGATTAAGGTCTAAAATTCCAAGCTAATAAAATAATAACAATGATACATTTTAACAATATATAAATAATATGAACAATGAGAGTAACTTTATTTACAATTAATACTAAAATTAAAACATTGAATCAAGCTATTAGTAAGGAAACTCTATAATTATCGATGAAGTGTAACGTTTAGAAAGATAATAAAAATAAATTGAATCACAAAAAACTTGGTAAGATAATTATAAGGAATACGAAAAAAATAGTATAAGGTAAAAAAATTTTAATGCTTAATCATAAAATAAAAATAAAAATAATAACATGAAAAATTAATTTAATCATACAAATTAAACAATTACTGAAGAGAGCAAAAGCAGTTATAGTAATAGCACTTAATCATCAAATCATCCCTAAAAATCATTCTAAAATCATAGATATAACAATACATAAAATTCTTCACAAAATTAATAATAAAAAAAATTTTAGAAAGATTTATAATATTAATATGAAAAATATCCTCAAGATAATTTAAATTGTGAATCTCTAAATGAGCTAAGATTTTCAAAAATTAGTGAAGTTTCAAATGAATAAGAAGGTGTAAAAGTATTAAGTAAAATGAACTAAAGTAAAATATTTTCATAATCAAGTTTGTTACAATAATCAATAATTCAAAATTCTGAAATTAGAGATGAATTAAAATAATCAGTTTTATAATGAAATTATAAATTATATTTTTACAAATTCATATATTAAATATTATTTTATGTTTATATTATTATTGAAATATTATTTACTTATTTATGTCTATTCCAAATTAAATAAAAATCTATATTTATAACAAAAAAGCTATATTTAGATTGTACCATATGATTAATAATATAATTTCTAATTATAAATTATTTAAATAATTTAATAGATTTTATTATCCTTATATTTATTCATTATATAATCTTTGCGTCATATATTAAATATACAATATTTGATTAAACAAAATTGATGAAAATGATATATATATATACAATTTTCTTAAAAATTATGAAGAAATGAGAATTATAAAAATTGATTTTTATAAATCTGAAAAAACTTTATAATAGAAAAATTTTATTTAATCTTTATTATTAAATTTAAATAACTATTTTTATGTTTATACGTACCTTATTATGTTAATAAAAATGTATACTATAATATATTTAATATTCTTCTAATAAAATACAAAATATATGTAATTTAATTTATGATTAAAAAAAATTAAAATTGGTCATAAAAACAATATACAATAATATAAATATTAATCGATTGAACTGAATATTTTATGTATTTGTAATTTGATATTAGTTTAGAAAATTAAAGGTTTCATAAAAATAGTTACTTATTTAAATTTAATGTATTTATACTTAGAATAATTATATCATTAATAAAAATTCTATACAAGCTAATTAATAAAAATAATCAATTAAAAACAAATTATTTTAAATAGAATTTATTTATAGTGATCCTATTTTTAGATAAAATTTATTTATTTTATATTAAGATGTATATAATTTTTAAAAAAGAACTAACTTCATTTATTTAATTAATTAAATTATCACTATATACTATATTATAGGTATTTTGATTTAAATTAAATAAAAAAAATAAAAAAAAATAAAAATAATAATATATTAAATAAATTTATATTAAATTACATTAAACTTAAAACCAATGCAATTTTAATCAAATTATTCGGATCAGAAATTATAAAATAATAATAATAATTAAGTCTTTCCTGAGTAACCGCAAAATAACTAGAATGGCGCTTAGTATTAGTAATTTTAATATTAAATGTAAATGTAACAAAACTAAACGCCTTAAAATGATGATAAAAATATTGCTAAGTTTGGTAAAATTAATATATTATAAAAAATAAGAACATTTATATTTTAATTCAAAATATTTAGAAACCGCAAGATTTAGACTCCCACCTCTTTTACAACTTTGTAAATATAATATTATTTTGCACAAAAAATAAATAAATATTATTAAACAATTACATGGATGATTCTATATTTTATATATGGGAATTATTTAATAAATTTTATTAAATTATAAAATTAATACCTTAAATTAAATGAAAAACCATGGTATAACAAATAATTGAAATATATTTTTTAAATTTTAAATAATCGTTAATCAAAGTTATATTAGTTAAAACACTTATTTGTCTTCTTTAAAAAAGCCTAATATTTTTAATTTATTTAGATAAAAATAATTATAATTTATTTGTTTATATTTAATTTATATTTAATAATAGCTAATAATTAAAAGAAAATTTCATTTAAAAATATAACTTAATTTTTAACAAGTTCTATCACTTTTATAAGTAGTTGGAATAGTATTAATCGTTGCTCTTTACCCCAATAATATTTTACTTGGTATTTTTATTTTTGGTGCAGCTTTAATTGTAAAACTTATATTTTCGGAAGCTAGAAAATATCTCGCGAATGCTAAAAGCAGAAAAGTAATAGAAAATTATTAGGAAAGAATGGTAGGATCAATGCCAATTATTTAGTATCATGTGTAATTTTATTTTATCAAAAACGAAATATAATCAAAAAATTAAAACTAAAATTTTTAATTTTTTAGAAATGCCTATCATTACAAAAGGGTAAAAACAAAAAATGGAAATACATAAAAAAAAAAAGTAATAACATTTAGGAAAACTTAGTAATTACCAATCATAAATGCATAAGGTACATTTTCACAAATAATTTTTAAAAAATCTTAAATTATATTTAATATTTATTTTAAATAGATAATAGTGAAAATTTAGCCATTTTAATGGCTAATTCTACTTGTGTTAGAATGTAGTCTAATTTCACTTGGATGAGTGGAAATGATTTAACATAATAAAAATGGGATTATATGGTTAGTTATTTAAGAAAAGAGGCGGAGGAAAAGGATGAACATGTGGAAGGGTAAAAAATTCTTTAATTTATTTATTAATGAATATAAAATAACTTAATTTATTTTTATACAATAAGATTTGATAAAAGTTAGATTCAAGGATTCTAATAATAAATATTGGCTTTTACCCAAGGTATTCCATGCTATTTATAGCAATTTACTATGTATTTTTGTTATTTTATAGGCTTATCTATTATATACGATACTCTTTTTTATTCTGCAACAGGTAAATTACTTTTTTTATAATAAAATTATTATTATAAAATATTCTTGTAAAAAATTTATATAAAGCTGAATGTAAATTCGAAATTTAGAAAACGGTATTCTATGGTATAACTAATTAAAATAATGGTTTTCCTAATAATCAAGCTATTCCAATTTTAAATAATAATAATAGCAACAATGTGAACATGGTTTAAAATAATAAACAATTTGGCTAATAATAACAAGAAAATTTCCCTTAACAATAACAATTTTAAATGCAAAATCCTATAATATAATAGTAGTAATAGCGATAATAATTTTAACCTTAGCAATATAATTAACAATATCAATAATAACCAAATATCTATAATTAAAATTAAAATTTTTAATAATAATAACCTTATTATCATAACTAACCATAATAGCCTGCTTAACCTTACCCCAATTACAATCAAAACTAATCTTAATAACCGTTATAAAATTATTAATAAGATAAAGATGTAGCTTAACCTCCACCAATTTAAGAAAATTGATAAACATTAAATACAAATATAAAAAAATAACATTTTAAACCTTATATATTATCTACTATATGTATTAAAAAATTTATATATAATATAATATTATATTTTATAATTATATGAATATTAAATTTATAAATAATTTCTCATTTTTATATAATCAAATTTAGTTTTATATAGTTTCTATAGTTTCTTTAACTTTTTGGGTAATTTAGTCCAAGTTAATTTTCTTTTAAGGGTTGCTTTCTTAACTTCTAGAAAGCCCAATTCCTGCACCTTTTTTATAATAATTACAATTAAGTTTTGTCAAATTTAATTTTATTTATATTATTTTTTTATTTATATATCTTTTTTACCAGCAGGGAATAACGAATTTATTATCGCTCCAAATGTGCCTGGCACAGCAAAAGCTAACACCTTTATTTTAAGATATAAATTAAAATAAATTAGGATAATATTAAAATATTTAAGAAATTGTATTATTAATATTTTTAAATTTTCATTTAAATTACCCCAATATAAATAAAGCAAAATATCAAAAGTAAAAGGAAAATTAAAAATATCAATATAAAATAAAGCTTATTTTTAGATATGCCTAATTATTCCAAGGAAATATACATACTTTAATCCTATATATATTCATAGGCTTTGACGAACTCATCTTCGTTCAAAGTTAATGGCGCTAAAAATAAAATAAATATAAAAATTAAAAAATTATTAAACATATTTTAAATTTTTTTTTAGGTTTTTTTTTTTTTTTAATTTAGTTAGTTTTTTCTATTTTATATATTATTGATAATAAAAATAATAATTAGTGTATATATATTAAATTTGTTACAATTTTCATCTCCTGTGCTTTATTTTATAGATGAAAAAATTTCATAAATTCTATGTTCAGACATATCAATTCCCATTTTTTTAAAATAAATTTAAAATTCTTACATTGATATTTATTTATTGACATCTTAATCCACTATTCTAAATAAATCTCTTGGTTATAAAGCCTGGTTTTCTAATTTATCTTTTATTTTATCTAACTGTTTAAAATATGGATGGTCTATTTTTTGTCTAGCCTGTTTTCAAATATGTTTTTTTTTTATAATATTTATGAAAAAATAAAAGTTAAATATAAATATTAAAATAAAATTATTTTACATAATTCAAGGCATCTTATTTCTTTTTTTCTAATAGCTCTACAGGGGAATTGGCGTTAATTTTAACAAACTTAAATATTTCTTTTACAGCTTTAACTTCTAATAAAAATATATATTTTTTAAATCTATAAAAAAAGTTTAAACGATAAAAATTTTAATTTTTTACATGATTAATTTAGTTAAAACATATAATAAAATTCGTCATCTATATTTTCAACATCTTTGTTTACCAAGGAAACTATTGAATTAACATATATACCGAATAAATTTTCATTAAATTCATTATTATCTTAAGGATTGTAAAAATACATATTATTTTAATTCCTAATAGCTTTTAATTTATTGAATATTTTTATAGAAAGTTGTAAAATATCGTTAAAAATATAAGTAGTATTTTTTGCAAAGTCTACAGAAACCGAATTTTCATTCATATATTACTTGGATTTTTATATTAATTCTTTAATTTCATCATTTGATTAAATAATCACTATTTCATATACCATTAATATATCCTAAACTTTTTATTATATAGCCTAGTGGTTATTATTTTTCCCACTTTTAGGATAAAATTAATGAGATTATAATTCTAAATTTCTAATTTCATCATATTTTTTATATATAGTTTGTTATATTTAAAATAACTCTTTCTCTATTAAAATTATCTATTCCTCATTTTTTTCCTCTTTTGCGCATTCGGTCTAAAATTTTTCTTCTAATTGTTGTTATGATATCGATAATTAATGTATTTTATCATGATTTTCTTAAATTCCATTCTTAAATTCAAATTATTTTTTATTCATCTCCATTTTTTCTTCCTCTGTAAGATTTTCAAATTTATAAATATCCAATAAATCCAGCAATAAATTTTTGACATTTTAAAAAATACTACCCATATTATAAATTAAATCTTATTTATTATCTTAGTAGGCAGTCTTTTATATTATATTAGAGTGTATTTAAGAAAAATTTTTTAACAAATTGTTCAATGGTTAATTTTATGAACACATAGAAATTCTACTAATTACTTTTTACATAATTTCTATTATTTATTCATTTAAAACTTGTTTGTTTCCAGTATTTTTAGTATTAAAAGCACTTACACCAATTACTTATACTTAAGTGATCAACTAGCACAAATTAAAATAATAGAAAAAAATATTACAAATTATATAATTATTTATAATATTTTATTTGAAATATTATAAGTAAATGATAAATTATACACATTTTAATTTAATTTGATTTTAATAATTGTTAATTTTTTTTTACTTGATGAGTAATTAATTAAAGAAAATGTTATAAATTAAATAATAAATAAATTTTATATATTTTAAAATATATTATTACTTTAAAAAGATATTGATCAAAACCTGGAGAAAATCCATTAATGAGAATCGCTTAATATAGTGTATCTATAAACTGTTCACTTTATTTCATATTTAAATTATCATCTACTATATTTTAGGTCTTTCTATCAGAGCCATTCCTAATTTTTATATTAAATATAATGATATAAACTTGCTTTAACATTATTAATTTTAACAATTTAAATAAATATATTCATATATATCTAATATAAAATTTACTAATGGGAAAGCATTGCATTGACTGATACAGAAATTTTGCAAAAATTTTACACTAATTAATAATCATAAGTTTTTTCGTTTATACCCAAACATTGTAGATACTTAGATTTAAAGCTATTAAAAATTTCATCCAATTCATTTTTTACATCTTCTTCTTCATTTTCGTTTTTACAATACTATTAAATGTTTTAGAATTGAGTTTTTAAAAATTAGATATTTTTTTCAATATTTAATGATAGATTAAAGAAATTTTATTCTTTTGATCCAGATATCTTTTTATTTAATTCTAAATAATCCTTTTTAAAGTCACAAACATTTACAAACATATCATTGTAAACTTTATTTTTCAACACTTAATTCAAAGTAAATGATTGGTAATACAACTTTTTCATTTTTTAAGTACCTAAAAGATATTAAGTATTATATTAATTAAACTAGAAATGAAAAGATATTTAAATAAATATTTTTTTATTAGTATAATAATTTATTACAAAATAACTTCAAAACATCCATTTGTTTTTTGTTTAATTTGTCAAAATTTATTACATAAAATATTGATAAAGCACCTATAAACATTTCAAATAATTTTTATTTTTATTTATCATTTATTGTCGTATCGTTAGATTTTACAAATACAAATAAATGTTCAATTATATCAAAATAAGGGTTTTTGCATTTTAATGAAATAATTATTTAAATAGCTAATTATATAACACTTTTTTATTTCTTAATAAATTCATTTTCATCGTTTTATTTTCCTATTATTGTATTTTAAATAAAATTTAAAATTTATTGTTCAAGCTCTATTATATCTTATTATTCCATTTCCTTTAAGTTTAATTTATGTTAGCTTGCAAATATGTTAATAAAAGTTAAAAACTCTTTTTTTTTAATGATGTCATAAACTTCTTAAGGAATTTTTTTCTGTATCAAATTTAAAAATAAATCAAAAGTCTTTTAAATATCTTAATCTTTGTTTATGTACTACTCTATAAATTTAATTAGGTTTTCATCCTTTATAATTTCCCCACACTACATTTTAAAATTATCCGAAATCGATTTAATTAAAATATTTCCACAATTAAAATCATTTTTAAGGCCTATATTATTTTTTAGCCCTGAATGAACCGACTGGTTAAGTTAATTGGTACTTGCAAATAATTTTTAATTTATGCTTTTATTAATTTATTAATCCAAATCAAAAATCTCAAATATTTATAATAAATTTAAATCTTCAAAATAATCTATTCCCATTTCTTTAGCTTTAACCTACAAAATTTGCTTTAAATTATTGTCTTCTTCAAATCTTATTATGCTCTAGAAAATTTATTTCAAAACATTTGTTGCAAAATCATTTACTTATAAATTGTGTGTTTTTTTTTTTTATTCTTATTAAAATACTTACAATTAATCCATAAACACTTAATACCAACTTTAAGTGTCACCTGAATAGCACTGTAACAAATTTATTATAAGCTATTTCTAATTTTGATTTATACTTACATTTTTAAGTAAACTGTTCAGACTTATATTTATAGTATTATACTTAATTTTAGACATTAACTAATTTATTTTATCTATTTATTTATTTTCGTCCAACTTTAAAAATTCCTAGTCTTTTTCTAATATTGATAACGATTGGTACTTTAAAAAGCTTTTTAAATCAAACTTTTTATTTTTTTACAATTTTAAAGTAAATATCGATATAAATAATTTTGAGTAACCTGGCTCTATAAAGTTTCCTATAAATTTGTCAATAGTATTATAATTATAATTGTAATACAAAAGTAATTCTATAAATTCGAATAACTTCTAAATATTTGACTTTAATCCACCTAAAATATTAATAATATCGAAAATTATTTAATATTTTTAATGTTATAAAGTAAATACTTCCTCCTTATCATTTAATTAAATAAATTTGTATATTTTTTTTATAATTCTCTCTAAATCACTATCTTGTAGCTAAATTTATTATATAAATATAAATTTTATAGATATTTATAATTATATATAAATTTATATTTATATTTACTGTATCAAATTTTTTTGTCAAAGCCTCAATATGATTATCTAATTCACCTTACTCACAAATTAAATCGTAAAGCTAATAGTTATATTATTGAAAATTTAAAATTTCTTACTTATACCTGCTTAAATTTATTTTGTTTATTTAATTTTTATTTTATTCATAACTTTATTTAAGATATTAAACGGTATTAGATACATTTTGATCCAACTTATTTCTTATTAGGTTTTATTCTATTTTATCTAAAAATTTTAATTTATTTATTTTATTCATTTACAGATTATAAGTTTTTGCATTATTTTTTTTTAGTTAATATAAAATTATATTTTGTGATAATTTAAATAATAATATTATATATTTGATAAATTATTATATTGATGTTCCTAATTTCGAAAATCAAAGATTTTAAAATTTTAATTATTAAATTCGAATTATCGAAGCTAAATCAATTAAATTTATATAATATAATTATTATTTTACATTATTCTTCGCTTAATTCTTTTAGCATTTTTAATGTCTTGAATCTTTATTTATCTAAATAAGTGTAATTATATATATTTACATATTCATCAAAGGAATCATTATTTTTCATGTTTGTATAGTATTACTTGAAATCTCCAGGGAAAATTAAATCATAATAAGTCTCCAAATTACAAACAAAAAATGGTTAATATTAATCATCTTATTCTTTTTCCAGATTGGGTTAATAAGATATATTTTTTAAAATATCATCAAAATAATCATAGGCTTATGAAAAACAATTTTATGAAATTATAGTAAGGCATTGATTTTTATTAAAAACTTATTTTTTATCTTTATCAAATAATTCTTTATCTTCCAAATCTTTCAAATCTGATATTATTGTCAAACACAATTACAAATTTACTGTAAATTTTAAAAAACTTTTAACATTTTTACTTCCATCTTCTATTTACCAGCCATTTTAATTGTAAAATTTACATTTATTCATGCAAGTTAAAAATATCATTTATAGCGGATGCTACTTAAATAAGGGATTTTTTAACAAAATTTAAATATACTCTATATCCTTTTAATCGTCATAGTTTTTGGCATCAGGATTTTCAATTTCATTTTTAATTTAATTTATTTTTTACTCAATTTTTATTATTTCTTAATGAGTCTAACCTTATTTAGATTCAGATTCATATTTTTCCTAAAACAATTTCAAATAATCCATTTTTCGTATTAATTCAACAAATATATACTATGCTTCCATAGATAAATATTTCTGTAAAATATAAAAAACGAGTTCTAATTCTACAATCTATTATTTTGCTTATTTATCATCTTATTCAAGGTTATATACCTTAGATTTATATATTGATGCTTTTTTTTTATATTATTTTTATTGCGATTTTTAACTTTATTATAAGTTTTATATTAAATCATTTATTTTTCTGTCATAAATTTCGTATTTTTATAATAAATTATCTTTTCTAAAATCCCCAAATACTTGTTATTAACACATATATTCTTATTCTAATAATTCTAATTCCGAATTTTCTAAAGTCATATCATCTGCTAATAAAACAAGCAGTTATTATTAATAATCTTCCAAATTAGTATTTTAAAATATGGATTAATTTAGAAAGTTTAATGCAGTTTATATATTATTTATTTCTAAATTAAGTAACCCTTATTTTTACGCATTTTCCTATTATTATTTTTATACTTTTATAGGAATTTAAATATACCCAATAATTCCCAAAACTGATTTTTCTATAAACTCAGAGTTATTAAATATATCTTATCTGATCTATTAACTTTGCTGGCATAAATAACTAATATTATAAAACTAGCCTCTACTCATATTATAATAAAACTCAATAATATTAAATAAGTATTCATTTTAATTTTAAATAGCATATATTAGTTTTTTCCTCAATTAATAACATCTTTTGTAATTATTCATATGATCAATTTGAGTTTATTTATTAACTTAATTATCTAGTAAAAATAATTGTTCATCTTCTTAAATAAAAGCAAAAATACCCTATATATATTCTTATTAAATATTTAGACCTTTGCTAAGCTAAAATGTAGATATAAAATCAGGAATATCATTAACATTAAAAGTATTGAAAATCAAGTTTACGAAAAATTGCATTTCTTAATAGTCAATTTTTCCTTTTTTACACATTTATTTAAATCCTTCGGATTAAGTTAAATTTTAAACAGCTAATTCTTTTCTCTCTGAACTTATAAGTTGGGCTACGTAAGTGCACTATTCTAGTGTATTCATTTAAATATTTAATAGTAAAGAAGCATCCTAAATAATTTATTGCTGAATCCACTAATTATTGATATTAGATTATTCACTGAAAACATCATTAAATAAGTAAAAAATAGTTTTTAAATCATTTTGTGTAATACTGTCAAATTTGTAAACTTTTTAACATATTTGTGTGGAATACTATATAAACTCCTATAATTAAAATAAATAAAATATAAAAATTTAGCAAATAATTTTTTTATTTAAATATTTTAAAATAAAAATAAAAATTTTATTTACATCTAAATCTTTTTTATTTTATAATTTCAACAAAGAACTAAACTTCAAAGAAAACATAGGGAAAAAATCATAAAAACTCTTACAGATTTTTCCAGGTCTATATTATTTGGCATTTTTTTGGTTAACTTAGAAAGTGGCTAATAAATCGCATAAAACTTCAAAAAAGTTAGCCTCCTCTTAATTTAAGCTCGTATTTAATAACGTTTATTATTATGCATTTTAGTTCAAAAATATTTTTTTCAAGTCATTAAGTTCTTAAAGATCATTTCCATTAAGCAATTTTTATAAGTAATTAATGAGCTATTTAATACTGGCTTTTGCTTTATTATCAATAGACTTACCCTCTCCTATTAGTTCACCGATATCTAAGTTAATTGTAAACTTTATTATTTTATTAACCACTTTAATAGTTTCATTGTATTCTTTTTCATTTTCGAACATTTTTGGAACTTTTAATCTTTTCAATATGGACAAAATTATATTTCTAATATATTCATTGCCAAAGTTTAACTATTGCTAAAATATCATTTGGAAAACAAAAACTGGATTAAATAATTATTAATCCCTACTGAATTAGTTTTCTATAATTTAGAAAAAACTAGCAGGATTTGCTGTCTCAAAATTTATTAGCTTTTGTAAAGTTTTTTCTAATTCAGGGATATCAATTATTTATTTATCTTATCCATTTTATAAATTTTTGTAAAACTACAATATATTTTATTAAGAATCGGCTTAACCTATGTCAAAAAAGGAAATAAGTTATCTCAAATTTTATTATGAAAATTTAATTGTATCTGCTAGTTAATTAATATTTTAATCTTTTCCATTTTCATCATATCCATCTCGATCTTTTTTTATATAACATACTTTAAATATGAGGAAAATTATATTTCCTAATTCTTAATCTAATTTAATGGCTTTAAAAAAATCTATGACCAAGTTTAATAAACTTTTTTTTTACTTATCATTTCTTTCCAATAGATAAATAGGGTATCCTATTATTTAAATATAATTTAAAAATTGAATATTAAACATATTTATTCGATAATAATATATGAAAAATATTAAAATAAGTAATTTTTAATATAATACTCAGTTATTTATTTACTTGATGTAACATTGACAAGTATCTTTTAAATTTCGTCTATCATATTTTTTTTTTCTATATTTTGGAAAAAATTTGATTCTTCATTATCTAATTGTTCATAAATCAACTAGGAAAATAAATCGTCATATTTCTTTATAAATTTTTATTTAAATACCACTTCATTTTCAATAATTTATTTACTATTACTATTATAGTCATTTTTATTTGTAAAAACTTTATATTAATCTTGCATAAGCTTTTATACTCTTTCATTCTAAAAGTAATCACTAAAGTATTTTTTAATATAGCTATGGTCAGATTCTTTGTAATTTTAGGAACTAAAGAAAATTAATTAATTGACATCTCCATTCTCCAAAAAATTAAGAATTAACTTAAACAACTCAAATTTATAATCAATATTTTCTTCAACATTAATTGTTTCCAAATGCTATTTAATTTGGTAGCTAATCAAAAAAAAAAAAAATTAATAATTTATTTATTTATTTTTTATTTTACTCATTAAAAAAATCCTCACAAAAATTGGAAACCTATTCAAATGATTTCAACCTTAATAATTTTATTAAATACTTCATTAATATTTTTTAAATTAAATTTTCAATTTGGAATTTATCACACAAAAACTTGACAAATAAATCAATATCGGTTTCAAAATCATGCTCATACAGCTCTTCATTTTTGTATAATATTAAAAATCCCTCAATAAAATCAGAAGGAATTCTTAATTTTTCTGATAATAAATTTAAATATTAATACATTTAAATTCTCTATGAGCTTATATTATTCTTTTTATCGAGTAATTTGTGTTTTGTGTATTTTGTAGACAACTATAATATACTTTTCAAATGGAAACTTTAAATTCCAATTTCAGAACTAGCTCTTTCACAATAAGTATTTAAATTATTACTTTTATATATAATATAAGGAACAAAAGGCATAAACTTCAATAAAATATTATTGAATTAACAACTTAATTTATTTTCCTCACTAAAATTATCTTATAAAAACTCAACTTCTTTTAATATATCATAATCACCTCTATGAAATTTCATAATAATACTTAAAATTTAAGAAAATAAATCTATTTATTTTATATCAGATCTACGGAATATTTAAACTAAAAATTCTTAAATTTGCTTGGCTAAATTTTATAAAAAAAATAGATGAATAAATGATTGATTGAAAAAATAAGTAAATATATTGATTTAAATTTTTTACCATTCATATTTTTTAATTCGTTACTTGGGATAAGCATAAAGTTGATAAGTTGTTGAAAATTTTTATCTAAACCAAGTGAATTCAAACAAGTTGAAACTATTTTATTAAATTTTTTTTGATTTTAACTTTTTTATTAAGCATCTGAATTTTATGAACCTAAAGTTTAACTTAATAATATCTATACTAAATCGATAGAATTAGCAGCTACTTGTAAAATTTTAGAAAAATTCCAGTCTTAAGAATACAAATTAGCTTATTATTACTAATCAGGGGATATTTAAGTAGGAATTTAAATAATTAATTATTTAAAATAAGATAAAATTAATTCTATTTCGCCATTATCAAAAGAATTTAGCAACTTATATGTTGTAGGTAAAATATTATCAAAAATTTTTATAATATTTTTGGATTCAATTTGATTTACTTCGCTATTCTTTTATATTTAGTCAAAAAATTGTATAAAGTTTTTTAGTATAAAAGTCTTGACTTTTTCGTATAATTTTTAGTTATTCTAGTTTTTTTTTTTATTTTTCATATAATCTTAAATTATATCTAATAAATCTCCTTCCATAAACTCTTCTAAAGCATTCTGTAATATAACAAAAATTTCTTAATTTCCCTAAGAACGCATTTAGCATTCTTATATGATGTATTAAATACCCTATTTTTTGTTATTATCTACCATAATGTGGAAAATTCCTTTTCCAAAATTTTTGGATAATCCTTACTCTTCCATTTTTTTCTCTAATTACTAACAAAAAGCGTTTTTCATTTTTTATTATAATTGTTAAGTTGTTTCTTAAATATTTTTGGTACTAATATCGTCATATTATAACTATTTAAAATTATTTTCAGCCTCATCCATAATGGAACTTACTTCTTTATCCAGTCCCAAAACAGCAGCTTACTTTACTATTTAATTTTTAGAATTTTAGTAAATTTAAGTTCCTTCCGATAAAACCTAAAATTTTTGGCTTTTAAATTATTCTATAATTCCATCCAATCTTTTACTAATATTAAAAATAAAAAAATAAAATTAAATATTTTTTAAAAATCTGATAAATTTTTATTTTTATATCACTATTAAATATAATTTTTACCCAAAATGTTTTATTAAAAGCTACTTAATTAAAGTCATTCCTCCTTAATTAATTTGATCCATTTATTTCTTCTTAGAAGCTACAAATGCTAAAATTGTAATAGCAGACGAACAGTAAATTAAATAATAGTTAGGATTAATAATTGATCCGAGTATAAGCCATAACAAATTCATTACAATATAAAATACTCCAAATCCAACCAATAACAAAAACAATATAAATTGGGTTATACTGATAAAACTAATTTAAAAAATATATCTATTCGGATTTATTTACTTTAAATTTTTATATAAAAATAAAAACATATAGATATAAATAATTTTATTTTATTACTTTTCAACTTTACTAGTTTATCTCTTAAAGGTCCTATCAATAGGAAATTTACAATAGTAAAAATTAATATGCTCATATACACCCTATATAAATATAAATAAAAATACCATTATCAATTCAACCATCATAGCAGTGTCACATGTCTTAATATATAACGGTATATAAACCAAAGAATATTCCAAATCTTAAGTGGCTAATAAATTAACTGGGTGATTCAGCGAATAAGGAGCATAATATCCCTTACTTAAAAATATAAATAAAAGAATTGGCAAAAGTAATAGGAAATGTAATATAAATCTTTAAATAACAATATTGGTATCATAACCCAAAGAAACTACACTGTAAAAAGATTTTAAAAATCCTCTTTCTTCCAAGGTATAATATTTATTAATTTAATTTTGCAAATACTATGTCTTTGACAATTTATAAATAAAGTACTTAAATATTCTCCAAAAACCCAGTTATTACAGATATTTATTAGTGTAGTTAATAGGGTCTAATTATATAAAATATAAAAAATTATTAATTATTCATTTATTTTTTTAATCAAAATATGAAAAAAATATTATGTTTTAAATGAAATATTCAAGATTATATAAAAAAAAAAAATGTTTTTAAATTTTGTCTAAGCCTGCATAAAATATACATAGAAATCAATTAATACGTGTTTTACATTTTATTAAATTAAGAATACATTAATAAAATGTTATTAAAAAAAAAAATTCCTGTATTTCTCAAAATATATGTTTTACATATTAAGTATTGAAATCATATTATTAAATTTACATATAATATGTATTATATGAAAAATATAGAAAAATTAAATATAATGCCTATATTTTATTAAAAATTGTATGCGATACATGTATTATATGTACTTTTTATAAAAATTTCGTGTAATTTATATATTACATAAATATTCTAAATAAAAATTTATTAAATACATATAATTCACCATTTTATAAAACCTTAAACATGCATTAAATAATTTGCATTTTTTTTTTCTTTAAAAGTAACTAAATATATTCTTATTTTTTTTACCTGTCATTAACTCAATGTGAAGATCAACCAATTTTGTACATATATAATATTTATTGTAATTTTTTTCTTTGTCTATTTAAATTCTATTATTTTTACCATCTTTATTATTTTCTCTATTAATTAAGTTCTGATTTTCATAAGAAATTTCTAAAGTTTGACTTTCGTTAAATTCAGGAACCTCATCTACATGCATATATTTTTGGGCCAGTTTTAATCTATCTTTATATTATAAATTTAGACCATATTCGTTTTTAATGTTTTCGGGGTTTAATTATTTTTAATCCAATATGAAATCAGAACAGAATTATTGATACCCATCTTCGAAATCGGAAACCCATATATAATCTTAATCAGAATTAGTTATTTCATAAAATGTTTCTATATAAAGTTTGATACTGTCGTTATTTTCTTATTGTAGCATAAATTTTTTTGGAAGATTTATTTTTCTTTTTTACTAAATTCTTAAAAATTATAAATTTTACTAATTGTCAATTTTAAAAGTATATTTAAATTCTTCCTCAATAAATTCTATTACTTCCTTTGTGTTTAATTTATACTCTGTATAGTGGTTCAAAAAACAAAATTGCTCGTAAAGTAACTTTAATTATTTTTCATTCAACTCAACAATGCTTTATTAATCCTGTTATTGCATTTATAATATTTCTAAATCTTTTTCATTTTTTTATTAAAATAGTAAACGAAAAAAATTCTTGTAAGAAACTTAGTATCTTCTAGTAAGTAAGAAAATATAATAATCAACGACCAATAAAAATCCAGGCTTATTTTCCTCATTTTTAAATTAATTGTTATTCTCATCACTCAGCTAATCTTTGATCATATTATTAATAATATTGGAAAATATGTTTGTTTCTTTTTATTCATCTTAATACTGATATAATTAGGATCCATATTTTTATTATTTTTTCTAACTAATCATCTCAGTATACTACAAAAATTAACCTGATATTCTATTTAATCGCTTCTAAAAATACGGCATAATTTTCCAAATAGAGTACATAGTAACCAAGGCTATAATAATGGAAAAAATAAGACTAATCGAAAAACACAATAAAATCAAATTATTGTCAAAATAATTATATTCTTTTATATCAGTAACGTCATTATTATCTCTTGTGATTTCATACCATTTTTCCATTTTAACTCTTTTATCTAAATCAAATTATAATACACCTTCTTATTTTTTGTACTCATCATTAGGAATATCTCTATCATTTGCTTATATAAAATTAATACTAGGCCAGTCCTTAGATGTCGCATTGTTATTGCTTAGTAAAGTATTGTATAATAATTATTTGATTTCCCAATAATCATCCAAAGTCAAAGAAGTAGTGTAAGGACCTTATTTTCAGAAAAAATTTTAATATAATTTATTTAAAATAAAAAAGATAAATGTAATATTTATAATTATCGAAATATAAATTTATAAATTAAGTTACATATTCCAGGCTGTAAAAATCCTTCTATATATTTTGTTTAAGTTACTAATAAAGAAAATGACCATGTAGCTAACCACCTTATTTACAAATATAGTTTTATAATTAATTCTATTAAATATTTAAAAATAAGATAAAAATTATATATTACCAAGGTCTCATTTGGGCAAATGATGGATTTTGACTTTTAATCCATAAGTTTTAACTACTTTATTAACTATATTTATCACCGAAATCCATAATCCATATAGGTTCCATTTCACCTATCATATAAAAAAAAATTAAAAAATAAAATAAAAATAAAAAAATAATTTATAAATTTATTAAAATTACTTTGAATACTGCCCTAAAATTTTTCAATTTACGACAACATATAATCACTATAGTTAAGTCCCTTATCATAAACCTGTCCCTTAAAAAGTTCATATTCATCACTATAAAAATCTTTACTGTCAACATCATAATTAGGAGGATAACCAGGCTCATTAATTATATTAGCATAAATATTTCCACTAAATTTAATTTTAACATCAACAACAGGCATATTTCCCGTACAATCATGTTAATTTTTGCATAATTAAACTCCTCCTTCACATCCAGGTAATCTAGTATATTAATTTCCTTCTTCATCTTAATAGTTTCCGTAAGCGTTGGTGTCTGTATAAGGCTAAACTGAGTTATCTACTGTAAATTAAACGTTTGAATCTTGAGAAATATCGCAATAAATATCGTCAGATTCTTTTATATAAGGAGCGTTATAACATACGGATTAAAAGGGATTGAAAAAATTAAGCTCGTAATTTTCTTCGCTTTGTAGAATTATTTCTCCAAAATCTACATTTACATCTATAGCAGCAGAATCATTTTCGGTATAAAAATTATTCAAATAAAGAGATCCTATATTTTCACTTTTAAAGGTAAATGAGTCAAATTTTATGTTTTCAAAATTTGCAGATAAGTAACCTTCATTTCCCGAGGATCTAATATAAACGCCACCAAAATTCCTCATATCCCCTAGATTTTTTATATTTAATATTTATTTTTTCTGAAATAAAATTAAAAAATAATTTACCTTTATAAGACACATAACACCTATCATTATTTCGACATGTAACTTAAAAATTTGCAAAGTTTTAGATTTTTTTTGGCAACTTCATTTCTAAATAGCAGTATTTTAAGTCAGAAAATGCGGATTCTAATTAAACTTCCAATTTTTTGTTTTCTTTGTCATTATTAATCTAAAACTCAGTCGTAGTTCCATCATCTCCCGCGTAGGGCTGAGTACTATAATGAACAAAATGCTAAATTTCGACCTCATCATCGCTGCTGTCGTACTCTTTAATATTCAAAAGACAATTTTTTAAGTACACTTAAACATCATAATTATCTTCAATTTTCACTTTTTATGTGCCCACATCAAAACACAAAAAATAAAGAACAATAAAAATAATTATAATAGCCAAACAAATACACAAGTGGAAAAGATTTCTATACATTCTTCTACCACGGAACAGGTCGTCAAATTAAACCTTGTAATTCTTTTCTTTATAATCGTTTTCGGCGAAAGTTATTTCCAAATTCTTTAAATTGTTAGTTAAATTTAATATATATAAATTTGTTTATTTATTTATTTATTTATTTATTTATTTATTTATTTATTTATTTATTTATTTATATAAATATATTAAAACTTATAATATTAATACTTTTGCAGCGTTAAAGGTAAACTAATCTTCATCTTCTTATTTTTTTTCTTTTTTTCTTGATTTTTCTTTTTTATTCATATTATGATTTGAAGCTTATGCTACTCGAAATTTCATCGTATCAGTAATATCACTAAAATTTATTCTTTTTCTTTTTTCGGCCAAGCTTTCTTTTTTTTATAATTTTATTACAGATTCATAAAAATCAACTTACTTTTCCTATTTTTCTTCTACATTTAATAATTGATTACTACTGTTTTTTTAATTATCACTTGTTTTAGGGTTATTCAATAAAGGCTCTTATCCTTCAGTAATAACATCACACCCTGTATATTTTTCTTAAATTTGCTTCAATTTATTTTATTCTTAATTAGATTTATTTTCCTTAACATTAAATTTTGCTTTTCTTTTTTAGTATTGAACTAATTTATTGATTTAATTTTTATATTCATTTTCAAATTCAGTCAATTTTTTCTTAGATATAATTTTAAATTCATTTTATTTTCTGTTTGCTTTGATTCTAGCGAAGTTTTCTTGAATTGGATTATTTTATATGCCATATGGGTTATCTAAATATAAATATAAATTTTTATTTTAAAATATATTTTATTCATTATAATTTTAAATTACTCGATGTAGGAACTTAATATGTAAATCCTTCTGTACCAGGTACCTTTTACTGAATAACATCTTCAAATTTAAAAATAAATATTTAATATAATTATATTAAAATATTATATATTAAAAGTATAAAAACATTTTTAATTACTTTAAACTATAGCATGATTTTACATATTATTATTTTATACATTTTAATTATTCTAAATTCTTACAACTTAAGCTTAATTTATAAATATAATCATTTTAAAATTAGTATAAATTAAAGAAAAAATATATATAATTGTAGGACGTTCGGTTTATCAAATTATAAACACATTTAATGTTTTTTAATATATATAATTTGATATTTTTTACTTATATAAATAAATGAAAATTTGTAATTGATTTAAATTTTAATATACTTTGTAATCCGTTATCCATATAGTTTTAATTTTAGGGCTAAAATTAACCAGTATTTTCTAAATCAAATCAAATTAAAATTTAACTAATTAATTTATTTTATAAATATAATTTTATTTATTACCCTAAACAACAGGATGATTATATTAAACCTAATGAATTTACTAGTTTTAATATGAAGCAGGAAATCTATTTACATAATTTTAGGTTCCTATCATTTAACCATGATTTTCTATATTTTTTAAATTATATTAATAATTTTATTCATACTATATTGAATAAATTATAAATTATTCTTAATTTTTTAAATAAAAACTTAAAAAATTATCTTTATATAATTTGGATTATTACAAAAAGTACCAGTAGGATATTATTACATTTAATGGGCTTACTAATATTAGTAAGGATATTATTAGTAACCATATTAATTATTTTATGTCCCCATAAATTCACCATGATTTTCTTTTATTGAAAAATTATATTTATTAATTTTATTCAATTTATATTAAAATATTTAATAAATTTTTTAGTTTTCCAAATACAAACATAAAACGTAAAAAATTAATATATATCGAATTATTACAATATGAACCAGTGGGATATTATTACTCTTAGTGGACTTACTAATATTGCTAGTGATATTAAAAGCTTTATTAATGGTTTTATGTACCCATAAATTCGTTGTGGTTTTCTTTATTTTAAAATTATATCAATTAATTTTATCCATTCATAATATGTTTTGATCAATATACTTATATTATTTTAATAAAAATTTAAATTTATAAGATTAATTTACGAAAGGTTAATGGGGTATAAATCTGCTAATTCCAATTTGAATAAACTCCCTATTTATTTCTATAAATTTTAAATATAATTAATATGATGATATCTAAATAAGCAAATAAAAATTTATATATAATAATAGTTAATCTAAAATTATTATTTAAAAACTATTTACAACCCTTTTGATTTTTTATATAAATTTTTTTTAATAAACAAGCGAAAAATAATATAAAAACAAAGTAAAACAATATTGGTGATTATTTTTTTTTTTGGGTTTGATTACAATAAAAATATGGTAAAAAAAACAAAAGGATAGTAAGTGCAAATTAAATTAAAGCGAAAATCTACTTACTAATAAAATTATATAATTTATTTTATTTTTATTATACAAATACATAATAGCTTGAATTATTTTATAAATTATAATAAAAATAGTATTTTATATAATTTTTAATATTTAATAATATATTAATATAATTTAAAATTTATCAATTAATTTATCTTTATTAAAATTTTGAAAAATATCAATCGTTATTTATAAAAATTTTTAATTTTTTTTTTTAAAAAATATCCTTTTATTGAATTAAATCTTTAGAATTATATAACTTTTTAAAATAAATGACTAAATAATGACCTAAAATTAATATTTAATTATAAAAATTAAATTATTATAATTTAATAATAAAAAAAAAAATAATTATACAATTAAACAGCTTGAATAGCAAGTTAAAAAAATTTATAAAACTTTGTTTTTAAATATAAAATTCCAAATGAAAAAAATTTATATTTTATTATTTTTATTTTACTAAAATTATTATTAATGGTTCTATTCTTAATAGTCTAAATCTTATTTTAATCTCTTGTCCTATCCTTGGTATGTAGCATGCTATTAATTTGCTTCATTTGTTATTTTTTCGTCAATTTGTGATAAGTCCATATCTTCTTCTTTTGATTTGATTTCTTATATATCTTCCATAAAAAGTTAAAAAATTTTTATTTATTTTTTTTATTATTATTTATTATATTTTATTTTTATTTTCAATAGATAAATTATTATAATATCATTTTTCAAAGCAAAAATTGAATTACTAGTAATTATTTAAATATTATATAATATTATAAGAAAAATCAATTTATAAACCAATTATTGAAATTTAATTAAATGATGATTTTATATAATTATAAATAAATAATAGTGTATTTTTATTAGTTAATTTTAGTGAAATTCGATAGAAATTTAACAAATTAATAAATTAGTTAAAATAATTTTTTAAATATAAGATAATTTAGGATTACTACTATATTAAATCAAAAAATTCTTTCAGTTATTAAATAATAATACAAAATCAACGAGAGTAAAAGTAAATAGTTTATATATTGTTTATTTTTTGTATACGAGCTTCAATCTATATAAGTATTAAGTAGGAAATTAATATTTATTATTTAAATATATGAAAAAATTAATTTAAATAATATAAATTATACATTTACTTTAAATTTTATAACTAACTGATTAAAAAATATATTTTTATTATCATAATTTTTAATTTAATAATTATTTTATTAAATTATAATTATTTCAAAAATCATAGAGTCTTATGTATAAATTATATATACAGCACAAATATAAAAAAATTAACAAATATTATAATACTGATATTGTCTTTTAGTTTTTACTTATAAATCATTATTTTAAATTATTTTTAATATTTTTGTTTAAAAATAAGTTAGTATAGTTTGAATCTCTATTTGCCAATTCTAAATTAATTACTCTTATTTTTCCTTCTAATTCTTCAATTATTTTTTCTTTTTCTTTTAATTTATTTTATAAACATTTAACATCTACAATTTTATGTTCTATATTAATTTTACGCGACAAAATTTAATTTTGATCATTAATTTTCAAATTTAAATTATCAATCTAAAGTTCATAATTCTAAATAACACTATCATATTATTTCTAAATATTATCATAAAATTCTAATTATTAGTTATAATTTTTTAAATTTTCTTGTTCCAGTTATTCTCTAAGCTCACTCTCGGTTTTTTATTTTTCATTTTAAAATAATTTTAATTAATTTTAAAAATTTTCTCTTTATATTTAGTTCTCTTTTATTAACTGTGCTATTTTTTCATTCTTTTATTAAATTTTCTATTGTATTTCTATAATCTAGTCCTTACTTTTCTAATTTATATCAATTTAAAGCTAAATTTCTTCTTCTTTATTAACCTTCATCTAAAAATAATTATAATAAAATTATTAATTTAGGGTTTTTTATTTGTTTTTTTACTGTCTATAATTTTTCTTCATATTTTTATCTCATTTAATTTAATTAAAAGTCTATATTTAATTTTTTTTAATCAGATTCCTCCAAATATTTTTATTTATCTTATTAAAATTTTTCAATTTATAGGATTTAATCATCTTTCAATTTTTATATTTAAATTTATTGTGCCTCTATTTAATAATTTAATATAATTATTTATAAAGATTAATTTAAAAAGCAGAATTTAATATATTTTACTTATTTCTTATTATAATTAGGCTTCTCTTATACTTTATTATTCTTTCAAATTAATTTTTAATTTGTCAAATTTGTCTAATTAATATTATTATTTTTAAATTTAATTATTATACTAATTTTCCTTTTACTAAAAATCTATTTATAATTGTTCTAATTTTTTATCATTTTCTTAAATGATCATTTAAAATTTTTTAACAAAAGACTCATTTTCAATTTTTATTTAATTTTTTAAATTTTCAATTTCATTGATCAGCTTATCTTATTCTAATGCGTTGCTTTTCTATATATTAAAAATTGAAATTATATAATTATATATACTTATACAGTTGTTTTTCGAGTTCTGAATTTTAGATTTAGTTTCCCATTTTAAAGATTTTAAATATAGTCTCTTATTCAAATTAAATTATAAAAATTGATTTGTTGTTTTTTCTCAATAATTATTCTTTATGTAAAATAAATAAAATTTGATTTTAAGACTGCCTTTGAAAAATAATTAAATAAGTAACACATTAAATGGGACGACAATAAATAAAAATTATATGCAGAATTTCTATTTTTTTTTTTTTCAGAATTCGAAAAATTACTGTACTAAAATATTTATTACCTCTATATTCTTTATATTTTACGATTATATCTCTTATAAAGCTTTAATTTACTATTCATAATCCTAAGTCATTTTCTTTATTTAATAATTCTAATTCCTATCCTAAATATCCATTTTTTATTATATTTAATTTACTTTATCTAACTAATCCCCTCCTATTTAATTTTCCTATATAATTTTCTAAAAATTTTTTATTTTCTCTTTTTAAGTTTCAATTATCTATTTTTTCTTTTGAATATCATTTTCTAATTCTAATTTGTCATTTTAAATAGAATTTTATTGCTATAAAATCTGTTTTTTATATTGATCAGTCTAATTATCAAATATTTAAAGTAACCAAATTATCTTTACATTAAATATTTTGGTTAAAAAAATTGTTACCTAAAAATCTAATTAAATTTTCAAATTGTCGTATTATTTCTATAATTTGGTGTTTTTATCAATTAAATTAATATTAATTTTTTCTAATTGTTTTAAATCCATTTTACTTACATTCCCCTGCTAAAAATCTTATGTTTAATTTTAAATTTATTTTATATTTTAATTTTAAAATTTAACTTATTTTGAATTTTCCATTTTACACTGCTCATTATTTTCATCATTGAACTATTATTTAAATTTAAATTAATCAATAATTTAATCTTTTTATAACTATTATTTTAATCTTTCTATTTATTAATTCAAATCTTTAATCTAAAAATTTTATTGAGAAACCCTAATGTTTTCTTGTCTTAATGTTATTTTTGTTTTTTCTAACAAACTTTCGGTTTTTTGAACCCTTTCTTCTAGTTCTTATATTTATTCATTTTGTTCTGGATTAAAAAATAAAATATATTATATAAAATTCAAATAATAGATAAAAATTAAGTTAATAAAAATATTTTTATTTATTTCTTACCATAAACTTTTTTTTATATTTTTTCAATATGAGATCTTTATTTCGCAATTATTTAAAGATCTTTATTTTATTTTTCCTTTTTAAATTTAATAACGAAATATTTATTATATTATTATTATATGAATATTATCAACAATATAAAAATATAAAAATCAGCAATAAATTTACAGAATTTGGATGTTTATTATTTTCTTTGTTAACTTGCTATTTCAAACTTTAAATATTTTCTTTATTTTAAGACATTTACTTAACTTCTACAATTATATTCTTATTTTATTTTTTTATTTTAAACTAAATAATCAAACAAAATTCAGTTAAAAAAATAGATATTCATTTAATTCCAATTTATATATTTAAATTAAAAAATTTTTATTAAAAATATGCACTATAATTCATGTAATCAATTATGAAATAAAATAAAAAAATTGTGAATTTATATAAATTCTTACACTACAGGTAGTCAAATTATTCTATTATATTATTTAATAAAAAATAATATAATAGAATAGAGGAATCATATAAATATATATATATACAAAATATTATTTAAGGTATTAATCCGAATATTAATTCTTCTTAATTTAATACAAAAAATTATGAGTCCTTACTTTAAAATTAAAAAATTTATGACAAAAATAAAAAAAATTAATATATAAACTAATAAATAATAAAAAATAAAGATAACCCATCAAAAGACCTCTCTAAAAACAAAAGCAATACTTTAAAAACACTCTAAAAATTTAAAAAAAAACTAAATATAAAAAAAATTATTAATCTAAAAAGTAAGAATTTAATATAAATCGCGAAATTTTAACACTATAATATTTTTTATTATGCCAATTTTTTCTACCACAACAATCCAAGAACAATACTCTGAAAAATATGTTATAAATTGTAAAAATCATGACATTTATGACAAAATAAGCCAAAATTAATATTTAAAAAACCACATTATTTTAAGAGAAATAGACACACTGGCTTTTATTATAATAGGAATAATTAGTCTAATTTTAGGTATATAATTAATAAGAATATTTATAAAGTATCCCAATCTTAGAAAAAAACCAGGAGACATAATTTTTACTTTAGCTTTCATGGAATTGGTTTTTTCGTAATTTAATTTTGAAAATTTATTAATAATTATTCTATAAGCTTAAAATATTTTTAATTTATTTTTTAATGAATTTTTTTAGAAGCATATTTGTTTTTCAAGGCTTTTACAACATTATTGATAATTATAATAAAAAATTATAATCAATCTAATAAGACTCTTCTCTTTGTGTTATAGAATCAGCATTTCTGATATTTATTTCACTTTTAGAAATACAGTACATAACTATTTTCTAGCTTTACATTTTAAACGAATGCGAAAATCATATTTCCAAAAAATAAAAACTACTTTCAACATTGTTTTAAAAAAAAATATTGGGCTTAAATTTATATAATGTAATTCCTTCCATAACGACTCCAATTATAACCTTTTTATATTATCTGACTAATGATTATGGGATAAATTATTTTGGAATGTGCACTTATAAATTATCAAAGAGAAATATGGTTAAGCAAATTTTTGTATTGGTTTTATAATTATGTTATGTTATTTTCATGATTTATATTTTGATACAAATATATTAATAATTTTATATGAATAAAATAAGATTATATGATAAATATAAAAAAGAAGAAGAAAATACATTAAATGGTATATAATAAACCTTAATTATCAATGAGAACCGTTCTTAATTAAAAAGTTTAAAGCAACAATATTATTATTTTAGATGGTACTTTGCGTAAATTAAATGAAAATTATAACTTTTTTTATATATTTTCATTTTAAATATTTTAATTGTAACCTATATATATATTTTTAATAAAAGATTTTAGATTACCCAATTCGTTTTGTTTTTATTTATGCAACTCACTGAAATCCTAGTACTAGTAGACTGTTATTATGTTCAAAAAAATTATGTCTTGTATTTTATAACATTTGGAAATTTTTTAGAAATATTATTTGCATTTAGCTTTCCACTTTTTCGTATTCTTGATCCTGACATGAAATATAGAATCAATAAACATAATTAAAAATAATTACAATTAGAAAAGTTATCTTTGTTTAATCCAAGCAAGACAATTTCTAATTAAGAATCACATATTTTTAATTAGTTAGCTGTGGAAAATTAAGAGTTAGCGCTTTATACTTTTTTATTAGGTATAAAAATTTCCAATGAGCACAAAACAAGTTAATAAATTAATGTAATATAAATTTAAATTTTTTTAATATGAATATAAAAAATTAATATTAAATTTAATTATTTTTGTTTAAATTTTTTAGATTAATGATGATATTATATTATAATTGTAAGAAAAAAATGCATCACATAAACAGGAAAAGCTTTTTAAAAAATAATATTATAAATATGTATAAGCCATTAATTTTGAATAATTTAATGAAATTAGAGTTGGAAATTAAAAATTTTTGACAGAAAATACTCTAATTGAATCACTAGATTTGGAAAAAAATATCAAACGTTTGAAAGAAAAATTCAATAAAATGTCATAAGCATAAAAAAAAAAATAATGTTATTCCGAGGGTAAAGGAGGAAGTTTCATGTTTTTTACATACAACAAATAAGTAAAATTAATAAAATAAATAAAATTTTATTTTTAAATGTAGATATAAATTTTTAAATAATTTTTTATTTTAAATAATTTTGCAGATTATACTTAAAGAGATTGAAAGAGATGAATTGAAAGTTTTATCTAAAAATTTAGGAAAGTTTATCTCCCATTTTAACAATTATCCAAATACATTAATAAATAAAATATTGGGTGTCTACAAATTTACAAATATTAACAAAAAAAAAACATATATAATGATGATCCAAAATATTTGTTATTAAAACCCTGGATAACTTAAGTAAATTGTAACTTATGATTTAAAAGGATCTCAAACAGGCAGAAAAGTTGTAAAAACTGAAGAAAAATAAAAATAAATAAAAGAAAAAATAAATAATTAATTAAATGTTGAATAAGTATTAAAAGATATCGATTTTTAAAATATATAGTAAAATATTTAAATTAGTGATTAATAGTAGCTAAAAGCTATCAAAAATCAAATTTTTAAAGATGCTGAATTTTTAAGTTCCTTGAAATTAATGGACTATAGCTTAGTAATTTCATAATATGTAGTTTCTGAGTAAAAAAAAGAAAGTAATACAAGCAATAAAGATTTTGATGATTTTAGTGAATAAAGTGATAAGGATGAATATTTAAATAATCACTTTAAATAGTAAGAATAAAAGGCAAAATCTTTTGAAAACAGTTAAATTTAATACTTTAAAAAGTCTTAAAATGCAATAAAAAATGAAAAAAAATAATTTGAGGAAATAAATAAAAATTAAAATAATGAAGATGATATTATATCAAACAGTTAACCTTAAAACTTTTATTTTATTTCCGATTATAAATAAAAATAAAAATATGATTTATAAAATGATAACCATGATTCTTTAATAAATAAGAATAATTAATCAATTAATAATAATATAAATGATTAAGAAACAGATGAATTAATGAATGAAGAGTAGTAATTCCATAGATAAAAATCTTAAATTAATCTTTGTAATAATGGTTCTTTATTCAAAAATATTCCACTTAAAAAATAAATTTCTGATTAAATTAACTAATTTCCTATAAAATAAATACACAATAATTAAACTCATAAACAAATTATCAACCCAATTATAATAAATTAGAATAAAGGTCATAATTAATTTGAAAATAATATTAAAAAATCTAATTTTGATAAAATTTAAGGCCCTTAAAAAATTACCAATTATTCACAATTTCAGCTATAAAATAGATAAAAAATATTTTACTATATAGGAATTATAGATTATTTACAAACTTATAACACTTTTAAAAAATTATAATATTACACTGACTTTTCTGGAAAGGGCTCTTCCAAACCCCCTGATAAATATGGAAAAACTTTTATTTAATAAAATATTAATATATTTAAATTATAAAACCAATTTTAATCACAATAAGAATGATAAGATTAATATTATTTGAGTTTATAAAAGTATATCAATATATTTTACTTATATTATAGATTCTTATTATAATTAAATTTTAAATCAAAAGAGTATATTACTTTTATATAAATATAAAATTTTAATAATTTTTTTATAAATAATTCATAAACTAACTAAAAATACAAACAAAAATAATTATCCAATAACTACCCCCCATAAACAACATGTATTGGTTTTTTTTAATAAATCTTCTAATTTTCCCTATGCTTTTTAAATTTTAACAGTATTTTTATCCACTTATGTTTCCATGAACTTTAATTTTTCATTTTATTCTTTTAAAGTTGTGTTCATTAACTTTTTATTTTAAAAAATTATGATAAAAATATATAATTATAATTTTAATTATAACTATAGATTATTTATAAACAAATAATTTATTTTTTCTTACAATTTTTATAATTTTTTACCTTAGACTAATACTTAATTCTTCCAGTAGTTTCAAATAATTACTCTATTTTTTTGTCTTAATCTTCAAACATTTTTTATTATAATTCTTATAATTCTATTTCCTATTAATTTTCATATTTATTATATGCTTATTATTTGTATTAATTATCTTATTCTCTTGCCAAATTTTGCCTAGACTCAAACTTTGACTACCCTTCAAATTCTTCCTTTATTTTTATATACTCTCCTGATAATTATACTATTTTATTTTTATATTCATCGAATTCTTGAGTATTCAATCCAAATTCTAGCGTTTATTAACCTATCATCTTTAAATTTTACTCTTTATTAAATAAATAACATTAAAATTTACATAAAATTATATATAAAAAAATTAAACTTATTTTGGTATCTTCTTATATAAAATTATTTTCACATATTTTTATTCAATAAAAAAAGCTATAATAAATTTTTAATATTTAAAATTAAGCATTTTATAAAATTATAATGTTATTCAAAAAGATGCTGAATATACTTTTTTAATTATTACCTAATGTTAATAATTCTTTCTAATATTATATTAATGCTCTTCTTATTGTTTAAGTTTATTTTGCTTAACTAACCCCTTCTTTCATCTATTATTCTCTTTATTATATAAGTTAAACTAAATTATTTCTAGTTTTAACTGAAGCTTCTGTTAAAAGTTTAAAATTTTGACCAAATTTTTATTTTATAGTTGCCATTTTTCTAATTATTTTTTAAAAGATTTATTATCGAATTTTAGAAATATTTATTTAAATTATTTTATTTTATTGTAATTTTTATTTTTTAATTTTCTTTTTCACTTGTAATTTTTAAATAAAAAAATTATATATTGTTTTTTATTAGAGAATATATACAAATTAATAATGATATTAGTTAGCTCTTGATAGTATTTAATCAAATTACTAGCAAAGTTAAATTCTTATTTATTAAATAAATAGTTAATCAAAAAAATAGCATATTACTTATCTATAAACTTTAAATATAAATCATATTTATCGTTATTTTCAGTAATGAAAAATTTTTTATAAATAAGTATATTTATATTATAATAAAAATTCATTCCTTTAATTACAAAAATGTAACTAAATTGGATAAAAATAAATTTAAAATAAAGTGAAAACTTTAATTTTTTAGTTATAAAATACTAATATAAAATAGTTACAAGTTCTCAATCATTCATTTTTTTCTGTATTTTCTTAATTCTCTTCAAAATTTTCATTTTTTTATTATTCTTTACCATCTTAACATTCAGTATCGTTTTTTTCATCTTCTTAATCTTTTTAATCACTTTTTTTATCATTTTCTAATTCCTCTTATTATTATGGTATAGTTTCCTATTTATCACCTTATAATTCATCTGTTTTTTCATTTTATTACACTTCTTCTTCTTATTATTATTCTTTTTCTTCTTATTTTTAATTTTCCTCTTATTCTACTTATTTTTCTTCTTAGTTCTCATTTTATTCTTATAATTATTAAGAATCTTCATATTTTTCTTCTTATAATTGTTCATCTTCTTATTTTTCATCTTATTATTTTTCCTCTTATTTTTCTTCTTATTATTATTCATCTTATTATTAATCATCTCCTTATTTTTCTTCATTTTTTTACTATTCTTCCTATTATTCCTCTTATTATTCATCTTATTATTCATTTTATTATTCGTCCTATTATTTTTCTTCTTATTTGTTTTCTAGCTACGATTCTTCTTATTGTTCTTCTTCTTTTTCTTTTTAGGCATTTTCTTATAAATTTTCTTATTAAGCTTGTTCTTTCTCCTAATCATTTACGTTTTCTTAAACTTTCTATTATTATTACTCTTCATCTAAAACTTCCTTTTTTTAAATCACTTCTTCAGAATTATCCTATGAAACTTCTTTTTCAACATTTTTATCTTAATTATCTTGGTTAATTTATTATTCTGCTTATTTTTCTTATTCTTCTTTAATCTCATTTTCTTCCTTTAATTCTTATTCATATTTTTATTCATCCTATTTTTCTTAAGCATCAATTTCATTTAACTCATCTTTTTTTTAATCTTTTTATTCTTATTCATCTTAGTTTTATTAAACTTCATTTTATTTTTCATTTTCATTTTCATTTTATTCTATCTCCAAACTTTAATTTACTTCACCTTATTACTTTTGTTCAGTTTCTTAATCATGTTTTTCATCCAATTATTCTTAAGGTTTTTCTTCATAAATTTATTGTTCTTATGTTTTTTCTTCTTAAACATCTTTTTATTAATTCTATTCTTCTTATTATTTCTAATTTACTTCATTTTTTTATTAATCAGTACTTTCTTATTATTCCTCTATTTAAGGAACGTCTTCCTCTTCTCCTTTTTTCTATTCAGTTTAGTTAATTTCTACATTTTAATTTCCTATTTTTTTATCTTCGCTATTTTAATTCTTTTATTGCTATTCATCTTCTTCGTCGTCAACAATTGGGTCTAAATAGGTAATTTAAATTCTAACTTCGCTGCTCGAATCTTATCTTAATTTTTCGACCATTTCCTTAATTTTAGGGTGATCCTTTAATTTCCCATCACTTTATATATGTTATACAATTGTTCTAGCTAAAGTAATTCTCACGTTTGACACAGGATCATCAGCTAATTTATAAAAAATGTCCAAGAAATATTCCTCAAAAATATCGACCATATTCATTAGCTCAGAACAAATCAAAACATACCTTAATACATAAAATTAAGTTTAAAAAAATATATCTAATTATCATATTAACTGTATAATAATAATAAATCAATATATCTAATTTTATAAATATTTTTATAATTACACTTATCTTTAACTATATTTCTTAGAATCAGCAAATCCCTTAATAACTTCTATAACCATGATAAATTAAGGAGTTCCATTTAAAGCATCTACTAAAGCATACATTTGTCTACTGGCTTCTTCTCTGACCAAATTAACTGTGTCATTACATAATTTGGTAGCAATTGGTAAAATGTATTGGAAAATAATTTCGGGGGTGTAAATTTTGGCGAAATTTTTAATTTATTTTGAAATTAATGACCTAATTCTCCATTTTTTAGGATCTTTTTAAACTAGAAAATAAAATTTATTTTAAAAATAAACTATTTTATAAAAAAATTTTAGTTTTTAACTTTAATTTTTATTCATTTTTTACCTGTTTGCAAAACTTCGACTAAACTTTCTTTCTTTTCTTAGTCAAAAATTTCTAAAAAGTTTGATAAATTTTTTATAGCTCCAAATCTAACTTCATCACCTTTTAAAAATAAAAATTTTAGCTAAAATTCAATTAATTAAATTATAAATATTTACTTTGGTCTTTTAAAACTTTTTCATAAACTTCAAAAAGATCATCTTCTGCCCTTTTTTATTTAATTATTTTAGCAACTTCATGCAATGAACAAGCAATTGGTTTTTTGACATTCTATTTTAAATATAATATAAGATAATTATCTTTTAAATGAAAAGAAAAAAGATTAATTATATATATAATTTATTTTACTTTATTTCTGTGTTTAATTAAAGTATACAAGGTATTTCTTAATTCAGCCCATTTTCCAACTCCAAAAACTTAAAGTACAGCAGGGAAATAAAAAGAACATTTAATCATAATCTACAAATTAAAAAATTTTCAATAAAATATTAATTAATAACCACATTAAACGAAATAAAAAATAATTAAAATAATTTTTATTAAATATTTATATATCTAAATTTTTTAATTACTTCATCTTAATTGCTCAAATGATTCACGTTATATTCAGTCATTTTATTGAAATGAATAAATAATTTTTCGCTTATTTATTTTTAATTTTCAAGGGTTGCAATAAAAGGCCCTAACATTTTATATGCTTCTACTTTTACCCATCTATTTTAATCTTCTAAGAATTAATCTGTCATAATTTACGATAAAATTTATTTTTTCTCACTGTCTGCTATTTTTGACAATTCTACAATTACCTCTACACAAGATTTTCTCATATGCCATAAATGTTCGTTACATTTACTTAGAAAATAAAAATAATTTAATAATATGAAAATTGGCTTTGATTTTAGTAATATTATATTAAAATTAATATATATTTATCTTTTAGATTTACATTCTATAAAAAGGAATTAATTTATTGTCAAATAATTCTTTAGAACAATTTTAAGATATGACAGGCAAATAATTTACAGTTTCTCTTCTCACTTTAGTAGAAGGATTATCACCCAAATACAAAAATAATTTTACAATATGTTAATCACATAAATCTTTTCCAAAACTACTAGCTAACTTACCGAATAACTTTAAAATTATACAAATAAATTATAAATATTTTATATCAATTTAAAATATAGCTTAACTAGTTAAAAAAATCTTATATTTCTTTTTTATCGTTATTTAATATCATTATTTTAATAATAATATAAAAAATAGTTTATTTTAATACTTAAACTGCAACTAATCTATTATCTTCTGATTCATCATCATTTGCCATTTCAATTACTTTTTTTAAAATAAAATCTCCTTTTTCTTTATCGCTTAAAATATTTACCAATTATGCTAATTAACTAGCAGCTTCTTCTTTAATCTTTTATATAATAAATAGATAAAAAAAAATTATAATAACTATAATATATAAATTTTTTAATAAATTCATGTTTTTAAAAAATTACATCTAAATCTTGATTTCCTAATAAATCAAAAATAGGGGGTAAAACTGTATCTTTCATTAATTATCCTTATCCTTAATTTTCCAAAAATTTTAAAACTCCAGGAATTTGTTGTAAAAATAATTTTTTAATAGGACTACTTTCTTTGCTCTAAAAAGAAAAATAAATAATTATATATTATTTTTTTTTATTTTAAAATTCATTAAAAATATTTATTTTTTTTTAAATAAATTGAAATAAAAATTTAAATTACAAATTTGAGTAGCGTTTCTTTAATATAAGGAATAATATCAGGCCCAGCAGCATCCAATAATTCAGGTAAATGTTAACAATAAGTTTTTCTATAATAATATTATATCAATTATATTATTGAAAAAAAAAATATATTTTATTTAGTTTTTAAAAAATTCTCTGATTTTTTAATAAATTCATTTATATTAACAAATAACATATAAATTGTTATTTAAAGAAATATTGACATATTGAAAATATCATAAATGTAATATGATCTTTTAAATTAATTTTTATATCATAATTATAAATTGTTTTATTACATCATTGCAGGATTCATGTCATCAAGTTTTTGTAATTTATCTATAATATCTTCTTTTGAATAATCAATGAAAACAGCATTTTCATCAACAATTTCTTCTTAAGCTACCCACCTTTCATTAACTAGTTTTTAAAAATTAAACAATTTAGTCAAAAATGAAATTAAAATTATTTAGTTATTAATTATTCAAATAAAAAACAATTAAAAAATTATATAAAATTTAATATAATAAATCTCTGTAAGAATTTTTTCTATTTAATATATAAAATATTAATATTTAACTAATTACTTTCCATTTTTATCTTTTAATTTTATTATAATGTAATTATTGTATCTTTAGTTATAAATTATTGTGATTATGATTTTGTTTTTAAATTTTTTTATTAAAATAAAATATTTTATTTTATTAATATTTTGAAGATTTAATTTTTATTATTAATAAAAATTCTCTCTCTATTTAATTTCTTAACATTTTTCTTTATTTTTATTTATTTTAAATGGTTAATTAATCAAAATACTATTTGAATAAATTATATAAAAATATAAAGATAATCAAAAAGTTCAATTATAAAAAACATTAAGCAAATTTAATTCTTCTTCTTCACAGTATATTTCATTGCATTTTTACATAAAATTAATTTCTGCCTATTTATTATATATCCTTAAATTTAAATGTAGAAAAATTAATCAATAAGAATTAGTTTTAACTTAAATATTTAAAAATTACAAAATTATAACTATCAAGTATTATAATAAATAATTTTAAAAAATTAATAATAATTTTTAAATTTTTAGTTTCTTATAATATTTTTATATTTATAATATATCAAATATTAATTCTGTCAAAACCTTAATTTTTGTTAAGCAACATTTTATATGAAGAATTACAATATTTAACAAAAAAACCTACATTAAAATCGATAAATTATTATTTATAATATTCTATAAAATATAATTTTTTTATTAATCTCTTAAAATTTATAAAAAATAATTTGTATTTATATTGTAAACAAAATACATTAATTTAGTAAATTCATTATTATTTATGATTTTTTTTGTTTAAGTATAAATTAAAGAATAAAAATAATGAATATTTCTTTTTATTATAATTATAATCTTTTATAATATTTTATAAATTATATTTAATCAGAAATTCCGATTTGAAAAAATATAATAAGATAATATTCATATTAATAGTAGATTATATTAATCTTTTATTATCTATAATAACTATACATAAAACTTATAAACATTTTTTATAAATTAATAATAAAATAAAAATAAATAAAAAATCCATAAATAAAAATATCTCTGACAATTATTTAAAATAATAATAACTAAACCTAAATGTAAAATCAACTCAAAAAAAACTAAAAAACATAACAAAATTAGAATCAATTCACTCAAACCCTTACTAATTTACATATTTTCATAAATATATGTAAATTTTTAGACATAAAATAAATTCTTAGCTTGATGTAAATCAATAAGGCTTTAAATAAAACTACTTAATAATACATTAAATATTTATTACAGTAGTAGAAATTAATAAATCCTAATAATATTATTACCTAGTAGCAATAAAACATAAAAAAATTAGGGCAAAATAATTACTCATAAAATAGTGGTAATATCGATGAAATTTTAGATTAATAAGACGATAATATACCTTATAATATACTATATCAATATTTTTATTAAAGAGAAATTTTATACACAAGCTTAAATCATGCCATATCAAATGAAAATTATTAATAAATGAAGGTAATACATAATTTTTATATAATAAATTAAAATAAGATATATTAGTTTTGTTGTATATTATTATTTATTTTATATTTTAATTAATAAATAACAAAAAAGGTGTATAGAAAAAAATAAGTTCAACAGTTATAAGGAAAAATAATAACATATTTTGAAGTAGGAAACAAATTTACCGTATTCTTAACATCAGAGTAAATTTTATATTTCTGTAAAACCGACGAATATTTATCAATGGGTTAAACAAATTTCTCAATTAGAGAAAATATTTAATAAGTATCAGCAAAATCATAAAACTTAATCTATCTTACTAAATCAGGAGTGTAATAAATTTAATAATTCTTATAAAAATATTATATAATATCTATAAAAAAAAAAATATATGTAAGTATATTTTTTAAAAAATATTTTTTTTTAAATATTAGAGTCTAAATTATATTCTATAATGAAGAATTATCACTTAACGAATTAAATGAAAATATCTTACATTTTTCTATAGAAAATCCAGTTTCTTAAATGAGTGTGCATTCTTTAAATGCTATATTCTTATTTCAAGATAATAAAGAAACATTGGAAAAAACTGCAAAGAATTTAGAAAAAATTTGTTAAATACAAAATAATTAATATGATAATAGTTAGGAGAAAGAAATAAAATAAAATACTTTGGCGTAAAAATTTAATAACCTTAAAAATTTATTGATTTTTTTTCTTTTAAAATTTATAAATTTTTAATTCACTTACAATATTTTTTAAAGATATTAACACTTTAATGCAGATGAAGTTAATTTTTATGACAGTAACAGATTCATTAGGCTAACTGAATACCCATATTAATAAATTCCCAAATAAATAACAGTTGGCAAGGAATGTGCATATATAATATCGCATAAAAATGAAGTTTATAAAGCTGAACTTTATGGTAATAATAAAATAATAAAATTTAATATAAATTTAAAATTAAATTATTAATTTATTTATTTTTAAATTTTAAATTTAGAAGATAAAGATAACTTAATAAAAGGATTTTCTCCGTTTATTAGAGCTTTTAAAGAAAAAAATATAGTTCATATATTTTCTGATAGAAGTACATACTTTGCTATTGAGAGAAAATAAGTACCCCCTATTTCTGAATGGGATAATGAAAAAGTTCTTAGCTTTATGGAAAGTATTTAATTACAAGATTATATAAACATTGCTAAATACGAAAATTTAGATGGGAAAAAACTCCAAAATATAACGAAAAATTATATGATTAAAACAATGGGTTTGATTAAGTAAATAAAATTATAATTAAATTTTAAAATTATTTTTACTTACATTTTAATCTTAAAATTTAGGGAAGATTTATAAACTAAATTAATTACAGAAATAATAAAACATAAAGAGGCACTGGACCTTGAGGAAAAAATATATGCCTGGGGTATAATTTAATTTTTAATTATTTATTAATTAGTTAACTAATTTATTTTTAATTATTTATTAATTAGTAAATTAATTTATTTTTATTTTTATATTTAAGGTAAAAATGATTATGGATAATTAGGATTGCCTATAAGCTCTAATATTAACTAACCTATACATGTTTAAATACCTGGACTTAAAAAAGGTGAATTTATATAAGATATTTAATTGTGCTGGAAAAACACCGTTATTTTTACAAATGAAAATCAAGTTTATTGCACTGATTCTTCTACGTCTAAAAAATAAAAAGTAAACTTTTAGTTAAAATAAATATTAATTTATAATTTACTTTTCTAATAATGCCTAATAATTTTATTGCTTTCTTAATTTTATTCAAATTTAAATTTTAGTCAAATAAAGATGCTTCAAATTCGTAATAAATTCAGCTTTAAAAAGAACTAGAAGAGCAATAATAAATTTTAAACAAAAAGTAGAAAAAAAATAAAAAACAGGAAAAATTTGAAAAAAACTAAAAAGCTTTTGAATAAAAAACCGAAAATTTAACTGATAAAACCTAAAATGAAACATAAACAAGGTGGATAAATATAACAGAAAAAGTTACAAAGTTACAGTAAATATATTATTTAATTTAAGTGTTATATAAATTTTTATAAATATAAGCATATATTATTTTTTTATTTATACGAAATAAAGCTATATATTATATAAAATTTAATTTTTCAAAAAAGAGACCTAAGAAAATACAAAATTATATCAATGAGTAATTCCAGAGACAATTTATCTTTCCTTTCCTTCAGATATTCTCCTTAACTTCTCGAAAAACTAAAGAATTTGAACATATTAATGGGCCTTAACATACAAAGCATAAAAAAAATACAATAAATGTCGGAAAAGTAGAAATTATAAATAACTCAAAACAATTACGAATATAACGATTAAGATGAAGTTTATCATAAAAAAAAAATAACAAAAACAGATGAAGTTCTCAAAAGAATAAAATGGGATGAAAAATTAAACCCTGATGAATTTACTATTGTATATAATGACAGATTTTTAGGGGATATGGAAGTTTCCTACCATGAATTTGTTAATAGTGAAGCTAAAGTACACAGAATTAAACTTTTTAAATTAAATGGATAAATTGTGTGGGATAAAGATAAAAGAATAGACTTAATTTAAGAAATTTGATCATCCATATTTATTCTTTAATTTATAAATAAAATTGAATTTTATAATTTATTAAATAGACTGTTTTAATAACATAAATTAAATACATATATAGAATTATCTTTAAATTGATAAAATTAACAATAATAAATATACAATATACCTTATTAAATTATTTTATATCGTAAGACTTAATAAATTAGTTCATAAATATAAAAAAATTTATATTTATGAATGCATTTTTCACTATTTATTTCTATTAATTTTTTTTACACTATAAAATACTTAATTCATGTTTTTTATTTTATCTTCTAATTAATTTTCACAGTGATTAATTTCCATATCGCTATTAATGTCCAAACTAGTATCAAATGCTTTAAAAGACTCTAAAATATTTTTACTTAAAGACAACTCTTTTTTATTTCTGTATTTGCTGTTATTATTACTATACCTACTCATAGACAAATTATTTTTATCAGAATTTTAATTATTGGTTGTATTATTATTTCCACTATTATTATGCGTCTAATTTAAATTATTATTGTTATTATTACTACTATTATTGTTATGATTATTTATATTATTATAGTAACATCCTATGGATTAACTTTAACTTTATTCTTATATAACTTCCTAGATTGTGTCAACTTTACTCTCATATTAATCTTGATTTGTTTCTTTTACAGAATTAAGTTATTAATTAGAATTTTTTTATATTAAGCTGAATGCATGTTAATTTTGTTTTTTTTATTATAATTACTATTCATCATTTAAATTTATCATATTATTATGAGCTATATTACTCCCAATATGCTGTAATTAACCTTAACTGTAATTTCCATATGTGAAAATTTAACTCGAAGAATTAAAAGGAAGTGGACTTAGTTCTCCATTCTAAATGGTAGATTTATTATAAGTAGTTTTATTTTTATTGTTAATTGTACTCATATTTTTAAGTGATGTAAGACTATTTTTACTAAAAATAGAACATGACATATTTTAGTTTTATTATTATTACTGTTATTATAGTTATAATTATTACTATTAAGTAGAAAAATGAAGCTTTGTGTGCGAATAACTAGATATACTTTCTTTTTCTTTAATAGCTGTAGAAGTATCTTATTTATAAAAGTAAGTGTGTCTTGACATATTAAAATGCTTATCGTCCATTAATTCTTATTTTTCTTAAAATAAAATAAAATAAAATTGTTAATAAATGCAATAAAATTAAATATACGTAAAATGTAAAGTATAAATAGCTTTATCATATTAAATGCAAATTTATTGATTGATTATTATTTTAATTACCAGCTTCAAGTTGAAAAGATATTCCTTACATTTTTATATTCTTTTCAGTTCCATTATGAGTATTTTTAAAAGTGTACTGATTTTGAATTTATTCTTCAGAATCGTCGATATGATCAGATATTTAAAAACTTGGCGAATTCTCCTAATTTTATTAATTTTATATTAATTTTCCCTTTTCTTTTTATTATTTTTAATCTTACTGGTAACTACCATCCAGATATTCGTTTGTTTAAAATGCAGATTAATTCTCAAAAAATTACTTCTTATTTTGTTATTTTACACTACTATTAGTCTAATTTTTACTTGATTATTATTATTATCCTTCTCCTTTTTTTTAATTCTTAGAATCATGTATAATTTAAATATTTTCCAGTTATTATTAACTTTAAAATTAAGATTTTTACAAAATTTAACCATTATTTTTTTTCTTGTTATTTTATAAGCTATCTTCTTAAAATTGGTTTAAAAATTAGCTATTGCTAATATTGCTATTTAAATTATTATTAACCCCTGATTTATATTTTAAATACTAATATTCCTTTAATTATTCCCAATCAAAAGTGAAATCTTTTTCCCATTAATTTCTGTATAAAATATCTTTAAAAAGCTTTTTTAAATATGAATAATTTGGTTCTTATTCGAATTAGAGTCCTTTGACATATTCAAAATATTTTTAAAATTCCTCAGGTAAACCAATTGTAAGCCCATTAATGGAATAAGTCTCTTTTATTTTCATAACTGCTTCATTTCTTTCCCAAAAATCTTCTTTCGTAATTCCTGACCATGGTAATTTTCCGTTAAATAAATAAATTAAAACATAACCTAACGATTCCAAATCATCCCTTCTACTTTATGTGTCTTTCTTGATTAAAATTATATTAATAAAAAAATATAAATATAACTTTTTTAATAAGTAAATATAAAATTTTGATTAGTCCTTTTTTCCCTTTAATAATTATTAATAATTTCGCAATTACGTATTTATATATTTAATATATTAGTTTGTAAGTAAAATATAAATATATACATTTTTATTACTTTATGACAATTTATAGAATTAAAACGCATTGTTCCTATATTACCAACGTTTCTTTTAAATGGTATATGAGAGCCATCTGCCTTTATAAAATTAGCAGAAAGTCCGAAATCAACTAAATGAATTAACCTTTTACTATTTCCTATTCTTCCTATCATCATATTATCAGGCTTGATATCTCTATGTAAAATACCATAATGGTGTAAAAGCTCTAATCTAGAAACTAACTAGTATCCAATCATTGAAACTGTTTTAACTGTAAATTTTTTACCACAACTTTTTTTTAAAAAAAATATTATATTTATTAATATGATTATTTAACTATTTATCACTAAATATTAATTATTTGGTATAAAATAAAGAAATTTAATTTTCTAACCCGAATGATATGATTAGAATTATAGTTTTCTCTATTCTATGATAAAAATAGAAGTAATTTAAATAATTTTAGCAATATTAAAAAATATTAATGGTTAATTTGTTTTTATTCAACTTTTTGTTAATATACTTAAAAACTCCAAACCTATACAATATTTATAATTATAAATTTTTCATCTGAAAACTAATAATAAATAATATAAATGTTTTAGTAAATTTTACTGATAAGTTTACAAATTAATGATAAAAAAAAACCTGATAATTTAATTAAAAATCAAAATCAAAATCAAAATCCAAAATATATTACAATGTATTTAAATTCTAAAATTAATAAAAACTTTACAAAAAAAAAAAAAATGTAAAAATATTTAATTTTATTTATATTAATAGACCTAAAAATTAACATTAAATTTTATTTTTAAATACCTTTTATGCAATTAATTCAAATTTTTATCTAGTAAACTTATTACCATAAAGCTATTTTTTATTTCCTTTTAAAAATAATACATATATGGAAATCCTGACTCCCCATTCAATTTTTTTAAAATTTTAGCTTCACTTTCTATAGAACAATTATTAGACGAATTAACACTATAATAATCTTCTACTTTTAAACAGACATATTAATCCTATTTTTAAATTTTACCTATAATTTAATTTTAAAAACTATTTTCTCTAAAACTTTCACTGGAATTTTAATTTAATTAATTTTATGCATAATTCTAAATTTTCTAGTTTTAATCACTCCTTTAACTTTGACTATTATTTTTATTACTATCTTATTTATTAATATTTTTATTACCAAATTTACTCCTATTATTAACTAATTCATTTTAATTTATTAAACTATTTTCACTGGATTTATTATTTCCCAAACTATTATTCTTTAAATTTTTATATTACATATTTATATAGTCATCTTCATTATTTTACAAAAAATTGTTTTCATAATTAACTTGAATATTTTACTAATCCTAAATATCTTTTTAACTTTTAATGCTTTTTTATTCATCATCACTGAAATATTTAAAAAATTAACAATTTTTATTAAAAAATAAAAAATAAAAAAAAAAAATCTTTTTAAATTAAATACCTGTTATTTTTATTGTTTATTTTTATAAAAATGAAGAATAAATTTAAATATATGAAGATTATAATTTGGTAAAATTAAGGTTAAATATTTACTTTTTACTGAAATTTTTGTTATTTTCTTCATTATTAAACATCTATAAATTATCTTTATTTCCAAGACCATTTCCGATATTTCCAATGCCAGTTTTATCGAATTCTAATATATTTTATTTTTTTTATTTTTAATTCACATTAATTTCCTAGTTATAACTAGTTGCTATTTTTTCACATTTAAAAACTGCATTAAAGGCACCATTATCTAAAAATTCAATTACTCGATATTTTTCTGCTATAATTTTGCCAATAAATTAATCTTTTAATTTTTCTACATCAACTTTTGACTAATAATTAAGCATATAAAACGGCTTATATTATAATTTATATATCTGATAAAATTTTATTAAATTTATTTGTCTTATTTTGCGCGTTTTAAATTATTGTTCCTATATAAATATGTATAAATTGTTATCTTTTATAACACTTTAGCTTTTAATGTATAACTAAACAAATTTTATTTGTTTATATTTATTTATTTTTTATTTATTTTATTTTTATTTTGTTTCTTTATTTAGTTTGTATTAATGAATAAGTATATTCATATATATAAATTAAAATTTTTTATTATTATTTGATCATAAAAATTTATTTTTAACAATTTTCGGTAGTATATTTTATAACTTTTAAGGTTATTTTATGATATTAAAATGTATTTATTAGAATATAGGCTAAAAAATAAATATTTTATTATATAGATATTTTATATTTTTATTTTATAAATTATTATTTAATAATCTGTCATATCATTAAATTTATTTAAATTTTACTAACTATAATTAGTATGAATTATATATTACATTTAAAATAATTATTTTTATCTGAATGACATAAATTTTTTGCAGTATCAATGTTTTTATTAAATTCTAAACTTATATTAAATTTAATTTATTTTCATTCTTGTATATCATCGCAATACAGTAGTTTAAGGATAAAAGTTTTGAATGAATAAATAATTAAATATAATTATTTATAATTTTACTAAATAATACCGATAAATATTTTTCCATGTATCTATTTCTAATTTAATGTTTCAATTATTCAAAATTTATATATTTTTATATATAAATCAAAGTACTTTTAACAGGTATTTGAAAAATATCATATATTTTTTTATTCTTTTAAATATTTATTAACAATAAAAATTTAGAAATCTACATATTAAAGACTAATATATTTAATTTGAAAAAATGTACAAATATAATAGTTTAAAGATAATATATACTTATTTTTAGAAATATAAAAAGTTTTAAAATTAATTTTAGAAAGTAATTTTTTACTTAACATGGATAATTAATTATAATAAACTGTAAAACCACATAAAAAATAAATATAATAACAATTTCAGAAAAAATTTTTTATTTACTCTTTTAAATCATGCTTAATTTTACTTAATTTTAGACAGATATAAAAAAATTAGAGATTTATTTTAATTTTAAAATATTTTTCCATTATTTTTTAGTATAAAGAAGCTATTTAATATTAATTATAGTCATGATTTTAGAATAATAATATAAAAAATGTATTGATTGAGTAAAATTAAAGGAGAATTATGATAATCAATACTTATTAATTAATTTTCAACAAAATAAGTAATTTTAACTACAATTTATTTATTTTATATTATATTATTCATATAATAATTTATTTTATTAGTATTAATTATTTTTTAAGATTGCTTATATTATTTTTAATATTATATTTTAGGGATTCTCATTAAATATTTTTAAATATACATTTTATATGTTTATATAATATTTATCAAATATTTTATTTATATATTTATATCTATAATTTTATAAATGATAATAAAAAAGAGATTTTTTTTATTCGTTCTTTTAAAGTCAAAACAATTATTTCTTTTTAAAAACTGAGTCTATAGAATAAACTAAATCGCAAATGCCTTTATTTCCAATTAATTTTATGCATTTAAAGATATCCATTTTTATTTATTATTTTATAAATACTTTACGTCAATTTATTTAAATAATAAAGCCTATGTTTAAAAATTATTAAATATCCTTTGCATAGATCTAATTTATTCGCGAAATAATTATTTTTGTCTTTAAAAGTTACATTGAATGGTACTTTTTATTTTTTTATTGTTTATATGAAATATTTATTTATATATTAAATATTTAACCAACTTTATATTTTGCATTTAATTAAATTGTTTGAATTCAAATTATTTTATTTTTAATAGAAAATATTTACTTTCTTAATTCTGATAATAATAATTAATAATAATAATTTTATTATAAATAACAGTTTTTAATCATTATATTTTATATTTCTTTTAACCTTTTAATATTTTTAATATAATTTATCATTTCAGTTCAACAAATGTTTAAATGAAGTCGGTATCTTATAAGAATTCTATTTAACGATTTAATCATCTTAAAAATCTAAACATTTAAATTTAAACTCTTAATTATCTTAATATTTATTTATTGATTTTAAAAACCCTTTTAACAAAATTAATGCTCCCTTAACATCACCATAAGGATTATACCCTTATATAAATAATGTAATTATACTAAACCCAGTAAATAAATCCTCTGCCTTATACATTACTCTAGCCAATCCTGTTCCAGTCAAAACTTCATTAAATTCATCATTTTTTTAAGCTTCAAATAATTCTTATCCAGATTTAAATTCAGTTTAATCTATTGCTTTTCCTTTATAGTTGGGAAAGGGGACACAAAATATTTATTTTCCTCTTTTTAAAAATAATAATAAATACATTTATTATATTGATAAAAACTAAGCTTAATAGTTTGCTATTTATTTTATTTAATAAAATATTTGGTTACTCTTAACTAATGTCTAACTTATTTTGCTCGCTGCTTGCCCCTAAAATAATTATTTCACTGAATTCGTGCTACTTCAAAAAATCTCTCAGTTCTTCCAAAAATTATTTTCTTCTTCCCTTAAATTATTTAAAATGTAAAATATTTATTGTCTTAATTATTTAATATTAAAATTTTAGTATTCATTTATTATATATTTTTAAAATATGGTAACAATTTAAAATCATTATTTAAAATATATTATAAGAATATGTATATATAAATAAAATTTTACAGCTCTAACTTTCCCTCTAAATTGTAAGAAAATATATCCCTTTGCTTCATAAATTTCTCCAGGTAAAGATAAAGATTAAAAGTCATTTATGCTATCACTATTTCCAACTACACTTTACAAATATTGAGATTTATAATATCCTAAAAAATTATAAAAAAGATTTTTTGATTTCTAAATTTAAGATAAATAAATATCCACTTTGTTTTAAAACTCTGGAAACTTATTAAAAAAATCATTTATATTTATTAAATTTTAAATTTTAACTTGCTGTATAATATTTTACCAATTTTGCTTATTTCATCATTATTATAGGCTAACAAATCAATTGCTACAGTTCCAACATCTCCAAATCCCATGCTTGACTTTAAAATAAAATTTAAATAAATAATTAAGACTATTTATTATAATTTTTATAAAATTTTAATATTAAATATTATCATTATATTTGTACTATAATTAATATCTAGTTTTTGAAATTGGCTTCTTAAGAAATTCCTTTAAAGGGGACAAACATTAATGCTAAGATCTTATTTTTTGTTTTTAGATAATTTTTGTTTTTTTTTCTTTTTATGAATTAGATTCCAAATTATTTCTAATTTTTATTAATAAACTTAATTATATTATATAAAAATAGGCAAACAATAAATTATTATATAAGGTATAAGTTCTGATGTTAATATTGAATTAAAAATGTAAAAAAAAAGTATAATTGAACAAATAAAAATTAAAATTTCCTATATTATTTAATATATTGAAACTGATACTTATTTCATATATGTTATAATTATATATTTTATAATATAAATATGTACTAGTATTAAAATATATTATTAAAATTTTGAAACTAATGATTTTATTTTATTTAATTTATTACTGATTATTGAATAAATTTCCTTTAAATTTTTCTATATTTTTATTGAAAAAATTGTGAAATTATTAATAAATTTTTAAAAATAAAAAATAAATATATAGCATAAAGACTTGGAAAACATTGGTAAAAAAACAACTTAATCTATTAATCATAAGATAAGACAATTACAAAATTAATGATATTAGACCCAACTATTTATCCTAAATAAAAATAAAATTAATAGTCAAAAAATAATTATAACCGATCTCCTTCGAAAAAATAAACTAGATTGATAGATATAAATAACAGTTAAAATTTATTTAATTCATAAAATGACTCATAACTTTAATCACAGTCTCAATTATAATATTCTTCTTAAAAATAGTAGTCAATTCATTCTTAAGTTTAAATAAAATAAAGAATGAAAAAAGAATAATGGTATATCTACTGTTAGATGCATAATTCTGAATTTATAAAGGCAGATTATATAAAATCAAATATAAATTAAATAGATAGCCCTATATTTTATTGCTAAAATTGTTATTAATAAGAAATAAATAAAAATATTGATAGTGAAAATAAATTTATTTTTATTAAAGATATTAAAGAATCTAAAGATAATGCTTTGTATATTAAAAATTGGCCCAATTCTTTAATTTTAGAAAAACCTATATAATTTATTAAGGAGAAAGAAAAGTACGAAGATCAAGTAATTTTTATATATTGTTAAAATTTAAGTATTCATATATCATGAAAATAATTTTTAATAATCGTATAAATAGATCCCAAAATTAGATGAATTATTTGACGAATTAGAAAATGAAATTAAAACTCTTTTAAATGATATAAGATAATCTTTGAAAAATGAATTACAATAATAGTAGGAATTGTTAAAAGATACAATAATAAACATGAAAAGTGAAATTAAAAACACATATAAGTTAAAAGACCTTAAATATGTCATTGAATAAATGCTTAAACTTAGAACAAGACCACGAGATAATAAATAAAATCAATAAGGCAATATCAAAAATAGTTCTTAACTCATGGAAAGTAAAAAAAATTAGAATTATAATATTATTTTTAATTATATAAAATGATTTATTAATAAAATATATTAATACTAACATTTATTTTGATAATTTCTTTTCAAAGGTAAGAACTCTCTAAATCAGTTATTAATTAGTCAATAAAATTATACATTAAATTAAAATAATACATAAAATTTTTAAGATTCATTAATAGAACCTACTCAAAATAATATAATAAAATAATAAAAACAAAATTCAACTCTTTAAAAGGCCAAAAAACAATATTAGTATTATACAGAAACATTGACTTAATTTTTTTTCAAATCAAAAGCAGAAAATGAGGCTTATATTTCATAATTATATCATAACAATCTAATTAATTTGCAAGAAAATAACATTAATTTGGAAAATTTTACAAAAATTAAATATGAAATTTTAAATTAAGTTAAGAATTTGAAAAGCCAGATTTTGCCTAAATAATTATACTATTAATTTTAACCAACTTAACATAATTAAAGTTAAAATAGAGTAACTAAAAGTGGAAATTAATTTAAAGTTAATGCTTTAAATTAAACTACTATTTTATAATCTGACTCTTTTTAAAATAATGATAAAGTTAAAATAATTTTTAAACTGTAAGCTGATTTAAACGAAACTTGTTTGTAAAAAAATATGTCATTTTTTATTTTTATGTTTTCACATAAATTAATTTTCACAATTAATTTATAATTATAATTTAAATTTACTTAATTAAAAATTATAATAAATTTAATTATTAATTTTTAATTAAAGCTATATGGGTGTAACAAGTGAAAAAGATGCTTAAGATGGCTATTGTTGGTTTTATAGTGGAAATTAATTTTGCTTACATTGTGCTATAAAAAAAAAATACTCAGAAAAACACAAATTTTTTGTGTAAGGAAATTTAAACTATAATAAAGCATAGACTTAAGATAATTAAAATTAAAAATAAATATAATCTTAGCAGTTCTCAGTTAATGATTATTTGAAAAAATCAAAGATAAATCTAAATTAGACTCCAAATTTAGTTTGCGAAGTCGATATATATATCAATAAAAATTAATTTGAAGTTTAAATATAAAATGATAATGATTTAATTTCAAATGAGAAATTATAAATAAAAAATAAATATGACTTTGGTTTGGACTATCCTTTAGATAGTTAACACTTAAAAAGTTGGAGCTTCATAATTTAGTCATTTAATAGTTTTAACATGGAAAATATGTTTTTCTCCATCATTCCATAATTTGATATATAAAAGGAAAAATAAAATATGTGAAGCATTTTTCAACATCATAAAATTAAATATTGTAAAATTAATAAATATATCAACTAATTTTATTTTGTTAAATATTTTATCCTTTATTTATTAATAAATACCAATTAAATATAATATATATATGTACATACATCATAATTATAGAAATGTATATCAATACAACCTAAATTATATGCTAGTTTAATTAAATTATAAAGAATTTAATATATTGATATAAACAAATTAAAAAATTAATTAATTATTAATATATTAATTATTATTAATGTGATATAATTTCCTTAAAAGATCTATGATTAATAAGGAGGATAGTTAAATAATCCCAAAAAAATTTTATTAGCCAATCAAATACAGATATTTACTATTGTTTTAATAAATTAAATTACCTTGTATTTTTATAAAGAGAAGTTTCTCCTTGCCTTATTTAATTAATACCTGTATAATTACCTTATAAATATAATAATTAATATATTAAAACAAAATAAAATAAAAGAAAAAATAAAAAAAAGCAATGCCTGTTAAATAAAAGGAAAAGGTAAAATCTTTACTTTAAATATATTTAATATTATCCAAGTATACTATTTTTCAACAAATAATCTATCATTTTATTTTAAATATTTTGAAATATTCTTTAGTTACATTTTTATAAATTCTCTTTTTTAAACTGAATTAAAGAGGTGTTTTTAAATTATAATAATAAAAAAAATACAAAAAAAAAAACACGACTTTGTTTACTAGTGGATTAATTATTAATATAATAACTTGAATAAATAAAATTTAGCTAATTATTTTTATTTTTAATTAAGCCTAATCCCCCTAAAAGAGCTTTAGCTCCCTTCTTCTTATTCAAATAAGACGTATATGATCAAGTTAAAAAAGAAAACCCCGATAAACCTATCACTGAATTAACTAAAATTATCGCTTAAAAATGGGCAAAAGTAGACCCTACTAAAAAAAAAGATTACGAAAAATTATTCGAAGAAGGAAAAAAAAAATATGAAAAAGAAAAAGCAGAATATGAATCTAAATACGGAGCCATTGAAAGAAAAAAAAAGAAGAAAAGAGCTAAATGATTTCACTCTTATTTGAAATCATAAAACAATAACTGATTATTTTAGTCCTTATTGCTGCCTACTTTAAAATTAACCTAACAACTTATATATATAAATGAAACATATGATTGATTAAATATTTTTTATATACATTTATCATTTTTCATTTTATATATATATAATTATTTTGAGTAACTTTTATATATTAGTTATAAAAGTAGTTTTGAGTTAAAACCAGAGTCTAATAAAAAAACCATTTCGATTAATAAAATCTTTCATATTAAATAGAAATAATAAATAAACCTTATTTTAAATTAATTCATACTATATACCTCCTTGATTTTAAAATATTAAACTTTTATTTTTATTAAATAGTTTTTAAATTGTTTAACTTATGCTAAAAATATTATATGATATAGATTGTATATAACCCTAATATTTCAATTTTGAAGAATTTATAATTTTGTAACTAAAGCTATATTTTATAAGAAATTTATAGTCCTTTTTTTAATATGAATTATTTTGAAGGTTTCCGAAAATTTTAAAAAACTATTTAACCATATTTTGTTAGGTCGACTTATAAATAGCCACATAATTAATATAATTATTTAATAATATATGATAATAAAACATCTATTATATTTTGTTTAACATATATTATATTAATATGAAAATTAAATAATCAAATAATTTATTTCTAAACAAAAAATAAATAATAAAATAAACTTGAAAAAATAAAAATTTTCATAAAAATAAAAATAATTTTGCTTCTTTATAAAGAAAATTAAAAATCTAAATATATAAAACTAAATCATTGTCTTTTTGAGATTTGAATTAAGAACATATAAAGAAAAAAAAACATGAAAAAATCAGGAAAAGATCATTAAATATTATAAAGAAATTTAGAAGAAGACAACGAAGCAAAAATTGATGAATTATATAATTAAGTAAATCATTTAAAAGGAGTATCATAAGATATTAATGCCTTTCTTTCTGAAGACAAATCTATGCTAAACTAAATGGTATATAAAATTAGTATACATATTTTTTATTATTATATAGTAAATTATTCTAAATATTTCATAAATGTGTTATTTTATTAGTTTTCATATACAACTTTAAAACTTTAAATAATAATTTTTGATAAAATATAAATTATGAATAAGTTTAAAAAATAATATAAAAACTGAGTTTTAATTTAAACATTACCTAATAATTTAAATATAAAACAATTACATATAAATAAATTAATTAATAGGACGGATAGTATAGCAGTAATTAAAATCTAATGGCCGGAGCAATGGAAAAAATAGATGAATTACTCAATTCTAATGTTGGAAAAAATTACTGTTTTTTAATAATAGTAGTTCTTTGTTTTTTTATTATTCTTTACTTTTTAAAATGATCATTTCTTTTAAAGTATTGAATAATAATTTATATATTTTAAATATTTAATCCTTTAGAAATAATAACAAATAATAAATAACTATTAATTAATAAAGTAAGTTAACGCTAATGTGCATATGTAAAATAACAAATAAAAACAATAAAATAAAATTATTATCTTCATATATTATATAATGTTTAATATATTAAATTCAAAAAATAAATATTGTTAAAGTAATATAATATAAAAAATGTTAGTATAGTAAATATTTTTATAAATAGAAAATTATAAATGTATTTATTTTATTAATAATTTAAGTTTTTTTTAGTTTAATATACTATTATAATTTCTATTAATATATAAATGATAAAAAATTGAAATAAGATAATAAAAAACCTAAAATTTTTATTATTATTATTTCTGATTACTTTGTATATAATGTTATTATTAGGAAGATCAGATCTTATAGATTAATTATTCTTATTATTTTTTCTTTTTATATGCAATCATAGGTTTTTTCTATAAATTATTTAAAATAACAAAGGAATATTATAATCAATAAATAAACTAAACTATAAAAAAATTAAATAAATAATCAAAATTTATAAATTATAATCACTTTCACAGTATTCAAAATAATAATAAAAAAAAGATAATACAATTAAATAAATAAAAATTAATTTTTTAAAACATCATTTTATTTTCAAAAAAAAAAGTAAAACAAAAATCACCACATTCATAAAAATAATATAAAACTAACATAACTCAAAAAAATATAATAAATAGTATAAAAAAAATGGCATCAGGCAATTAAGATACATAGAAAATGGACATAGAAGAATAAACTAAACCTATTGACCCTACAGATTAATATTTAAAAGATATCGAAGGTTTAACTGATTAAGAAATTTAAAAAAGAATTCAAATTTATAAAGACAATATGAGAGCTTATATTAGAGAATCATCTTAGTTAGCCAGGGAAACCGAAGATGTCTAAGCACAAATGAACGAAGGAGAAAAAAGATTAAATGAGTAAATATAATATTTAAATATATAAATAATAATTTTAAAATCAAAAAATAATTAAATTATATTTAATATTAAACAAATATACTCTCATAAATCTAAAAAATAAATGCAAATAAATTAGACATACTTAGATAAATTTTATATGTTAATTTTAAAAATATGCTTAAAAAGTATTTAGAACAGGTTTCCAACACAAAAATGCAAAATCAATATTTAGCATAGCAATATTTTAAATACCTGATTTTAAAGAAATAATTTCACTTATAAAATTTAGCTTATAAATTAGCTAAAAATCTATTTATTGATTAAAAATCTATTTATCTTATATATGTATTATAATCTTAAATTATATTTAATTTTTTAATTTTTTTCTTATGAAGAATTAAAGTTTTACCTTACTTGGTTTCTAATGTTACCGAAATTTTAAATATTGAGCCCGAAGAAGACGAAAATGATGCAGTTGATGAAGATGCTAAAATGAAAAGTACAGCAGTTGTTATTAAAACTTCTAATAGACAAACAATTTTCTGCCCTAAAACTGGATTTTTAGATCCTTCTGAATTAAAAACTGGAGAAATTATTGGTGTAAATAAAGACACATTCTTATTATATGAAAAATTACCCACTGATTATGATGCTAGAGGTAAATAAAATAGAAACTTATAGTTTTTTCATATTTAATAGTTTCTACAGCTTTAAATAATTAATTATACTAATATTTTGATTTTTCATAGTATAAAAAATGGAAGTAGATGAAAAGCCATCTGAAGACTATTAAGATATAGGAGGATTAGATAAATAAATTGAAGAATTAAGAGAAGCAATTGTTTTACCTATAACCCACGCAGATAAGTAAAAATAATAAACTAAAATTAGCACATAAATTAGCCTAAATTAACTCAATTATTTTAATTTAAATATTAAATAAAATCTAAAAAATTAAATAAAAATAACAGATTCAAAGCAATTGGAATTAGACCCCCCAAAGGATGTTTAATGTTTGGGCCTCCTGGAACCGGAAAAACCATGTTGGCCAGAGCCTGTGCAGCCCAAACGAAAGCCACTTTTTTGAAATTAACTGGTCCTTCTTTGGTTTAAATGTTTATTGGAGACGGAGCTAAAATGATTAGAGACGCCTTTGCTTTGGCCAAGGAAAAAGCCCCCACTATTATTTTTATAGATGAATTAGACGCTATTGGAACTAAAAGATTTGACTCTGATAAAAACTCAGATAGAGAAGTGTAAAGAACTATGCTTGAATTATTAAATTAATTGGGTAATTATTTTTATAAAAAATAAAAAAAAAAATAGAAAAAGAAAATATCATATGATTTTTTTTCATATATTTTTTAACTTAATAAATTTTTTAATAATTTTTTCCATTTTTTATAAATTTTAATCATAATTTTTTTTTTATTTTTTTTATTTATTTTTAGACGGTTTCAGTCCTAATGATGATATTAAAGTTATTGCAGCCACTAATAGGCCCGATTCTTTGGACCCTGCTCTTTTGAGATCAGGAAGATTAGATAGAAAAATTGAATTCCCTTTGCCAAACGAAGAAGCTAGGGAACAAATTTTAAGAATTCACTCTAGAAAAATGAATGTTGATCCCAAAGTAAATTTCGCTGAAATTGCTAGAAGTACTGCTGATTTTAATGGGGCCTAAATGAAGGCAGTTTGTGTAGAGTAATTCTTAATTAAATTTTTAACAAAATAAACCTATAATATATTATAATATATTAGAAATTCCTATTAATTTTTTTAAAAAATATTTTTTATATTAATTTTTATTTTTATTTTATTAATTAGAGCTGGTATGATTGCTTTAAGAAGAAATGCATCTATTTTAAATCATGAAGATTATGTTGAAGGAATTATGGCTGTTTAGGATAAAAAAAAACACGATTTAAATTACTTTGCATGATTTTTATTATATATTATAAAAATTAAAGTAATTAACTAACTTATTAAATAATATATTAATTCTATAAAAGTATCGAAATAATATATTATTCTATAAAAAAAACTTCATAAAAGTGTATAAATATATAATTATTTCACCAATTTTTTATAATACTGCATAAATACAATATCAAAAAATGTTGTTTAATAAAAATAAATATTTTAAAATAATAAACTATATGTTAAAAAATTTATAAAATTATAGTTATCATTAATTAAATTGATTATAAAAAATTATTAATTATAAATTTAATAAAATCAAAGGACTTAATAAGAAGTCTAATAATTCCCACTATTTTGTTATTTTTCTTTTTATTTTTTATTAGTATTCTGTTATTAAGAATCTAGAACCTTAAGTTTATTTTTAACAATATTATTAGGATTTACTTTATAACTTAATCTAAATAAAAAAAAAATATACTAAAATAAAAAAATTTTTGATTTTATAATCATCTTTATTTATTTATATATAAAATTACAATAATTATTTTGTTTTGTCCTTAATATCTTATCTACTTAAAGGAATATTTTTTACTTTTTAAATTTGATCAAACTTAAGTATACTTTCTAATAATAATTATTAAAAATTACTATTTTTATTATGAATATATTTAATTTTTCTAAAATTATTAAAATAAATATATACTTGGTATTTTAATTGGATATTTTTTATTTTAATTTAAGCTAAATTTAATTTAACCAAGTTCTTAAATTTCTTCTTCTTCATTTAATTCTTTTAATTATTGCCTGTATTTTTCTCTTTCATACATGTATAAATTGGGGGCCCAAGATTAAAGAGAAAAAATTTAAGTTCTACTCTAATATTTTGATAAGTCAACCTATTATTTTTTAAAAAAAATTTAATACTATATATTATTATCTAAGTAAGTTGGAAAATTATAAATATTTATTTTAAAAATAAATTTAAGATTTAATTTTTAAATTTATTTACCACTTGGGTCCTTTTTTTATCTATTTATTTATACATATTATCCTTATCTAAAAAATCTAAATCAGGTTGCTTTTTAGACCTCTCTACAGGTTTCCCTTTAATAAGTATCGATCCTTTATTTTTTATACTTTCTTTAGTCTGATCTTAATAAAAAGTTCCTACAGGAGGTCCATATTTCTTTTTTAATTAAAAAATTAGAAAATAAAACTTTTAAAATAATTTATATTTTTAAATAAACTATTTAAATATTTTACAGGTTTAAATAACTAATCTCTGCCCACTGACTTAAAGCAAGATGACGATTAGTTATAAATAATATTTCCATTATGTTAATTTGTTTAGTAAACTGACTAAGTAGCAGTACTTATATCATCATTAGCATATTATTAAAAATTTTATTATTAGCTATTATTTCCGAAAAATTAACTACTACTTACAGACATTAATTTAAATTTTTTCTCCTTTTATTTTTAAATTTATTTTTATATCATTTCCACCCTTCTTTATTAACTTATATAAGAAGTAGTGAATTTATTGTAACCTATATTATTTTCACCTAAATTATTGAAATTTTGATTAAAATCTTCTTCTTTTAAATTTTATCTGTCAAATTAACTATTTTTATTATTTTCATTCTAAATATTAGTATTAAAATCATTGTTTTTATTTTATCTTGTCGGAGATACTTATTAACTTTGTGTAACAAAATTTGTGTTTTAAACTTAATTAATATTACTTTTATTATCAATTTTTAAATTAGATGCACTCATAAATTAATTTAAAACCTTTAAACTTTATCTTGTTTTTGCCCTTTAAAAATTATGACTTTTTTAATAACTAGTATTCCCAATCAGTTGTATAATGGAATTTCTTTGTTATTGGTCTGCTTTATCTTAATTCCCAGCAGCAAAAAATAAAATGCTGTTCAAAGTATTTTAATTTTTATTTTAAATCTAAAATAAAATTTTAAAATTATATTACTTCTACACTTATTTCGTATGAATTTTATATATATAAATAAAATATTATAAATCTACTTTTTATTTAGAAACTCTTTATGACGGTTATAATTACATTTATTTAAATTATTCCAATTTAAGCTAATTATCTATTTCTTTTTTCATTTATCTAATATCATCAACCCCACTTATATCTAATTAACTAACACTATTATTATTATTTTCACTATCATCTTATTCACTTGTATCATTAATATTATTTGTTTAAGTACTTTTTTTCTTATTATATTCCATTTTATATTATTATTTTTAATTTAAACCATTGTTATTTAATCCATTCATAATGTCATTATTATTATCATTATTGTTGCTATTTTTTTTATATAAATTTTCATTTATATACATATTACTTACACTTTTACTATGTCTTTACTTGTTTACTTAAGATTATTGTGACTATTAAGATATAATTTACTAATTTTTTTTATCTTATATTTCATTTTCAGACTTACTGCTGTCGTCTAATATAGTGTTAAAATCACTTATCTTACCTTTTTAAATTTCTTGTTCTTTTTAATTGGTTAAAATATTATTTTAAAAATCATATCTGGAAGTAAATCTAGGACTCAAATTTTCTTCTAATTTATTTTGACTACTTATAGCAATTGATTATTATTAGGCATTTTTATTTAGCAATCTTTACGAAATTTTTCCTTTTTCATCTTTCCCTTTATATTTATTTATAACATAATCTTTATGTTTAATTAAGTTACCAGTTCCGTCCCTTTCTTATATAAAAGGAATAAAAACTCTTTTTCCGCTATCATAAACACTATTTTTAAGACTTTTATAATTTTCCTAATATTTATCAATATTTCCAATTCTTATTTTTTTTATTTTAATCTTCTTTTTATTTCCATATTGTTCTTATTTTTATTGTTTTTATTTAGAATTTACTATAGTTTTATAAAGCTATTTCACTTGTTAGTACTCATAGTCTAAATCGCTGTGTTAGTTGGAGCAAAATTCTCGACTCGTTTGAGATCTTTAAAAAAACTCTTCTTGTAAATTTGTTGTGTTTTATGAATTAAAAAATTGAGGTTTACTGTTCGACATTAATATTATAAATAAATTTAATTTTATAATGATAGAAAAAAAAAAAAAAAGATTAATAATTATAAAACTGTATATTTAGGGATTTAATAAATTAATAATTATAAAATATACTAGAAAATAAATTACCATAAAAATTTTGTAAAGAACTTAACATGTTTAAATATATATATATAATTATTTATTTTTATATTCAGAAGATATATAAATATATTAAATAAGTATAGAATTAATATGTTTGTAAAGAAAAAAAAAAGAAAATTTTATTATTTATATACTGGTTATTTAAAATATATAATCAAATTATAATATACTCAAAAAAATTGTACTTCTAATTTATTTAAAATAGTAATAATTTGACTAAAATATGTATTTTCTTAGGATATATTACTATTTTTTCTATTAAATTGTTATATCATAATCTAATCAACCATATTTATAAACCAAAAAGGAAGTAAAATTCTAATTTAATAAACTAAAATAAAAGTTTTAAAAATGAAAAGCTTTACAAAAATAACACTAGCCTTGAAATAATTAGATTTTTAGAAAATTTATAATATAAAAAAATAAAAAAAATAAATACGGAAATTAAAACATCAAAATAATCAAATTACATATATATATATTAATTAATATAAATTAAAAATAAATATATATAATTTTAGAAAATCATAATAAACTAAGATTTTCAAAAAATAAGTACTTAATTTTTTTTAAATATTTATATTAATTATTCATTTTTTTCAAAAAACAATGATACATTTTCCTCAAAAAAATAAATAAGTATTATCATTAGTTTAATATGTCTTTTTTAGTAGTGGCAACGACAGCAATGATTTCATTAACTAACCCTTTATCTACTCCTAATTCTAATAAGGTATTTTATAAATGAGTGGCGATGGCATTAAAGTGTTCTTCTCTGATTCCTAAGTGTTCATGGGCGGTTCTCATGTCTTTTCCGTTATAGCTAATAATTTTTAAATAAATTTAATTAATTTTAATTATTTAAGTTATAAAATATATTTTTGTTTTCCAATTTTCAAAAATTTTTCGTTTAAAAAAATAAAAAAAACACTAAAAAGCTTTTTGTGATTCTTATAAAAATATATCATTTTAAATCATAAATCTATAAATTTTATAATCAATACAGAAAAAAAATTCAAAAATTATGTTATACTTACATTTAATACAAAAAATTGTATAATAAAAATCCTTAAAAACTATTATTTATACAGAAAATTAAGTTATTTTCAAAAAAAGTGGGTGAAAAATTTTTTTTTATTTATTTATTTATTTATTTATTTCTAAATTATTAATTATTTTTTTACTTATTAGGTCCTCCTAAAACGTGGGTCAAGAAAGTTTATTATTGTCTTTTTTATTTAGCCATATCAGTGGATTTAAAGAAATCGTTAACAACGGGGTCGGCCAAAACTTTAACGTAGAATTTTTCAACGGCAGCTGACATAGCTTCGTGGCCTCCTACTCTTTCGAATAAAGTTTTTTTATTTTTTTATTAATTAATATAGTAAGAGGCTCCTAAGGCTCCGGTAAGGATTAATCCAGCAGTAACAACAATTTTGTTTTCTTTAATGAAATTTCCAATTTTATCCATTTATTTTTTTCGGTATTTGTTTAATATTTTTTATTTATTTTTTATTTTTATTTTTTAATTTGTTTTATTTTATTTTTTTATTGTTTTCAATATAATTTTTTTTAGGTTTTATTTTACTAATTATAATTAATTATAAATGCTTAAATAAAAGATTACATAAAAATTCGCGAATAAATGTATTAAAATGTATATTAAATTAGATATTTTCTGATTGAATACTTTTCATAATTTTAAAAAAATCATTGCTATAAAATCTATATATTTAATCTAATAAACGGTCATCTTTATTTCATATATATTTATTTTGACTAAAATTTGATTTTCATATTGAGTAAAACCAAAATTAAATATTTAAATAAATATGTACTTTAATATAAAAAAAAAATACTGAAAAAAAGGAAAAAAGAAAAAAAAGTAAATTAGAAATTTAGTACAATAAAAAATATACTTGAAAATATATTATAAATTAAATTACACATAATGATAAAAATAATAAATAGAAAATAACATTTACATAAATATTTTAAGATAAAAAATTAAATAAATTAGCATGTAAGCTTTTTTACAATTTTTTTTCTCAAAAACTGATAAATTATTAATTTAAATCAACAATATTTGGTTTATCTTCGTCATCCATTTCATATTGATATTTTCCATCATTTTTTTCAATTATTTTATTACTTGGGAAAAACAAAAATTTATGTTCTAACATTTCCTGTAATTTTTTAGCTCTATTAATTAATTTCTTATTTTCATTCTCTTCTGTACAAACCTAAATAAATTCCATCAAACTTTTTTTTATGAAGTTATCTTTACTTATATTATCAATAAAAAAATCCCTTGGAAACTACTTTAACATACCGTATAAAACTGGGACTAAATCAATTGCATATTAAATATTTCCTTGTTCAAATATATATTTATCTACATTAGTACATAACAAAAACATATCTTTCCATTATTCAAAACTATCAAAATCCCTAATAATAATTAAATAATTAATAAATAAATATCTAAAAATTTTAAATATATTATATAATTAAAAATTATATAATTTATCTATCAATAAAAAATTTATTTAATACATTACACACATATATATATAATTTAAGTCATTTATTTTTAAATTTATCGTTTATTCATTATTTATATATATATATTTTTATCATTTATTTTATTTATTATTATAATATATTAAGTAATATTTACTCTCCCAACAAGAAACTGGCAAAAGCGTATTGAAATTCCCCAAAAAACATTTTATAATCCCCATTAAAATTCAATTTTAATAAACTCTTAAATATCTCACTTTTATCAAAATTTTAATCTGTAATTTATTAAGCACTCATGCCATGAACTATTTTTTTTTTAGGAATTTCGGTATAATAAATGGTTCCTGCTAAAACTTTGAAATCTTCAGCCTAATTCTAATCATAATACTTTTTAAATTCTTTTTCTAATTATTTTTTATTTTATTTGTTAATGTCTTTTTAATTGATTTTCTAATTTTAATTTTGACTACTTTTTTCACCATCTTTAATATTTGCTTTTTCTTTTAATTTTTTCTCTAATTCTTCTAAATTTTCATCCCCACCTGCTTCTCCTTCATAATCCAAATTTTCATCATCATCTTCCTAATTAAACCCAAAATCTTGGCCATATAAATCTTCTGTTAGTTTTTCCATTTACAGTTTTTCCTCTTATTTTTATAGCGCTTCGTTTTTATATTCATCTTCAATTAAATGCATTCTTTTTTCAATTGGATTTAATTTTTCTAAAACTTTATCATCAATATAATTACTAATTTCTTACCATAATTAATATCTGTCGCCTGGATAAGGACCTAAAAATTCGTCTAATGAAAAATCATCTACTCCATGTTCATATCTTTACCTTTCTTCTTCTTATACACTTATAAAATCGTCTAACTTTTCATTCCATTTCTTAACTATTACCTAAATTAAAAATAAAATAAAAATAAATTTTTTATTAAAAACACAAATTATAAAAAAAAAAATTAAAATTTATGAGAAATTAACTTTTAAATTAAATTTATAAACAATAATTAATAAGTAAAAAAGAATTTACTCTGTTCTTTTTTGTTATATTAACAAAAAAAAATAATCGAAATTTATGTTGCTCTGATTTTAATGAATAATAAACTATGTGTGGACCTGGGGGTACCAATTTTATACCCTTAAATTTTTTTCCTATTGTCCAACTTGTATTATCAATTCCCAATTCAATTTATTCAGGTGCATCTAGTAACAAAATAGCTCCCCACTCTTTATATTTTTAATTTGCGAAATCTTAATCCATAAATAATATTTAACTTACTATATAATTATTATTATTTTTTTTTATTTTTTATTCACTAGACAAAATATTTTTATTTAAACAAAAAATTTTAATTAAAAATTTTTCTAGAAATTTTATATTTAAATAAAATAAGAGCCAATTAACTTAAATAAATAAATGGCTTTTATCTTTAATATTATGAATACTATAATAATTAAATTATAAGAATTATTTTTATATTTTGTTTAGTTTTATAAAAATTAAACTTATATTAAATTATAACATTAAAAATTTAATTTAAACTATAATGAACATTTTTATAATTATTATATTTTAAAAAACAAAGTATATTATTATATTAAATTTCCTTATAACATTATATCAGACATTCTTTAAAGTAAAATTTATCTAAGATTTTTTGTTTAATATAAAATTACTAATATTTCTGTGAGCTTTGTTTTTCCTTTTTTTTCTTCTTTCTGCCAATTTGTAGTTAAAATACGTGTACCTAAAATAACAAATATAAGAAAAATTCATATAAATTACAAAAAATTTAAAAGCATATAATAAATAAAAATCCGTATAAAAAATTTTTACTTTCCAAAATAATCATACATATCTTTTCTTTATCCGAAATCTTCGCTTTATTTTTTTTTAAATTCTTCTATTTAATTGTTAAAATTATTTCGGGGATTATATACCTCAAAATTGTCGGGTTTATCATTGATAATAACATTTTCTAATTATTAATCGTCCACTATATTATAATATACTTATATTATTTCTTTATATTAAGGCTCATTACTCATCATATATTTATTATGTAAAATTGTATTTCTTTTGTAACTTATACTTTAATTTCTCTCTTTATCAAAAAATGTATGGTTCTTCTTATGAGGTCTATTAATAACTCCAACTTAGTTTATGTTTTACTAATTAAATTAAGTTTTGTTATAATAATATTTCTTATAAGTTAATAATTTCATTTTATTTATCAAAAGATTAATTTTATTAAATAAATAAAAATTAATATTTTACTCCCATTCTTTATAAATTTGCAGCTTCTTACTATCTTAAATCTGCATAATTATCCATATAATTTAATTTGTAATTGCCTATACTATCCATTTACTACCCCATTTAGGATCCAGATAGCATGCTTTGATAAGGATTAAATGAAGGAGAAGGTCTCAATTAATTTTCTTTTTAACTAATATTATTTGTATTAAAATTCACACTAGCCTAATTAGTTACAATACTATTTGTATTATTTCTTTAAATAATTGGATTATTTTAATCATTTTACAAATTACTTTTTCTATGATTATTATTGTTGATAATTTTACCACTCTATATTCTATTTGGGCTATTATTAATATTCTAATTAAATTAATCTTTGCCTAATTTATTATTTTTTATGTATGGACTTGGAATTATATTGGAATACTCAATTCCAGCTTTAATTGAAACATTTTAATTAGGAAAATGCTAATTTTCATGTTCTTGTTAAGTGCTCATAAAATATTCAGATTAGTCTGGCTACTCTGACTCTGACATATATAATTAGTCACTTGTAAGAAGTTAATTTTCTTTGTAATATTTTTCAGCCGCTTAATTTACTGTAATTATTAAAGATAAAGTACATTACTTATATCTTTAAATATTTCTAATATATGAAATGTTTCTACTTAAATGAGGTAAAGAATAATTACATTTTAATACTATTAATGTCCTGTCTGGTATATAGTGCATTAAAGGGCAATTTTAATAACTGTGATCATTTTATAAGCAAAACTAACAATTTATGGTTGATTTTATATTTGTTGTTCTTTTATTATCTTTAAAAATTAATTTATCTCTCATTAAACAATACAATTAATAATCCTTTGGAAACTGTTAAACTATCTCCAAAAAATCATTTCGACTTATGGTATAAATTAAACTTCTTTTCGTAGAAATAATTCTTTGATTATAATTTTAAATTTAAAAATTACATTTTTAATTCGAAATTATAAAATGTTAAAAATAAATTATTTAAGTATAGGAAATTATAAATATCATATTTATTTTATTACTTATTTTCTCTTTTGAATCCAGTTAAAAAAGAATACTCCCCTAAACATTATCCTTCTTATATTTCTATATATGATTTTTTATCATATTATATTTTCATTCCACCTTTATCTATAAAAAATAATTCATAATTTTCTTCTTATTCATTTTACTCAAAAATTGTTGTGTTTTCTTAGATTTAATTTTATTTCAGTTTCATAGCTATCTTTTCTTTTGTTTTAGGGCTAAAATGGTTAAAGATTTATATCTGGTTAACTTTCTAAATATATATTTAATTTAATTGGGGTATAAAAAGCACTGATAATTAAATATATTATAATAAATTACTTTCAAATTAAAATCCAAAGTAATTTTATTTTTGAATTAAAGTGGTATTTTTTCCAGTATATAGTTTTGATCATCTTAACTTATTTCATTTTCACCCTCATTTTTAAATTAAAATGTTATATAATTTATAACTTCTTATTTTAATGCATTATCAACACCCATTTTATCTAAATATTTGCTAGTCAAATGTACCTCTTTTTTATAAACTTCTTTTTCTCTATTCATATCTAAAATTATATCCCCTATATATGTTAAAATATATCCAAAAACTGCACTCGAAAATAGCATAGCGAATATAGAATACCAAATTTCAAAATTTGTACTAGGAGTAACATCTCCATACCCAACTGTGCTCATAGTTGAACAACTAAAATAGAATGCATATAAATACCTAAAAATAAAAAAAAACATTAATTTCTTTTATTATGCAAATTTATATTTTTACACTCGTTGCCAGTTCATCTCGGTTTATGACTACTAAAAAACTTTTTCAACCCAAGTTTGTCCAGAAAAGTTTAATTAATCTTAAATGGTTGCCAAATACCAAAAACTATTGAAAAAATAATTAATACAAAATAAATAAATTCATTATAAATTTTTTATTACCAACATGCAAATATATGACAAATTATCATAGCTAATACAAATAAATGAAATAGTCGCATCACATTATATATTTTTTTATGACATATATATATCTAAGTTATTCGTTCTATCAGTTCAAATGCAACTTTTATTTTTAAAAAAATTAAAAACTAAAAATTAAAGCTACTCGATGAATATTATTCCACTACAGATATTAAACAACACAAATCTAAAATAAAATGAAATTTTAAATATCTTTTTAAAATATCTATTCTATTCAGCACAATTCTTCCTATATAAAAATTAATATTTTAAAATAATTTAAATTTTAATAAACACTTTAACTAGAAGTGTTAAATTATTTCTAATTAAAAACATTAATACTTTCATTTTTTATTAATTTTATTAATTTATTAATTTTTTTATATATTATGTTACCTTTATTATAATAAGCAGAATTAATTTAGACAAAAATATCAAATAAAGATATCAGTATATAAACCATTAAATATAAAGGCCATACATTATATTTTCTCATACTAAACTACCCGTCAGAAATAAATTCCACTGGCATCATAAAAACGGCAGGAATACTTGCAATCATGTTAAAAAAACCCCATAATATCCATATCTTTCTATGAGGATTAAAAGCCTTTTAAAAATATTAAAAAAAAATATATTATTATTTATTTTAGTAAGATTTAATGTAAATTTAATTTGATTTTTAAAATATATAAAAAAAATATATAATTTATTTGTCTTTATTATTTAATATTTATAAAAAATTAATAAAAAAATATGAGCACATATATTTTTTAAATAAGTTTTTAATTTAATAGTCTATATACTTAAAAAATATATTTTTTGATGTTTTTTATTAATTAATTTAATTTACCGGGAATCGTTCGAATTTTTTTTTATACTTTGTTATAGTTGATTTACTTTTACTTTTGTTTTTATATAAGCTATCTTTTTTATGATTAATTCTCATGAAACAATTTCTCAAACTTGAAAATGATAAATCATTGAGGGTCTAAATATAACCAGGCTATAATAAACTCAATTGTTTACCTCCAATTTAAATTTTTATGTTTTCAACAAAATTGTGTATAAAAATTCCGATTCTTCTATTTTTTAATTCTCTTTTTATATTCTTTTTAAAGTAAAAAAAACTTAATTTTAATTTAATATTTAAAATTACGATCATTAAATATAAAAAGCTTCAATTAACTTATATATTCGTAAATCTAAATGTAAATAAATATTTATATTTATTTGCTTACTTAATATTATAAGTTATCTGGACCTTATGTTTGAACATTAGTTTATGTATTTGTTATACTGCTTTTTTATGATTAATTTAAATCTGACTATTAATAGTTAGACTGATTTACTAACGATTTATTTTTTAGACTTCTTAGCTTCTTATAACCCATATCATTCTCAGTAATATTATTTTCAATATTATTTTTCTTTCCATTTGCCATTGACATATATTTTACTTATTATAGTTCAGGTTTTTTATCTCCATTAGATTTTTTATTTATCAAAATTCTATTTAAAATTTCCTCTTAATTCTAACTAAATTTTCTACTAGACTAAATATCGCTATTTTAATCTAATACATGAAAAATAATAAATTTGCAATTCTAAATAAATTTATAAATATTATCTAAAAATTATATATATATACCTTATTTATCACAAGTTGGCGGATTTAAAAATGAATTATCGGCTTATTTATTATTGTTAAAAAAAGATCTTTTACTATCTATATTATTAGAAGATAAATCATCTTTTTAATTATAAAAATTCTAATCATTTAATTATATCTTCAAATGTTTGTGTACATTTTTATTTGAAATGCTCTTTTAGTCTATATCAAATATAATTTTATTTAACTCTTAGTTTTAATATTTACTGCTCCAATCTTGTATTTGCTTATTCTACTATTTACTCTTATTCGCCGATTACTAAGCATGAATTTCTTTTATAAATATGAAATTAATTAAATTTTTTTTTTTTTGATATATTAGATAAAATAAACACAAATAATTTTTCTTCTTTTTAATATTTTATATTTTTCTAATTAAAAGTCAATAGAAAATATAATCCTATTGTTTATTTTACCCGGATTTTACTCCAAAATATGTTATAAATTTCCAAAATTATCTTAACCATAAATTATAGATCCCTCATTACTAATATTAATTGGCTCTAAAATTTCGCCTTTACTAATTTATTTTATTTAAGATATTGATGACAATTATTTTTTGGGCGTATTATCAAAATATATCTTTTTTTCTTCATATTCTTAATTTTTCTTTTCACTTATTGCATATTTGCCATTTGAATTGATTTAAATATTTTCTGATTTGCTTTTTTTCATTGTTTTTTTATTGAACGAACTTGAAAATGATAAAATGTTTTATAAAAGTGTTTCTTTATAATTAAATAAAAATAAATTTTTTATTTATATTTGTAATTCTTGTTTTTTATTTTATTTTTCAATATTGAATAGAAATGAAATTATGAATAATAAATATAAAGATTGCTATTAATTTTCATTAATAACATAATATTTTTCTTAGAATTACATTTAAAAAAAATTAATAAAAACTTATATATAAAATTTCAATAAAACTTTAATTTATTAAATTTAACAACAATTTAAATAATAGTTATGCATATTTTTTAGTTTATGATATTTTAAAATATTCAACAAATAAAATTAAAATCCACAAATAATATTTCGATATCAAAAATAACATTTCTAATTTTTAATAATCATAGTATAAAATATATAGTTATATAATAATTTTAAAATGTATTCAAATTTAAGTAAATATATAAATTTTTAATAAATAAACTAATTAAAAATATTTTAAAAAAATGAAAATTTAAAAATTATAATCCTTTTTACCACAATTTTATTGAAAATGGTAAGACATAAATATTAAAATTATTTAATATTTTGATAAAAAAATAATTAAAATAAGGATCATAATTTAAATATAATTTTAGAATAATTTATTAATTATTATTTGTATTAAAAAATAAATTATATAATAATTATTAATTTTCATATACTATAATTTTACAAATTTAAATAAAAAAAAATTTCAGGAAATAAGTTAGGGTACCAAATAATGTCTCAAAAAAAGAAAAAATCAAATATTTTAAGCCAAAAATTAAGTAAAATATCAATAAAATCAATAGATGGTTATATGCAACTTGATTCCCCGCTAAGAAAAAAAAAATAAGCTTTAAATGATTTTGATGAAAATAATAATGATACTGAATAAATGTAAGATATTTAGCTAATAACTATGGAATCTTAAAAAGAATCTGATACCGAAAAATAAAATAAAATCAATACAAATTAGTAAGAACATAAAATATTAGACCTTAATCCAAAGTGGTTGTCTCATTTCGATAAAAAAAAATTGTACAAAAAAAATATAAACTCATCAAATTAATAATCAATAAAATTTAAAAATTATGATTAAATTTAAAAAAATAAGAATTCGCAAAAGTCATCATACAAATAATAAAGTACACTAAAAAGTGTTGAAAATAATTAAAATAATATATTAAACGGATAAATTAAAAATAATATTTTGATAGATAATGAGCCTGATAATATTATTATGATAAATAAATAAGATAAGGTTGAACAAAAAGTAGAAAATAAAAACACTAATAAAACTTCGTTTTTCAAAAGTTTGTTTTCAAAAACTATTAATTTTGATAATAGCGTTATTATTAATTCTAATAAAATGCCGATTTAATAATTAAATCCAAATTTAAGTAAAAAAGAAAAAGAAGCTGGCAATAAAAAAGTAAACAGCATTAAAAATAATTAAATAAATTAAATAGAAACCGCAAATAAAAAATATATTTCTAAATTCAATAAAGAATTAGGGTCTATTAATAAATCTCTTAACCAAAAACTAAACCAATAACAGTCCCCTCCCCTTATATGCGAAATTTGTAATGATTAAATTTAGATAAATAAAGCTAATTTATAAATTAGGAAATCTAGGGCATTAAATTAAAATCATAATAAAAATAATTAAAATAATTTAGATTTAGGAAATAAAAATGATCAAAATAATTTTATTTAATATAGAGAAAGTAAAACTTTTAATGATAATATAAAAGGTAGCGATGATCCTTTACATTTTCCTAATATAGATTTTATAGAGTCAAAAGAGGAAGCTTAAAATAGCTTAAATTTAAAATAAGCCATACAAAGCAATTAAAATATTAATTTCACAAGTTTAAACTAAAAAACTTGTTAATCATTAAATTCATCAAATATCTAATTTTTATTTAATGCTTAAAAATGCTAAAAATGCAATAATTCTTATGTTCACAAACACTGTTTAGTCAAATAAAATAAAACCTAAGTAAACACTATTTATAATATATTAACTAAACTTATATTTAAATAGTAATTTTTGATATTTATATTTAATTATTAATAGCTTTTATTATTAATAGCTTTTATTATTAATATTAAATAGTTTAAATATTTTTTTTATAGTATCAATGTAAAAAATGTCTTAGAGTAGCCTGGTTTGGCATTATAAACTAATACTCATAAATAAAAAATCAATATATCTACAGATTAAAAGTATTAATCAGACACACTTAATTCGGAAGACTTTCCGAAAATTAACTTAAATTAATACAAAAATTAATAAATGACTTAGTAAAAACTATATATTAATTAAATAATTATTATAATTTATTTTAGAATATTATATTATATAAATATATTTTAACTTGTAGAGTTTTAATTTCGAAGAAAAAATAAGTTACACAGGGCAATTTTTTATGAAAAAATTTATTTATGATATACCAGTTTTTAGTCCTTCTAGTTTATTTATGAAGCTTTGGTTTGTTTTAATTTTTACAACTATAACATATAAAGTATTTGAAATTCCCTTTGTCATTGCCTTTGAACAATAAGAATACATTAAATTAACTTATCAAATTCCAATTCTTATAATTTTAATGATGGAAATTTTTATTTCTTTTAGAATAGGTTATTATGAAGACGGAATAATTGTGCTGAACAAAGAAAAAGTCTTTAATAATTACATATAATCTAAATTTAAACAAGATGTATTTTTCATTTTATGCATTCTTTTTAGTCTTATGTTAGACTACCAAATTATTGCCATTCCTTTTATTTTAAAGCAAATCCAAGCGAATAAAATTTTGAATTAGGCCGGCTCAATTTTTGATTTTCAAAGAAAATCAGGTTCGAGTCTTCTTTTTGAAATGGTTAAATTATTAAGTAAAAAATTTAACAATTTGTTATTATTAATTATTAAATTTTATACTAATTTTATTATTTTTAATTTAATATTTTTATTTTTTTTGTTCAATTTTTATATTTTAATTAAATAGATATGGTTTTCTTTGTAGCCCACTTTATGGCTTGTGGATTTTATTTTATATCGCATTATTAAGAAGTAAACGAAAATTGGATTGAACATTTTAATTTTACAAATGAAACTGTTTTTTCTATATATATTACAGGTCTTTACTACTCTTTTATTTGTATGAGTACGATTGGTTTTGGTGATATTTACCCTGTTACCAAATATGAAAGAATTTTTATTATGGTATTTACTTTATTATCGTGCGGAATTTTTGCATACAGTTTAAATATTATAACCTCAGTTTTTTAAGAAAGGGCTTAATAGATCCAAGCCTTCAGAAATTAAAAATATGATATTTTAAGTTACCTAAACAGAAGAAACATAAAATCTGAATTATAAATAAGAGTAATAAGAAATCTTGAACATTAGTTTTAAATGGATTAGTAAGGATTGACCAAATCGCATGAAATTTTATAGGGTCTTTCTAATGTATTGGTAAAAGATATAAAAAAAGATTTTTATCTTAGAGTAATAAAGGAATAAATGATTTTTACCGCAAATTTTTCAGAATCATTTTTAAATGACTTATGTCTTTGTATGTAAGAATAAACTCTAGCCCCGGTAAATATACACATAATTTAATTAAATTAAAGTAAATATTTTAGTTTTAATATAAAAAAAGGATGAAATTCTTTACAAATATTAAGATCCTACTAGCAAATTATATTTTATATTTAATGGTGAAATTGTGATATATTAAAATGGAAATGAAAACAACTAAGAAATTATATTAGATCGTTGCGAAGTAAAAAATATTTAATTATAAAAATCTATATACTAAAATGTTATTTATATTATAAAATAATTAGTAAGGGTCTATGTTAGGAGTAAAGGATTTTATAACGGACAGAAATAAAAATACTTCTGCTAGAAGTTCGAAAATAACTTAACTAATTTATATTAACCAATAAGACTTTATAGAGGTAATTGAAAACCATCCTGTAGATCATGTATTAAAAAATAATAAATAAATAAAAAAATTTTTATGAAATAATAATTATAATTATACTTAAATTAATAAATAGGAAAGATTTTATCAACTAAGAGACTAATTCGAACAAGAACAAGATCATTAAATTAGATATTTGTATGAAAAATGTCAATTCTGTGAAAGAAGTGGTCACAATATTTAAAAATGTCCATTTTTACATTTATTTTGTGATAAAAAATGGATTATTTACAAAAAATAATACTTAGAAAAAAACACCTTTTAATAGCTTAGAACAAAATTACCAGACCTAGATTTAAAGTTAAAAAGAAGAAAAAAATTAAAATTTCATACATTTTATAAAATATAAATACAGTAACCTAAATAAGACAAATACAATCCCAGATAATTTACATAAAATAATTAATAAAAAATTTGTTAAAGCGAATATTTTTCCAACCAAAACAATGAAAAAATTATACATTATTAACTTGAAGATACAAGAATCAACGCAATTTTAATAAGGAAAAAAATGGTTCTTGAATACATAATAAATAAATTATAGTACGAAAATGACCAAATTTTACCTATGGATTTTTTTTAAATGGTAGCAAAAGTGATAACTGATTACTATACGGAATAATTGACAGACTAAGAACTATTTTAAAACTTGCCAGGCATAATATATGATAAATCTATAGATAACTAAAAATAATACAAATTTAAACTAATATAAGGATTCGATTATAATTATAGTAAAGATGAAAATAGCAAATATCAAAATCTAATTTCACTTTATACTTAAGCTAAATCTCTGAATTTTGATTAGTTTAGTTCTAGTGGCTAATTAAAAACTGATTAATATGTATCAATGGAAACATTGAACTTAGGTAATCCAAGTTCTTAAAAAATAAAATAATCTTAACAAAAATAATATTTGTAACATCAGTAAATTTATTAAGAAAACGAAAAATTATAGAACTAATAAGGATATAATTTATTTAAAGACATGAAAAAATATGAATCACTATAATATATTGATAATAATTTATTAAAATTTTAAGGAAAACTAAGCAATAAAGATTAATTCAAAAATAATTAAGCCTTGTATAATTTTGAGGAAGAAAGTGAAGCTAAAGAGGAAACTGAAAAAGATAATGAAAATGAGGAAGACTCTAATTATTTTTATTCATACGAATCTACTAATTCTAAAAATATAAAACCTGAGAAAAAAAAAAAAATCAAAAAAATTCTAGAAAATTCTTAAAATTCTGAGACTAAAAATCAATAATAAAGCAATGATTAAACAATTTTATATCAAAAAAGTCAAAGCAATATAAATTAAAGAAAATATTCAAATTCACCAAAAAAAGGAACAAAAATTTAGCAAAAAAAATTAATATATACACATGAAGATCCTAATTTAAAATTTCAAAATTAGTGTGACAATTCTAAAAGTCCCGTTTTAGAACTTGACACTTCTTTGGAATTCCAATAATCAATGGACTATACTAATCCTTAAAATATATAATCTAAAAATAATAAATTTTAAAAAAAACAAGTTTAAAACCCAAATAATAATAAAGTAAATTTAAATTTATTATTGTAAGAAGATAAAATTATACAGGGTTCGCAAAATGATTGTGAAAATTAAAACAATATTTTAAAAATAAACTATAATTCTTAAAAATCTAATAATCTTAACAACATTGGACAAAACAGCAAAAATTAAGATAATAATATTGATAATGACAAACCTGAGGTCGAAGGAGAAATTGAAAATGAAAAAAATTAACTATACAAAAGTCTTTAAAATTAATAAAAAATAATAAAAAAATTAATAAAATTAAATACTAATTTATCTTAGTAAAGTAACTAAAATGCAATTTATTTAGTGCCTCCCCAAAATGAATAACCTAAAAGTCAATTCTAAATATAAATAGGAAATTCATTAAATTCAAATATTTTTCATTCTAATAAATCACATATTAATAATGTATAAAGTAATTATGACGATTTTTCACCCTTAAATATGAGTGATATAAGAAAATATTAACTGGAAATTTATAATCAAAATAAATAATAAAAATTTGTTTAATTTAATAAAAATAATAATAATAAATTAGAAGTTGCCTATTTTAATAGCTCTTAATAGAACGAACCAAAACTTTAAATTAAAAAAAAATTCCAAAGAAAAGAGAGTAATTAAAATAGCTTTGTAGATTTAAACCAGTAGTATTTCAATTTATAAAAAGAAAATTAAATAAGTAATTTTTTTTTTATTTTTATTTTATTGATCTAGTATATGATTTAATATAATATTTTATTTTAATTTTTTTCATATCACAATAGAATTAATATATATTTAATTTATTTTAGTTTAAAACAGATAAGAAATTAAAAGACCAACTATGAAAATGGATGCTACAAATTATAAATTACATAACAAATAAAAATAAAGTCAATAGTAGATATAATAAAGCAAATTAATAGATTTTCTTCATTATAAAAATTAATAACAATAATTCCAAAATTTACAGTTTAACAATAACTAATTTGATAGCTATCACACAAAAGGTAAAAAAATAAAAATTTATTTTATTTTTTTAAAATTTTTTAAATTTATTAATTATTATTTTTTTTTTAGATTTGGAAGATCTATATGTTTAAAAAAATTAAAAACAAATTGATACTACTTAAATTGGAAAAACTGATTTATTTATTCTAGATTTCGATCTAATGAAAAATTATATAAAATATTTTAATGAATACAATTGTGAAAATGTTGTAGAAAAATATGAAATGTGGAGAAAAAAATAATTAAGCACGTTAAAATTAAAAAAATTTATAAATAACACCGATACAAAAAAAGGAAGTAATTTTGATTTTTCAAAAAATTTTCAATATTTCATTCATACTAAATTATTAATTATTTATTTTTTTAAAATTTTATTTATTTAATTTTATTCATAGCACCTGAAAATAATCAAAATAAAAAGATAAAATTAAATTTAAACAAAAAAAATTTAAAAAATTTCGAATCCTTATAGCTTTAAAAATATTGATAAAATATGATTACTCTCACTGAAATTTTTTAAAACAAAATTTTTTTCAATAATATTCAAGTATATATACGTATTTATTATTTTATATTTTATTAAAATTACTATAATATTTAATTAATTCTATCCAATATTAAATTAATGACTTACTATATTATAAAATTAAAAATTAAAAATAATGTAAATTTAATATAATAATATCCCCATAATCAAACATCAGCCCCACAAAACATACATAATAAAGTATTATCTTCATTCTAACCTTTTATTATAGTTCTTCTAATTAATTTTAGAGGGATTTCTTCATCTAAAGGTGTTTCACAAAGTTGAAAAATTAACTTTGTAAAATATTCGCACAATTCATTCAAAAATTCATCATTTTCATCTGATTAAATATAATTTCCTATACAGTCTTTTGCCAATTTAAATACTTCATCTTTTTCTAAAGCACCATCACCATTTTTATCGGCTTAATTATATTAAAAATAATTAAATTAATTTTTAAACATAAATCTTATATATTTAAAAATATTAGATGAGTCAAAAATGAATTTTAAAACTCAATTTTATAAATAAATATAAAAATTAAATATTTATTCTCCAATTTTATCCCTTACCTATTCTTATAAACAAGTTAATTTTTTCAGACAAACTCTTTGCCCTAATAATAACCATAAGCTTCAAAAACTCACTCCAGTCCATCCACCCAGAATAATTATAGTCAATACTGTTAAAAATATCTTTAGCCAAAGAATCACATTACATAAATATTTAATAAAGTCCATTTCTGTAAACATGGTAATCAATTCCGTCATCCACATTATAATCGCCCACTTTATATCTTTAAGCAGTTATTTAGTGTAGGGATTTATATATTGTATATATTTATTAAACATCAAATCTGCTGAAATTTGATAAAATTTCCTTTCCTATCGGTTATTTACCTTTATTAAAATAAAATTATTTAATAATTAAATTAAAATTTAACTTAAAATTATTTAAATATATATTATTTATTTTAAAGCTATAAGTTTGTAAAATAAAAAATAATTATAATTATTTTCTATATATATGTATAATATAATTAAATGTATTTTTGTTTTTTACCATTTGTTAATTCAGGAATTTTAGTTAAAATTTCAGGAATATTTTTGTAATATAAATTTGTATTCTTTTTGTGTATTTCTTTTGCCACTTCTTTATGGGTTTTTAAATCATTTAAGTACTTTTTATGTAAATAATCATCGCTTCTATTTTATACATCTTCGAAATCAATCTCCAAACTTTTATTTTCTTCTTCAACCTTAATAAATTTTAATTTCATATGAATATAAATAAAAGTATTTTAAATAAATCAATAAATTATATAATATTTGAAATAAAATAAATCTTAAAAATAATTGTTTAAAAAATCTTTACATTATCATTATCTTCATCACTAGAACTAACTATTGTTGTTTAATTATATTAACTTGTATGGTCTTAATTTGTGTCCTATATTGACTATTAATATTATTATAATAAATTATTATTTTTCTAAAAAACATCACAAAAATCGTTTGAATCAGGATCTTTCAACAAATTCTATTATTCTTCAATTATTTTCTACCTTTTTATTTTTTTTTATTCAATCAAACTTTTTTTTAAATTTTTTTACTAAATATCTTAATAGTCAAATAATTATTATAACATATTAGATATTTTTTAAACCAATTTGTATTTTTGTCTTTCTTCTATTTTTTTTTAATAATTATTATTGGTAATACTAATATTGTTAATGGAATTAAATGATTTTTTTATCCCTGAATTTAATATAGACCCTTTATGTTCTTATGCCGTCCCTTGAGTCGAAGGTCTTGAGGGTTATATAATATTTATACTATCTAATTGTTGTCCATCTTAGTATGTTATTTTTATTTCGCTCCTTATTTAATTATAAATATATACTTTATTTGATAAAAATATATAATATTTAATTTTTAATTTACTTTAATTAATCACCAAAACTAACTGCTGATTTTTTAGAGTGCCCTGTTAGCATTTAATTATCATTATGCTATTCATCGTACTGAATTTCGTCAGTAATTTAAATTAAGGAATCTTAAGAAAATCTAAAATTTTTATATAAAATTTATTTTTATAAGAATTATTGTAATAATTTTCGAAAATTACTTAATTTTTCTTTCTTGTGGTGGAGGATCAAAAATACCTAGATCATCAGCAATTTCTCTAATTTTGGAAATATTTTTTTATTTTTATTATTATTGATTTTGTTCTTCTTACATTTAAGTATCTTTGGCTATATTACTATTATCTTAATTAAAACTGTTTTTTTTATGCCTAATACTAAAATCACTTATATTGATATTTTTTTAACTGCTTAAATATTACTATCCTTCTTTTAATTTACTACTTATTATAACTAAATTTTTCTATTATTACAATTTAATTTATAAACTAGAATCCATTTCAGGAATATATTTACCTTCTTAAACTAATTCTCTAATTTTTTTTTTTTCCATAATTTACTAAGCAATTTTATTATGTGGTTCTTCTTATTCTTTTCTCTTAAATACACACTCTTTTAAATTTTCTTCGTAAAATTTGTCAATTTCTTCATACTTCTCTAATTTTTAACTCTTTATTATAGGTTAATCATCACTTAAATACTCTTAACAAGTTTAGTAGTTTATTTTTTTTGAAAATTTTTATTATTTATTTTCGATTTATTTTTTGATTAAATCCATCACTCTCTTGGACTTATTACCTTTTTTGCCTAAATCGTTATTTAAATTTTCCAACTACTCACTGTCCATTATAAAATCATCATTATGTTCTTAAAAATATTAATAATTTATATCTTAAAACTTATTATAATAATTTAGATAAATAAAATTTTATAAAATACTTTAACTATTTTCATTTTCATCATTCACTTATTTAATATTTAAAGTTTTTATAATAGAATTTACTTCTTTTTTATACTTTTACCCAAATTAATGCTCAAAATATCGTTTACTTAACTTATTTTAAATATTTAATGCACCTTTATGTTGTTTCTATTACTAGGAGTTTATATCTTAACTTATTTTTTAAAGCTAATTTAAGTTTTTATCACTATTATCTAATTCCTGAAAATCTAAGCTATATTATTTATCTATTTTTACGTAATTTTCTTTCTATGACTCTTGTACTTAATTATTTGAACTACTTTTTTTTTATATATTTATTTAATATTATTCATAAACACTATTTATTTAACCATTTTATAAATGGAGTTAACTTGATGCCATATTCGATCCATTTTTTTTATTTTATAAGCTTTTTTATTTTTTTTATTCTTTTTCTAACATTTATTGAAGTATAATTGGTTCTTCTAACTCTCTCAAAATTTTTTCAATTTTTAATTTATTTTTTTCTAACTTATTAATACCCTAAAAATATGGCATCAATGCTACAATTACCACATTTTAATCTTTAGGAATTTCTATATAAGAATTTATTATAGTCCCATCTTATAAATAACAATATACTTATTTGGCATTTATTTTAAGCCTTTTTTTAACATTTTACAATATAAATTCAAAACTTTCAGCGCTTTTTTATTTTTTAACGAATTTTTAATCGCAGGGTATAGGGTGATAACAGCATTTCATACCGTTTTTGGAATAAATAAATTCAAAATTTCCCTCTAAAACCCACAAAATTTTTCTTGTTTCCAAAAAATCCTCAAAAAATGTTTACTTTTTTAAAAAAACAAAAATTAACTTGAAATTTGAATAAATTAATTAATTTTATTTTTATTTTTTAATTTTAAAAATTAATTAACATAATTTCAAATAAGTTATCTTACCATTTCTTCGTTCGTGACGTTCAAATATTCAACCAAATTTTTATTAATTTTAATATTTTTACCCTTTTTCATTGAACTATTCATTAAATTCAAATTTTTATTATTTTAACTTAAATTAAGTCTTTTCAATTATTTTTAACTTTAAGATTTTCTAGAATTCAACATAGAAATCGAATGAAGTCCGCCCGATATATTATTTTAATCTTTTATTTTAGAACTTCTATTTAAATTTTATTATTAAGTTTAAACTGAATTTTACATATTTTTTTCGTAATCTTGCTTATTTTTTAAAGTTTCTAATTTCCATCCTTTTTTAGAAGAGTAATCAAATTTACCCATATTTTAGTTATCATAAGAGCCTTGAGAAATTAATTTTTTTTACTATTAGCTCTAAATTTCATAAGGATTCACTTCCTCTAATTCGTTTTTTACTTTATTTCTTATCTTTTACTAAAGAGAACTTTATATTAAAATTTTAAGTAAAATTATATTATATTTATTGGTATTAATTATTATATAAATAAAATATTTTAATTACTTTTAAATTAAATGAATATCTCTTATATTTACAGGCTATTTCACATAAACTATCCTATCTCTATTTTTATCCTATTAAGTATTAATTTCGTAAACCGTATTTTCTGAGGGCTACAATTTAAACTGTTATAGATTTTTATTTGAATTAAAATTTCCAATTCCTTTAATTAAAGAGTCATTATGCATATATTATTAAGTGGAATACTTCAAACTTTAAAAATCTTTATTTTAGATTTTTTCTTCAGATTAGCTTTTAATACCAATATTCTTTTATCCAAAATTATTTTTTTTATAATTTTATTATACTTAATTGCTGCTTTGATTTAGAATTTCCCCACCATTATAAACTTTACAAGAAGAAAAAATAAGACTTTCACTTTATATTTTACCACTATACATTTATTACTGTTAATATCCATTAATAGCTGGACTTTTTGCAAAAGAAAAAGAATTTTTCTATTTGAAATTAAAACTGTCATTTGTATTAAAAAACTGCATTTAATTTTATTTATATGTACTTTAAGAATATGAATTTGAATAACTTTCCTATTAAATTAACATATTAGATTTTTATAGCATAAATGTGGAATAAAAAATAAATTTACTTAAATTTTTTACTATATATATCTTTTTTTTATAGTTTATATTTTAAAAATTTTTCATATATTAATAAATAATATTTTACTGGCTATTAATCTTCCATTTCTTTTAATTTTCTGGTCATAGCCTTAGTTAATGGCCTAGATTCTAAATTTTAATTATATAAATTTCCAAATTGACTGCCTTATGTTTTTGAATAAAATTAATTATCTAATTTTTAACTATTGATATAATCAAGAGTAGATTTTTTCCCAGGAGTTGCTTATGGCTACTGAAAATTTTTATTACATTTATATTAAGGATTTACTAAGTAATCTTATTTTACTCTTTATTATCTTATAAATTTTAATGATTCTGGATTATTCATTTAAAAAAATCACGTTTAGTATATAATCTTAATTTTAAAACTGATTTTTATTATAATTATTTTTTTATCAAATTCTAATATATAAATTAATTACATATTATGAATATATTGATTAATAATATTACATTGATTTTATAATAATTAATATTAAAAAAAACTATTAATTTTAAGAAGCTAATTTCTATATGAACAGAATATAAATAAATATTTTAGGATTAAAATATTAAAATTTACTCTCTAATATATATTAAATTTATTTTATTTATAAATGATAGTAATTTTGTAAATTCAAAATAAATATAATAATAATAAATTTAAACAAATTCTATTTATAGTTTGTTAACTTAAATTATTAATTTTATATATTATTTTAAAAGGCAATAATAATACAGAAAAAATAATTTGGTTTAAAATTCAAATTAATTTTAAAGCTAAAATTTATATATAGAAAAAATACAAAATTCAAAATCAAAAATTTAAATTTAAATTTAAAACTTACTAAAAAACACAGATTAAAACCCAACATTTTAAATTATGTAAATTAAAGCCAACTTCCTTCAATGATATCTATGTTATCTTCTTTTAGATATCATTATAATTATTAGTTTTAATAAGATTATACAATGTAATATAAAATTATATAATATTATTTTATTGTTACCATTTTTTTAATTTCATATAAGATTTTTACAGAAAAAAAATATAATTTATAATTTTAAAATTTTTTTACAATTTTTCCATTAATTCTTTAATTTTAAATCGATTTATTATTTTATATTGCGGGGCTCTATTTTATAAATTGAAAAATAAATATAGAAATACTATATATTTTTATTATTTCTATATGTTTTACTATAAGATAAAAAAAATTTTAATAATAAAAAAAATATAAAACATAAAAAATTTTTAAATAAAATTACAAATAAAGATTAAAAGAGAAGTAATTAATTTTTAAAGCATGTCATTTTCATTTGAAGGTAGATATAAATAAAATTTAATATATTATATTTTCTTAACATAAATCATAAAGTAAAATGTATCTAAAAGTTATATAAAAATATAAAACTTAAAAATGATAAGAAATAAGTAAAAAAATGAAAAATATCAGAAAATAGAGTTAAAAAATATTTTTTTAAAAACACATAATTAATAATTTAAATTTAAATAAAAATAATACTTTTAATTATATTATTTAAAATGTAATATTTTTATTTATTCTAGTATAAAAAAATAAGATATTAAATAAGCTGTGATTACAATTAATTAGAATTTAAATTTATTTAGATATTTTATAAATTAAATAATAAATTATATTAATTTTAAATTTATAGATAAAGAATAAGCTTAATATCATTTTTTCAATGAATAATAAAATTTAATATAAAAAAAGGAATAAGTAATGAAAATTCTATAATTTATTGTACATTCTTTAAAAATATTATAGTCAACTTTAACTATTATAATTTTTAATTTCTTAAATAATGTGTTTTTTAACATTTAAAAATATAAAAAATTATTTTATCAAAATAAATTAATTAATCTTTATTTTTTAAATAATTTTTTGGCAGTTTAATGAAGATAATGCATATTATGAAGTTGATAAGTATTTTAGTTTAGGAGATTAGCAAAAAGAGCAAAAGTATAATATAAATATTAAAAATTAAATTTTATTCAAAAAATTATTAATTTATACAAACAATTAAATATATTAGTATTCAAAGTCCATTAAGTGGAAAAAGTGAAAATATAAATAAATTCTAAAATAATACTAAATAATATGTTGGTAATTTCATAAATATTTATTGTTTGTTTAATTAATTATATAATTGTCATAATTTAAAAAATAAAGACCAGAGTTAGAATAATAATTAAAGTTTGAGTACTTTTGATACTGAATAAAAAAATTGGACTTAGTATTAAAAATAAGAAAAACAATTAAGCCATATAGAAGAAATTTTTGATTCAGATTTAGAGTAAGATTCAAATTAATCTGATGCAATCCAAGGAGACTATGTATAAAATGATGATGAGGATAAAAAACTATAAAAATAAGAAGAAAATAAAAAAAAAGGTGGAAAAAAAAAATTTAAACTATCTAAGAAAACTCAAAAACTTATTTAAAAAACTTATAAAAAATTGACTAAACTAGGTAATTTAGAAAAATTATATTCATCTTCAACATAAATTAATAATCACCGGTATTTATAAGATCACCCATCAAAAATCAATTAAAATTTATATGAAGCTTTATAAGGTATAAGTTAAAAAAGAAAATTTATAATAAAAAAAAAATGGAATGATGATGATAGATAGAAAAAAGGAAGTTTCAATAATTGTACATATAGAATTAAAGATGAATTTATATGCAAATTTAGAAATATATTTGATAAATTAAACTAATCAGACTGATTATACTAGTTTTAAAATCAATTCTATAAAATAAATTAAAATATTATTATTTCTAAAGTGAAATTATTTTTAAAATACTTAATATCTATTTTTTTTATTTTACCTATATTAATTATATTAAATATTTTCTCTTAGTTTTATTAGAATTAATATCTACTACATATTATACTATTATTTATTTATTTTTTTTAAATAAACTGAATTTTTTATATTAATTTAAATATAAAATTTACCAAATAATAAAAAAGTAAAAAAATTTGAAATATTATCATGAATATTTTAACATCTTTACAAATACAAACACTCTAACAATTCAATTAAAACCAAGAATGGGAAGAAATATTTTATCCTATACTTTCAAATTAACAGGAATTTTAAGAAAAAATTCAGTAGATTTCAGATTAATTATGTTAAATTTCTGAAAATTACAATGATATATCAGAATTACAAAATAGCCAATAATAAAATCAAAATTAAAAATAATAAGTAAAGCAAAAATAAACCTTCTACTTTCTTTTTTCTTAATATATTCATAACTTATAAAATGTAAAAATTAAAATCTTAAATAATTCATATATTTTTTATAAATATAATTATATCTTAAGAAAATAAAAAAAAAAAATATAATTTATAAACTAGAATTTAATAAACCAGTGTGTAGAAATATATCAATAAACTGTTCAAGGATTTAATAGCTTAGTTTAAAGTCCTTCATAATTTGAGAAAAGTTTGAATGTCAAGCTTTTTTAAATTTTAAGATAAAATTCTCAATAACTAAGTCCAGATTTGGCTAAAAGTTTAGGAAATTTATTATAAAATTCAGAAAATAGTAATAATAATAACACAAGTAATTCTTAATCTTCCGATATGATACCAAATGGAAAAAATAGCATTTTACTATTGTAATCATAAAATATAGATAAATAAAACCAATTATAAAGTTAAATACAGTTAAGTAATGAATATAAAAAATAATTAGACGAATCTAAATAATTAATTCAAAATCTTCAGAATCAGATTTATATTTTTAAATAATAGAATTAAAATCAAATATAAAATTTTTAAAATGGAAATAGCTACTTTAATTCCGAAACAATTCCCAAAAAAAATATTTATTTCAAAAATCTAAACAATATAGATTTTGATAGTTTTTAAATACCTGTAACAAAGTAAGAAAATTAACCTAACGTTTATGATTTCTAAAAATTTCTTTAAATGGAAGAAAGATACAGACAGGCAATTTTTGTTGAAGAAAATGATTATCTTAATATTTCTCAAAAATTATCAAAATAAATAAATGAAAACTAAGGTAAAATTAATAATAAAATAATAAAAATTTAATATCAAATATAATTATAAAATAATAATATTAAAATTCAACAGATCTTCTCTTTAAATACCAAAAAATGGAACAAAATCTAAATAACCTTCAAAATTAATTAAAAGAAAAAACTCAAACCCAAGAAAATATAGAATTATTATAATAATAACTAGAAAATTAAAAAGAAGAAAATAAAAACTAATTAGAATAAAATATTAACCAAGAGTCACAAATAATTTAACTCAACTAAGAAATACAATAACATAAAAAAAATTAAAATAACCTAGAATTCTAAATTTCATAATAAGAAACAGAAATAGCTTAGCTGAAAGAACTGCAAAAAAATTAACACAAATAATTAATAGAATTAGAACAAAAAGTTCATAAATATGAAAGTGAAATCTAATTCACCTAAAAATAAATAAATTGTAAATATTTAAAAAAAAAATATGTTTAACAAATAAGTAAATTTATTTGTTTAAATTATAATAATTTTTATTATTTTAAATTTTAGAAAAAAATGAAGAAATAGAGGAGTTAAATAATTAACATTAACAAGACCTCAGAGATTTGAAGTTAAATTTAAAAGAAAAAAACTCAATTTTCGAATAAACGATAAAAACCAAAGAAAAAACCTCTGAAGATCTAGAATAATAAATTATAGATTACAAGTAAAAAATAAATAGGTTAGAAAACATAGAAATTAAAGATTTAACTGAGTAAGTAGAAGATTTGTAAAACCATTTAAAACTAAATAAAATAAATTACACCAAAAAATTAGAAGAATTCGAATAATAAATAAACGCTTATTAGGGCCAAGTTAGAAACTTAGAAGAAGAAAAAATCCGTCAAATTCAAGTAAAATTTTCAAAAATAAATAAAAATAATTTTAAATTTATATAATATTATTTATTTTATGTTTTTAATTTTTTATTTTTTTTATACTATTAAATAAATATTATTTTTAAAATTTTATTAAGAATCTATTTAATTATTTATTTTAATATTATGTAGGAAATAAAAGAAAAATAGAGAGAACATTATTTAGAAGAATTGAAAGAAACAGAAAAAAAATAAATTAAGCAAAAATAATCATTAGAAAATGAAGTGCAGGAGTTACAATTAGAAAAATAAATTTTAAAGTAAAATTATGAACAAAAATTACTTGAAATTCAAATTAATTTGGAAAATATAAGTAATGATCTTGGAAATTAACATTTAAGAGAAAAAGATTAATTATAAAATATGTATAAAACACAAATTTCTGAACTTTAATAATAATTACAAGAATTTTCTTAATCAGACAATATGTATATAAAAAAAATAAACAATTTAGAACATTAAATTGAAGAAATGCAAAATTAATTACAAAAAGAAAAAAGTTAGAAATAATAAATTTAATAAAATCTTTAAAATTAAATTAATGTAAATATGGTTACTATATAAAAAATTTAATAATGTTTTTATATAATATATTATATTATAATTTTGATTAAAGCTTTGTGTATTCTATTTTATTTTTTATCTATTTATTATATTTAAGGAAAATAATGAAGATATATTGAGTTTTAAATAAGAAATTCAAAGACTTAATAAGATAATTGTTTAAAAATAAAAAGAGTTGGAAAAAATAAGGGAAAAATTTGCTAAAGCCGACCAGATTTTATCTCAAAATAAACAAATTGTAATTTTTTTCATTTACATGACTATTATAAATTTTTACATTTATATAGTTTATATATTTTTTATAATAAAAAGTAATACAGAAATATTCATCAAACGCCTAAATAAGACGCTAGTTTCATTGTAAAACGTATATAAAGTGATGCATCACCAAGATCAGGTTTTATAGATTAAACTCTAGATTAACATTTATTTTAATAAGGTAAAAATAAGCATAAATAATTTTTATTTAATAGAATTAATTGTATTTTTGTTATTTTATTATAAAAATATTTAGATAGCAACAACTCAAATAATTAAAATAATAACATGTAAAGCAACCCACAACTTTTGAAAAAGTATGATAAAACTCCAGATAAAATAAGAAATTTAAGAAATTCTTAAAGCATGTCAAAAAAAGGTAAAAGTTAATTTAAATTATTTTTTATTAATTTTAACTATTTTTTTATAGTTTCTCATTTTGCTTAAAATTCATAAAATCAAATAAATGTAAATAATTTCAACTAAAATAATAGTATAAATAGATCTTAAACTAGCTTCAGAAATCCGTCATTTAACTGATATTATTTAATATTTTCATGTAAATAGCTTTTTATTAATCATTTAAATTTAAGAATAATAAAAATTTTATTAAAATATTTTAAATTAATTAATTAAAAATTTTTATAATCAATTTTAACTATAATGCTAAATAAGTAACTTCTTTAATTATTATATAAAATTTAAATACATTTTAATTATTTATCTATTTATTATTTTTTAATAATATAATATTAATCTATAAATACCAAATCAAAATAAAAAACATATAAATTCCAATTATTAACCAAATAATAACTAATCAACCACAAATATATATAAAAAAATTTTTCTCACTAATAAAAAATTACTAAACGATATAAAAATGAACTAAACCGAACAAAAACAAGAAATTCATTAACTTAAAAACAAATTTTAAAGCCAAAAATTTTTAAGAATACAGTCTGCAAAAAACACTTCAAGCAAAAATTTATTCATAGATTCCAGAAATAAAATCCAAGCTGCAACAAATAACAATTTTTTTTCATAAAATATAAATTAACAAAAATCTTAATTTCACAGAAATGCGCCCCAATCTGCCCTTAATATATACAATAATAAAATAAATGATAATAATAATAATTTTTAAATTGACTCTAATATTCAAACTACGAAAAGTACGAATAATTTTTAAAAAACAAGAATAACTTCTGCAAAATCACTAAAACTTAATATTAGCACTAATATGTTTCGAACAATTTAAGGGTAGCAAGTAAATATTGTGTAAACTTAAAAAAATTTGGAGTAAAACAAATAGCATAGGTAAAAAAAATATCATTAACACATAAGATTATATTATAATAAAAAAACGTTAATAAACATATTTATATTTATTAAATTCATTATTAAATGATAAAATAAAATTGTTTGTAATTTTACTTTTTCTTTTGTATTTAGAATAATTTTTATTAAAAATTATGTTTTATAAGATAATTAAAATAACTTATTATTATATTATTATTTAAAATATATTAAAATTATTTATAATCTTATATTATAAATTAATATATTTGTATTTTTTAATCCATAGGTATTTTTTGAATGAAAGACCTTAAACAGCAAATTCATATAAATTTTTATTTTTAACCCAACCTGAATCTTATCCTAGTGTAAGACTTTAAAAAAAGATGCAGTAAGAGAAGGAAAATTTGGGAAAAAGTAAACAAATTTAAGAAAGAGAATAAGTTAATAATAAAATTGAGACAATTAAAAATGTATTAAAAACAGAAAACTAAGAAGAATAATAAAAATTATTTAATGAAATTACAAGCAAAAAACCTAAAAATAAATTAGAAAAAGACTAATTCGCCTATTTATTAATGAAACATAATTTAGAATAAATGTATGAAAGAGATTTTAACGATTACATTCAAAAAAATTAAAAAACCCCTAATAAATGTGATGCACTCAAAGTTTAAGAGAATAAAGTGTAAAATAAAATAAAACAACCTTATGATAATTTATAAATTTCAACTTTTTTTTAAAATTCAAAAATTATCATAGGGATGAAGAAATTTAAAAAAGAAAAGAAAAATATGATAATTATCTATAAAATTATAATAAAAATTTCAAAGACTAAAAATCTGCAATCCACGACTATTTGGAAGGAAAAAAAGTTGATTAAAATTTGGTAGTAAATTATAAGCATTTATTAAAACCATAAATGTCTGGAAATTACAAGGTAAATTCATTCAAAAATTTTTTAATTTTAATATTTTTAATATAAGCTTTAAAATTAAATAATAAAGATACCAAAGCCTTTTGAAATTGATATAAAAGAAACGAAAATTCAATCAAAAGTTCATAAAAAGATGAATTTTCCAGGATATAAAGAAAAAAGAGTAAAAATTGAAAATTTAGATAAAAAAAGACTTAAAGAGTATATAGCTTAATTTATGAAGGGAGAAAAAAAGTACTTCCAAAAATTAAATGAAATAACTAAAAAGGTAAATAAACTATAAATATTATAATTAATTTTTAAATATAAAAAAGGATATAATATAATTTTAAATTTCAATTTTTTTTTCTAATTAAAATTTTTTATATAATATAAAATAATAATATATTTATTATTATTATTTTATTTCAGGTTGAATCGGAATTGCATTTTAGAATGGACTTAAATGATAAATGGTATGAACACAGAATGTATGAGGCAGAAAAGCCATTTTTAGCAAGCGATGATTTAAATATCCCATCAAAAGAGGTATAACTAGCATTAGAATAAAAATAAATTTTCGACGATTTAAAAAATAATTTTGATACAAAAGTTGAGTATGAAAATAATAAAATAAAATATTATGTCGAGCCCATTTCGCCAAGAGTAAAAGATATCCATAAAAAAATATAATCAAACAAAGAATAATAGATACAAAATAGATTTAATTAATTAAGATATACTGATCACAAATTGTCGATTGTTCAACCTTCATAAAGTCAAAATTTACCTATGAGATACTCAAAAGCTATGGCAATGAGTTGTATAAATAAATTATATAATTAATTTTGAATTTTAAAATAAATTAATAAACTTATTTAATTAAACATTTATTTTAAACAAAGTATCATATTTTATAAAAAATAATTTAATTTATAAAAAAAATTTATTTTAATTTGAAGTGAGTAAATAAAGTATAAAACCTAATGAAGAAAAGGTTGAATACCTGAAAAGTATAAAACAATAGTTAGACAAGCATAATAAATTTAAAGAGCACTTTAACTTAAGGGATTATAAATTAACAAATAAAGTAGAATAAAATGCATAAGCTGAAAAATAATATATAGAATATAAAGTAAATGATATGAAAGATTTTACATAAAGTATAAAAGAAGATTTGTAAGAATTAAAATGCTAAGATGGTAATTAAAAACTAAACAGACTTTAAGAAAAATTCCTCCATGCAGTCAAAAATAATCTGTAACTATTAATTTAAAATATAAAAATATAAATATAAATATACATATACAAATAATAACTATAGAAATGTAATATAATCATAAAAATTTGTTTGGTAAATTTTTGGATCAAAATTTAACTATTAAAGAAATATTTTAACTTAAAATTATAATCGTTTTTAACTTAATTTATAAATTTATATAAAACTAAGGCCAATTAATATAAATAATTATATCAAATTATATTAATTCCTAAATAATTAAATTTATTCCAAAAATTGATCGTAGTCAAATAAATATAACACTTTTTATTAATTTATTGTTTAACATCAAAATTATATTTATTGACTTCTTAATTAATTAAATGTATTTTAATACCTTTAATATAAATGATGTGAATAATATATGTGAGTTTAATTTATTTTTTTATACAGATAAAATGAAGTTAAAGCTTATTTAAATGTTGACGCATAGTATTTCTTAACTACTGTGAATAGTGTTAAGTAAAATGCCCTTCATTTGGCAGCAAGAAGAGGGCATAGAGAAATGGTCTAATTTTTATTAAAATAAGGAGCTAGAATAGGAGATAAAGATAACAGAGGTCGTACAGCAGCTTGTAAAATTTAGAAATTTATATATAAATTAATTAATTTGTAAATAATTATTTAAACAAATAACAATAAATAATATAATCTATCATAAATATTATCAAATAAAAATTTAGAAGTTGCTCTAAATGCCCTTGGAAAAAATGATATTTTGACAATAGAATTATAAGAAGTTGAGAATTATACATTTAGAAAAAGAGAGTAAATGAATCTTTTGGATTATATGCCAGAGGTTAACAGATTTAAAAAAAAATTAATGGCAGACAAATTAGAGAAAAAAAAGCACCAAAAATAATTAGAAAAGCAACAAAAGATTTTATACAAACAATAACATAAATTAGGTAATAGCAGAAACAGAAATAGCCAGTAAATTTTAAGTCAAAGTAAGCATAGTTCAAAAAAATAAAGTAATAACAATTCTATAATGTAAAATCATAAAAATTTCGAAACATTACAGTCTTTGATTTCAGAAGAAGAATCTGGCTCAATTATTATAGACACAGAAGAAGCTTTTGCATCAGAATTTACCTCGGATTCAAATTCCAGCTCGGAAATAGATGACACTAATTTAATTTTTAGATAAAATATGCTAAATAAAATTGAAAAATGACATAAGAAACAGTTAGAACTAAAACATTTTAAAAATTTTTTATCATTTATATACTAAATGTTATATAAAAAAAATTATAATATTTATATATTTTTTATTTATGTATACATAATATTATCTTTAATTATATAATTAGTTAAACTATATTATAAATAATTAATGTGTTTATATTTATTATATATATATAAATATGGTGTAAAATTGCCAATTAATTAAACCTATGAAATATTTTTTTTACATTTCTATTATTTAAAAATTTTTTTTCTTATTTAATATTATACTTAATTTAATTCTGATATTTATATTTAATAAATAATAAATTCTGAAAGAAATACAAATTATTAGAAAAGACATGAACACATTTATAACTTTATTTCTTAATAATTGACTATTATTTTATAATAAAAAATATAGATAATTCTTTTATAATTAAAATATAACCAGCCAAATAAAAATATGATTATATGATTATATATATAACTTTATATATTTTTATATGATGTAACCAATCATGCATAATAATTTTAATTCATTGTAGCTTATTGTTGATTGGCCAACAATTATTATCTCTATGCTGCTTATTATTATTTTTTTTTTTTAGATATAATAACTATAACTAATACAAGAACTAATAGCCCAATGCAGCCTAAAACAACGTAAAAGACCCAAGAATCCCAAAAATCAACACACTTTTTTTTAATAATTAATTAATAAATATTTTTTTAATATATTTTTTTTTTAATTTTAATTTTAGAATTAAATTAAACTAAATTTTTACATCCCAATATCCTCCACAATAATAATCGTTTGCGTAGCTAGAATAAATTGAGCAATAATAACACCCATCTACAGAGGGAACAGCGCAGTTGGAGTCATAATATACACAACCTCCCTAAATTTATATAAATATATATATATACATATAAAAATGATTTTTTTGTATATTTAAAAGTATAAGATAAAAATTATTTTTATCAGTTAAAAATTTTGAATTTCGAATTAAATTACCCAATAATCAGTACAATATCTATAACCCCAATATTCACAGTCATAAGGGTTGCTCGCTTCAACGCTATCAATAAAAGACAACGCTATAATTATGACAAATATAAAATATAATTTCATAGTTAAAAATTTTATGTTTAAATTAATCTTAATTATATTTATTTATTTATTTAATTTTTATTTTTATTTGTTTAATTTTTATGATTTAAAGAAATATTCAATTTATTAATTCATCACTATATTATAAGGACATATTTCATTGTTGATTAAAAAAAATATTGGTTTTAGGTTTTAATTAAATATAAGATCTCTAAGTACTAGAATCTAAAAATTGGCTTTTATTAAATATGATGTAAATACGATATTATTAATATTATAATAAGCTTTAAAAATGGTATTTTAAATTATAAATATGTTAAAATTTAATATGTTATTTTTTTCATAATATAAACATTTTTGGTAAATATATAATTTTTGATAATGAAAATGAAAATTAATTCAATTCAATTTTATGAATACATACAAATATTATGATATATATATTGAATAACATATTAATTTCATCATTTTTAATATATATTTAATTTAATTGGTTTTACAAATTCTAAAGAATATTATTCCAATTGTTTTCCAAAATAAATTATAATTTAATAACTTATTTTATCTATCATTCAATTAAAAAATAATTTTGTATAATATTAACATATTGCTTAGACTAGAATATCTTTAAATTAATATTCTTACTTTAAAATTGTATATATTCATAAAAAAAAATAATTCATCCTAAATGTTATATACACAGTATGGTATTAATGTTAACACTTATTCTTCCATAAAATTATAAGTTTCCAATTATATGAAATTATAAAATATTAATATAATTCATTTATTAATAAAGCTAAATGCCAAAAATAAAATAAAATTAAAAAATATTAAAAAAGCATTTTATATTTCAAAATAAATAAGAATATGGATCATAATCATCATAATTCTGACTTATAAACAGAAGATCAGTGTTTTTCAGTTACAGATGAATAATTTTCTGAAAAAAAATTATTAGATCCTGTATCTTTAAATCGTCATTTAAAAAAAAATACACTAAATCCATTAATTATTTAAAAGTCCTAATTTTCGAAAAATTAATAATTAAATTCAAGTTAAAACGAATTATCTTTTTAATTTTCGTAATCATTTCAACCACAATAACAGGAATAGTAATAGTAATAGTAATAATAATAAATTAAAGACAATGAAACCATATAAACTTATATTGATACAAGTTAGCCTATATTTGATATTAGTCCTAACGAAAAATTAAAATAAAATAAAACTTTTTTTATGCTGAAATCAAAAAAAAATTAAAATTAAGATTAATCCAATAATTCTATAAAAAATTAAAGGGTAAATTAAAATAACATAGATGATTAAAATAGCTCTATTTCAACAAAGAAAATTCTTATTAAAACAGCTAGTAATAAATTAAAAGATTCATTACTCACAAAAGAAAATGTATTAAATTTATTTAGATTTATTTATTTATTATTTCATTTATAATTATATAATTTTACATTTTAATATATCTAAATTATACCGTAAAAGTAATATTAATTTTTTTAATTTATTTTAATCCAATTAATAAAAAATATATAAAAAAAATTAATTTAAATTAAAATTAAATTTAAGCTTTATTATACAGAGTTTAAAATTTTACTTGTATATTTTTCTTAAAATTTTATCCAATATTTAAACATTATTTATAAATTATTTAAAAGGTTCAAAAAATATAATTGTAGAATAATGACTCCCCTTAAAACTAATAGTTAAACTCATAAAATAAATAAAGTGTTGAAAATTATTTACCAGAAAGGTCTTCCATGTCAAGTCAATTGTCAGAATAAAAATTTTTTAAAAATTCATTTACTAACGCATTAAATTTAGAAAATAATTTATAAAAAATTTCTTAAAACAATTAAAATTAGTATAATTTTACTAGTTTTCGTAAAAGCGTAAACTAATTTCCTAGCCAAAAAGAAAATTAAAACATTAATAATAATATAAAAAAAAGTAGTTATAAAAGAAATCCCCAAAAAAAAAAAAGCACTTTTTTAATGAATACTAATTTTAACGCACTAAACTACAACTTAGATTTTTTAAACACAAGTTTATAAAAATCAGCCTAAAAAAACAAAAATCAAAAACAAATTCACTCTTAAATTAATAATGTCCTTAAAAACGTACTTAATACTATAAGAATAAGAGCAAAAGCAGTTTCAACCTTAAAATATGGCAGTTAAATTTATAAATTTAGAACTTTAAATGAATAAATTTGTAATTTTTTTAATGATAAAACATTTATATAAAATAAAAATGAAGAGTAATTAAAATTAAAAAAAAATAAAAGCTCTGTTTCTAATTACGATGACATTTATAAAAATACAAATAAAAATAGTAACAAAGTTAATGATAATATAAATTTAAATAATAATAATAATTAAAATAAATCAATTTTTTCCATTAAAAATAAAAAAAAAAGTAAAAATGGAATTTAAATTTTAAACCATATACCGGTATTTAAACCAGCTGACATTTATATTTGGGAACTTTTTTAAATTATTGGTATTTTATTTGGTATACTATATTTTCCTTTTATGACAGCCTACAGTTCGGATTATGAGTAATTAAGTAATAAATTTTTTTATAAAATATATGAAAATAAAAAATGCACACTTATAAGTCAATAAATATTTAAGTATGATAAATAAATAACAACCAAATATATTAGAATGCATTTTTACTTTTATTTTTTTATTTTTAATAAAATAATATATTCTTTTTTTTAATAAAAGGAAGAAATAATGTAACTATTATATTATTGTTTCTTTTTCAAATGGATTTATTTGTTATTATAAATACTGGCTTTTATGAAAAAGGGCATTTAGTTATGGAAAGGACAAAAATTACAGCAAATTATTTTAAACACAGATTTTTTAAAGATATTTTATCGCTTATACCTTTATACATATAGTTAATATATCGAAATAATTATCAATTAGTGACAAATGCAGATAATTTTTAAACAGTTTTTTTTAGAGACATTTTAATTTTTCTTTTTTATTTAAGATTAAAAAATTTTTCTTATATGAAAACAAAATTCTATGAAAGATTTAATTTAAACATTAAAGTTAAAAAAAATAAAGTTGATCTTGTAGAACTGGTCCTTACATTACTGGTAATTTGCCACATAGTTGCCTGTTTTTCAATTTATTTCGTTTATTTTTAATAATAAATGGGTATTCAAAGGTATAATTTTTATATTTTAATATTAATTTACTTTAATTTTAATTAAAAATTTAGCAAAAATAATTATAATTTATTATATAGCTGGTACCATAACTTTCCATTATATGACAAATAAAAAGGTTTATTTATTTATTTGTACGCTTATTATTATTCATTAGTTACTATTTCATCTGTGGTAAATAAAAATATAGTATATTTATATTAAAATATTTAATAATTTAAAATAAATAATTTTTGAAACAATTATTAAGGGTTATGGTGATATTTCCCCTAATACCAATTTAGAAATATTAGTTTGTGTAATTTATATTATGGTAGGGTGTGTGCTTTATGCATACGTAATTAGTAAAATGGGAACGATATTAACCACAATTGCATCAGAAAATAACTAAAAAAATGAAATTTTAAGTCAATTAAAATCATATCTTAGAAAAAAGCATATAAGTGATAATTTATAGCTTTCAATGAGAGAATATGTTGATTATTATTTTAAAGATCATTTAGAAGATTAAGGTTAATTTTAAAAATAACTTTTAAGTATGTTAAGTGAGGCATTAAAAAAAGAACTTTTATACGAAAGTTATAAAATTGTAACCAAAGATTAGATGTTTACTAAAAATTTTAGCCCATATGTGAAAATTTATTTATTTAAAAAATTTTATTAATTAAAGCTCTTTTATATTTATTTTTTTCATAATATTTATAAATTTCCAGGCCATAACTAAAATGACTTCCATAATTAAAGAGATAAAAACCAGTCCTGATTAATTAATTACCAAAAAAGATGATTAAAATAATAATATATATTTTGTAGATTAAGGAAACTTAGAAATAATTCTTTAACAATAGGAAAACGCTTAGCTTAATTTACAAAACCAAGAATACAAATTATTTACACTAAAAAAGGGAGATTCTTTTGGAAAATCTGAATTTTTTACAGGAAAACCATATAATTATAGCATAAAATCTAAAGATTTTTCAACATTACTTGCTGTTAATAGAGAAGAATTTATAGAAATTTTAAGTGATTTTCCAGAAGACCTTGAAAAATTCTACTATATAAAAGACTAACTGTTTTTAAATGAAGAAAAAGGAGATATCGAAAACATTTGTTTTTGCTGTTCTAGCTAGTTTCACACCATGGAATTCTGTCCCTATACTAATTTAAAAATTAATAAATATTAGGTAATAATTATATTTAATATTATTTTTGTATATAAAATTTTTAATATCTTAAATTATCCTAAATTTACAGATTTTGTATAAAAATCGAGAATTACCTACAGAAAATAGAGAATATTTCGACAGAAATTTTTTTAAAGTAGATAAAGAAAGTTCTAATGCCCTGAAAAATTTTAAACATTTTTAGGAAATTTAAGAACAATTTTAAAATAACAATAATTCTTTTTTAGACGAATAATCATGGGTTATCGACGAATTCAATTTTGAAACATCTTATTTTAGTTCATAAATAGAGGAAAGTCAATCAGAATTATAAGAAGAAGAAGAAAATAACAATCAAGAATTTAATTTTAACGAAGATAAAAATTAAGAGAACTAACTTAAAATTAATACTAAAAATAAAAAAAAAAGTAAAAATTTAATAAAATCGGGTTTTACTTCAATAGCTGAAGAAGATAATTCATCTTAAAATTCAAATTCTAGCTAAAAATTAAGGCAAAACTAAAGAAAATCAAATAAATTTTAAAAATCAAATCGAATGCTGCAAAAGGAATAAAAAATTTTTTCTAAAAGTTCGGTAAATTCTGAATCTTTAGGTGATTTGTCAGAAGTTGATTTTTACGATTCTTTGGAAATTTCGAAATAAAAATTTAATAATTCCATTAAAAGTAAGTAAAATTCAAGAAAAAATTCGTCAAATTCCAAACCAAGAAAGTCATTTGTCAATTAATAGTTATCACATAACATTTAATTTCCCAAATTTACAATTGAAAATAATTTACAATAATCAAAAAGAAAATATTCAGCTGATAATAATTAAAATCCTAATAAATAAAATAATGATCAAAATTAAATGAAAGAACAAACTATAAAAGACAATTTAAACATACAAAAAAAAAATTTACAAATAAAAAGACGTTTATCATAAAATAATAATTTAAATATGTTTTTATAACATAAAAATTATATACATAATAATGCTAATTATCAAAAATTTTAAAATTCAACTGCTAAATTGGATAATAATTACACCTCGTATATTTAAAACTAATTTTTGAATATTGCTACTTATAATAATTAGTATCCAAATTTAAATTTTTAAAATTAGGAATTTAAAGATCATATTAATAATAAATAAATGGGATTTTCAAAAAATTTAATATTTTAAAATAAAAATAACATGCTAAGTAGCAACAACAACAGTAACGAAATTTATAACAATAATAATTTGTTTAAAATTACGAAAAATAATAGCCAAGTTTAACAAAATCAAAATTAAATGAACTAATCTATAATAAGAAAAATTAAAAAACCATAATTTCCTTAAAAAATACAAGGAACTTAAAGAAAAAGTGTAGATTTATCTATATAAAATGCTTAAATTTAGTTATAAAAAGATCTGATAAAACTTAATTGTTTATATTAGTAAGGAGATAATACCTAAATATTAAATTAAATTAATTTATTATAAAGTAAAACTAAGAAATACAATGATTTAAATTTATTAAAAATGGGACAAAGTTCAGTAAACCAAATTATTTAACCTAAAAATCTAATTTCCCCAAAATTCGCTAATAATATGAACGAAAGTATTAGTTTAAATCATTTATCTTAAAGTAATGCAAAAATTTATAATTATAAATATAATTTCCAAATTTATATTTTTTCTATATACTATTAAAAATATATAAAATATAATAAATTATATTTACACTTTTTTAATTTTTAGAAAATGCTAAAAGAAAAATGATTAACCAAAATTAACAGTAATAGTTTAATTTTGGATAAAAAATAGATGAAAATTCCTTAACATTATAATAAGATATAAACTATAATAATGTATAAAATAATGAATAAAATTAGTTGTAGTTACAATAATAACAATAGTAGCAAATAGAGGATGAATATTTAAATGATTTTCAATAGAATTTTTATTTATAATAAATGGGTTAAAATATGATAGAATAATTTTTTTAGCCAGATTTTGACAAAAAAAAAAATTATGTTTATTATTTTCCTTGGAACAATTGTAGTAATGTAGTTTTTAAAGCCCAAAAATCTTTCAAATTACATGTTTTGTAGTTAAAATCTAATAAAATTAAAAATATAAATTAAATGAAATTACTCATGAAATAAAGAAAGAGCTTGCCGAATAATAAGTCAAGGAAAAAAACAAAATTAATTAAAACACAAGTAATAAGAAATTATAGCCTAGAAAATAACTGAACTAAACTTAACTAAAATAAATAAAGCTATCTAGTTTGATATTTTGTTTTATGATAATTATACATATTAAAAATTTAAATTTATTTATTATAAACTATAAGCAATTTATTATATTTCAGCGAAAAATAATATTATTTATAATTTATATTAAAACCCTCAAAAAAATCAGAATTTAATAGATTAAAATGTATCGATCATAATGAATTAGTCAGATTAGATATTTTTCATATGTTTTTATTTTTAAATAAATCTAATAGATAATATAATACTTTTTTTATTTTATTAATATTAAAAAAAAGGAAAAATATTTTCACTATTACCAAAAAGAAAAATAACTAAGAAAAATAGATTGAATCAAAAAATAAAGCAAAAAAAATCATATTTTAAAAAAACAGTTATAAAATTAAAATTAAAAATAAATATATCCCATTTCATTATTAAATGAATTCCTAGTTAGAACCCTAATCAGTACTATAAAGATTTTCATAAAATTTTTTTTATTTTTTCTTTAATAGCAAATGAAATTAAAATTAAATAATTTTTAATTTAACAAATTTTTATAGTATATAATAATTTTTATTGAATTAAATGATTTTCATTTAAAGGTTTTCATTGACAAATATGCACAACAATAATTTAAATTTATTTCTGAAGACCAAATAGAAATAAAAAATTTAGAAAGTGATAAAATCTAAAACTTTCAGTTTCCTTTATAATACTCTCATAATGATAATTAAAACCTAGAATCAGATATCAATAATATTTTTTCATAGTATGGTTTTACAGCTCTTTCTAAAAATAATGAAAAAAATTACCAATTTATTCTTTCTTAAAACGATTTAACTATATCAACTGTTTAAATATCAGATTCAAGTGAAAAATTCCCAAATTTCTAGTTTAAATCAAAATAAATTATCAATAATCAAAGTTCTTTCAAAATTTTCTATGGAGAATTTTATATCACCAATTCTGAAACCATAAATGTAAATATAGAAAAAAATTTTAATTTTAATTTTAAAATTAAGAATAAATAAAATTATATTTTTTGAAATTTTAAATTAAAATTAAATCTATTTATTCAGTTGGGTATTATAGAAGAAGACTCAGAAGGCAATGAATAAAAAGATATTATTAAATACCAAAAAACAATAAGAACTCCTAAAAACGGTGCTATTTGTATGAGAATAAATTTCAACCAAAATTAAATAATTTTTTGGCCAAAAAATCATTTTAAAAACTACGTTTTATTGAAAACAGAAGATTTAATTAATAAAAATTGGTAATTATTTTTTATATCAATAAAGTTCATTAATAAAATCTCAAATTATTTTCTTATTAATCATAATCATAACAATCAACCTTATTTTAAATAGGCATATTTACACATAGTTAGCAAGTCCTGAGCAAAAATTAACACTAAATCCCTATGTAATAGACCCTTTTAAATCTGAAAAGCTGGACGCATAAAATATTTACCAAGAACAACAACAAAAATTAATACAAAACATCGACAAAACTTTAAACTACATAAACCGAAAAAATTTAAGTCAAACTTACGAGCAAATAAAGCACCAAGAATCCAACATTAAGCTGCAAAATTTCCTGGGAAAAAACAAAGAAAATTTATAAAAAATCAACAATTTTTTCCTTTTTGACGAAAAAAACGACATTCTTTACATTAAATGTTATAATTAGTTAAAACCTTTTAAAAGAAATAAAGAAGGCATTTTTCCTTTATTAGATTACGGCAGAAACAGATACAACAGCGACGACAGAATAAACGTCTTAATTTCTATTAACAGGCTTTCTCTTTTACTAACTGGAATTAACTATAATATTTTGATATATTAAAATTATATAAGTCTTTAAGATTTCTAAGAATACCTACAAATTGTTTAAAAAGGAGTCATTTTATTAAAAGAAAATTTAATCGAAATTAACATAAATAAAAACTAATATCAAAAAATACTTACTGCCTTTATTAATTATTTTAAAGATTCTATAGCGAAAAATGAATGTGTTATTAACCCTTCTTATAGAGGAAAAATTCACCTCGATCTTAATGTTTTATTATAGTAAAATTAGGCTATGAGAAAATAATAATATTAAAGTTAACTTAAAATTAATAAAATTGAAAAATATTTTAATTAAATAAAAAATTTTGGCGTTTCTCAGTAATATGACGATGCAGGCTAGCCAATTCCATAAAAAGAAGAAAAATAACCTTTTTGGCAATGTAAAATTTACAAAATTAAAATATTTAAATTAAATCTAATCAAATACAATTTATATTTAACTAATTTTTCGTAATTTAAATAGTATTTTATTAATTATTAAAAAAAAAAAAATAACTCTATTATTTTTATAATATTGATATTTTTTGATGTGTAATTAAGGACATTTTTCTTAAGTCTTTTATTAAAAATTATAAATAATTTTAAATAAATTTATATTTAACTTTTTTAGGTAAATTTTGTGGTATAAGGAACGTTGAAAAAGATTAATTTTGTTTTATTTGTTCTTCAGATAAAAAAGAGGCCAAAATGGTTGTAGAAGAATCTGATACCTCTTTTGAAACTGTAAGTGAAGAGTTTTAAGATGATTTTGATGATGATATGACCAAATCGCTCAATTCAGAACCTGAAAGGTAAAATTAAAATATGATTAATAATTTTTTTTTTATATTTTTTACATATAAAATATCTCAAAATCTCTCTATAAAAATAAATAAAAAACTAATCATAAATTAAATTATATTTATATAAACCAAATTTTTTATTTTTCATATAAATCTTTTTATATAAGTCCAATTATATTATTTTAAAATTCAAATTTACAGCCTTAAAGGACTACATGAAAACCAAACTTCAATACAAATTTAAGCATAAGACTTAAAAAATAATAACCAAGATTTAATTCAAGAAGACGAAGAAGATTATATAACAGATAGCGATAATTCATAAGCAGGCAGTCCAAATTAATCGTTAAGTGGTTCTTTTTTAGAAGAAGAAGAGGAAGAAGAAGAAGAAAATTTTTAATAAAATTTCTAATCGGGAACTTTGTCAGGCTCGCTAGAAAGTTAAGAAAGTTACTTAGAAATCGATTAATTAGGCTCACATATGGGGCAAACTTTAAACCAGTAAAAAATGAAACCTAAGAAAAAAATAAAAGAATAAAAAGAAAAAATTTTAAGCAATAAAAAAAGTAAAAAAAAGTCAAAAATTTTGACAATGGACGACCTAAAAAAAACGTAAAGTCTTATAGTGCTTAAAAATCCCGATGATAAGGAATTTTCATATATAACTCCAGAATAAAAAAAATTGGGGAAAATAAATTAGAAAGAAAAAAAGGAAATTCCAGATTTATAATAAAAATAAAAGTTTAAATTATTTGAAAAACAAAAATCAGACGACCTCGAAGAAAAAAAATCCAAATAATTAAGCAAATGTATAAAAATAAAAATTTATAGTTAATTTTAAATAATTTCTTAGGGAATAAATCTCTTTAATTGAAAATATCAATTTTTTTTTTAATTAATTTAATACTTTTAATTTTATTTTAATTTTTACTTTAATCTTTTATTTTAAATTTTTAATTATAAAAAGCTTAGATAAGATAAAAATCCATCACAGCTTAAGGGCCCCAATCTCCTTGCATATAATAAAATACTTTATAACCTAGAATTTTCGATTTATATGATTAAAATTAAAAGCATTTTTTATAAGCTGCGCCTCTTTCTTTGGATGAATAATATGACATTTTAAATAGTATTATAACTTAATAAGAAATCTATTATAAAGACCCCTATCAATTGGTAAAGCTATCGCTATTTTATTTACTAATTTTTTTAAATATTTTATATATTATTTAAAGATAACTATTATTACTATATTTTATAATTTAGTTTATAAAAAATTATTATAAAATATAATACATTTATATTTTTTTAGAAACTTTATAAAGCTATTCACAGATTTTACTCTTTTCTGTTTTGCGAACAAAGTTTGTTGACTTAATTAAATCCAAATAATTTTTCTCTGTTGGAATTAGCACAAAATGGCTTATATTTCGATATTTCAACTTAATCTTTAAGATATTATTTAAATAATACGTTCCCAGTTTATATAGGTAAAAATTTAAAATTAAAAAATTAAATTTAAAAACTAAAAACTAAAAATATAAAATATATAATTAATATAATTTAAAAATAAAATACAATAATAAAATTGATTTAAAATCTTTAAATTTAAGATGGATGTTCAAATTTAATATAATGTCTCAAAGAAGCTCTAGGATTAAATGCCAGAATATAACATAATGTTGCCACTATAAATATAGGAATTAAAAGGTCATTTAATATTTCAAATCCTATATAAGTGGAGCCAAATGATATAGTACTTAATTAGGAAAATTCTTAATTTATTGTAATTTTAAGTAAAGAAAGTTAAACTATAAGAGTTTATGATATAGCTATAACTACTCATTTGTAAAAAAAGCTAAATAAAAATAATAATTACTATTTCAATCTATTAATATAATTTTTTTTTTATCAAAATATAGAGTATCTTGTTTTAAACTGAGTGAAAAATCTAATTAGCTAACTTGTTTTAATGAAAATTTGAATTATTTTACAGATATTAAAGAGCAAGAATAAGATCTACAAATCAACCTTACTGAAGATTTTGTACCTATATTAATAGAAAATGTAAAAATTAAATAAAAAATAAATGTATAATTTTAAAAATAAGAAATATTTATTTTTTTTATTTTTATTTAAATAGAAAGGAAACACTTTATCGCCATTAATTTTGTTGTTAATTCAGAAAAATGAAATTAAGGTTTTAAGAATTGGATTGAATCTTAAAAATATTTAAAATTTATTCATTTAAGACCAATAACTAAACACAGCCTTTTATTTCTTAACTGGACAATAATTTTAGCTTAAATAATTAATTTAAAATACAGATTAGTAAAAATTTTTACAAAATATCATATACGAACAAAATGAAAACCAAAAAATATACTTAAATCATTTATACTTTCAAAATGATAATTATTAATAAAATAACGAGTAACTGTTCTAAATTTTAAGTTAAACTTCAATTTAAAATGAAGGTATATACGAATTTGAAAATTTAAAAAAAAAAAATGAAATATCTTTTCACTAAAAAGATGAAAATGTATGGGTTACTTTGAATTCTAATTAAAAAATTGCCATAAAAATTGATAAATTCATTAAAAATAAATTAGAAACCACTTAAATTACAGTAGAATAAAATTTTTAATAATAAAAACAAGATTTACAAGAAAAAATAGATGAAATCCAAAACTAAGATCAAGATTAGGATCAAATTTAACAAATTTTACAATTTTCAGGGGCAAACAACAATTTTTTACAAATAACTTAACAAAAAACTTTGCATTTTTTAGAAAATAAACACAGTGAACTTTAACTACACGTAAAGGAAAACCAAGTTCCTGAACAACTTGAATTACAATTGAACTACTAATTTGCCTACAAAAAAAGTGTTTAAACGAGAAAATCAAGTTTAGAACAAAAAACGCAAGAATACAAAAAATCAGGAACTCCCTAAAAAAGCAACACTTTGCCCTCAAAAACCAGCAGTCAGCTAAGCGAATAATCCGAAAAAAACGTGCACATCGACAGCGAAACTAAAAAACAGGAAAATCTTAACTAATAAACTTAAAACAATAATTAAAGTAATAATTAAAATAATTAAATTAATAGTTAGCAATTGAGCTAAGAAGAACTAGAAGAAAAAATTAAAAAATTCAAAGCAATAACGAATATAAAGGAAAAAAAAGCCACCCCTTAATAATTATAATAATAATAAGCTACAAATATTTTCGGTGCTCCCAAAGTAAGTTAGAAAAATGGCGAAAATTCAAGTGAATTTTCTGAATAAAACTTAAAAATACACACTTTATAAGGTTATCCCGAAAATATTAGCGTCTAATTAGTTAAAAATAAAGTCTCTGAAGCTAATTCAGCCTAGTTTAAAGACCATGCTAATTTGTTCGACCCCGTCGAAAATAAACCTACAAATCTTTTGCAATTTCAAAAAGGAATTCCCTTTATTTTCCAGTAAAAAAAAATTTAATAATTATAGTTAGATATTAAATAAATATTTTTGTATTATTATAATTAAAAAAATTTTATTATTATATTTTATTTAACTCATAAACAATAAAATTTTAAATGCTATTTATAACAAAGTTTTACATTATTTTTTATTTGTTTTTTTAATTAATGTATTAATTTTCTATTTAATAAGTTCTGTTGAAAATTGCGGGATAACCTTCAGAAGTAAAGACTTAACTTACCTTTCAATTAAAAAATTCTAGCTAAAAATTTAATCGCAGAAATTTGATAACAGAGGAATTTTCCCGATTGGTTCCGGTTTAATCTTTGCATTTAACAACATTTCTCAATTTTATTAATATTAGCATTTATTCGACGAAATTAAAACAAAAGAAGACTTCGAAAAATGGCAAAAAGAGTACCAAATCAACTCCGATCTCTACAAAAAAACGCAAAATATGGAGCAAATTGACAAAGAATTCCAGCCAATAGGATTTTTCAGCCAGCAACAAATGTTCGAGAACAAAAATACTTCAGAATAAAATCTATTCAACACAAAAAATCAGTTTTTCTAGTACATTCACATAAAGCCCGTAAATTTCAATAAAATTTCCTCAGATTTCCTCAAAATGTACGGCTCATACTACAAAATGTACTTAACAGATATTACCATAAAAGGAAATTAGCTAACCTAAAGTCAATTTTCTCTTAACAAATACCTTGACACTATATAATAACACAATGGACAACTTACAGGCATTTAAAAATTACAGGAAAATAACTATAAACACAACCATCTTTCAATTTACGACTATATAATATAAAATGTAGATTTTAAAGTCAAGTTAAAAAAAAATAAAAATGAGTGGGTAACTGTCGACAAAAAAAAAATTAAATATCATATTTATAATACTTAGTGTAAAATTGAACAACTTTAAAATTTAGGATACGTTAAAGATTAATCGAATTAACTTTAAAGACTAAATTCCTCAAATTCAAGTAAAGTTCCAAGTTTAACTTAAATTCCGTATTAAAAGGAAAGTTAAACTTTGTTAATAGACAGCCATTATAGAATAACTGTCACGAATTTGAGCGAATTATTTGATATTTAAGAACTTGAAAGTATTTAACTGGTCAAAAAAGACTCTTTTTCCCCGCTTTTTGTTAGCGAAAAAATTAAATTTAATACTCTTATTTTTTCCCTAATTTCCAGAAAATAAGGAGTTTAAATGCCTAAAATTTAGTAAAATTTGAAAAATCAGAAAAATTAACATTTTTAAACTATAAACGAAATTGAATAGTAAATAAATCCACAAATTGAATTAACGCCTTAAAATATCGATTAATTCCCGATTTTACAACATATCTTCTCTTTTTTGAAAAATAAAAATACCTCAATTTCTAAAAAATCTTTGCTTTTTACTTCTAAAATTATGAGAAAAAACTTTTTTATTCATCAGTATTTAATCAAACACTTTGAAGATCTGGATTAAATTATATTAAATTTCATATCAAATTAAAATTTAAAAGGGAACTCTATAATTTAGTTTATAACTTATATGATGTTACACTGTGAATTATAAAAAGAACAAGAAATGAAATAGAAATTCACAGAAATTTTAACTGAAAAAATAATGCCTAATTTCAATAAAATATTTTTGGGGTAAAATTTCGACTAAAAATCATTCTCGCCTTTAATTTTCACTCAAATAAAAAATGCCATCATTATTTTAAACAGTGTCACGAAATTTTTATAGCTTGATAACACATAAATAATTAAAATAGTAATAATTAAAGATATAAATATATTTTTAACCTTTTAATTATTTTTTTTTTTTTTTTATTCAGACTTTAAGATTAATCCTCGAAGGAATGGAAAATTTGAAAAAACTTTTAAATGAAAACCCTAAATAGTCTCTTTTTTTAGACCTTAGCCAAAAAATTGAATTTTCCAATTAAACTGAAAATCTACAACAAAAATTAAACAACAATTTTTAGATAATACCCTTTGAAAATGTCTAAAATACGGTAAAATAATACAGAGCAAGTATATAAGGATAAGTAACTGAATTCATCTAATATTAATAAAATAGTTATTCTAAAACCTTCATAATGGATCTAAAGGTCCCCTATAACATTTAATAGTTAATTTTTTTTTTCAACAACGACCTCGAATACCAAAAAATAAATTTCAATTTGCTTATAAATATTTACTCAATAAAAAAAAGTCCTAATTCCGAAAACAAAACACAAAATAACGAAAAATAAAACGATTTAAATGAAAAAAATTTTCTACTAGAAAATCTGATTTCTCACACAATAATTTCCAAAGAAGAATTGAACGAATAACTTTTCGAGCCAAAATTATCTCAATAATTAATTAATTACCAAAATTTGTGCCTTGATTACGGATACGGTAATAACGAATATACTTACGATTACGACAAAAAAAAAAAAATACCCGGCTATTTTTTGCCTGTAAATACCTTTAACAATTTCGAAATTTCCAGATATTACAAAGTAGAAATTCTAGTTCAAGAAAATCTTTAACTGAAATAAAATTAAGTGCTCCTTTAAAATTAAAATTTAAACTAAAATTAAAAACCATAGTAAAATAAAATGCCAGATTAATTTTAATTTTCAGCCCAAATTTTGAAATCTGATATCGTGCCTCTTCCCTCCGGCTCTGTTTGGGAAAATAAAGTACCCAATTAAAAAGAAAATTAGTTTTAAAAATAAGAAAAATAAGAAAATTCAGAAGAAATTGAAATTTTTCAGAAAATTTTCGACTAAGCGAAAAAATCTTCTTCTAAAATTCAGGTTGAAATTGACACTTATTCTAATTAATACAGGCCTTCTCCCTTTATAAAATTTAAAGTTGACAGCAAATTGGCAGGCTACTTAAGTTCGCAAAATTTACAGTCACTTTCGGTTTGTATTGACTCAAATTTACTAGACTTTAACACAGCATAGTTATTATTAGCTTAAAATCCTTACGTAATAATAATATAAATATATGCAAATAATTTATTATTCTTATATTTTTTTATTATTTATTTACATATTTTGTATTTTTTATTATATTAATAGGAAACTTAAAACAATATATTGAAGGAAAAATAGGGCGAACTCGATAGTATTTTATAACTAGCACAAAAAAATAGAAAAATTCCCTAATAAGAATAGATATAAAATTTAACTTACCAAATTAGCTAAATTAAGGCTAATTTATACAAAATTTTGTAATATTAGTATCCAAACAGTTAAAAATTACTGGAGAATTGCCCTATTTCTGTTTAATTTGCTCTTATTCAAGCCTATATTAACAAATTAAAAATTGGCCAAGAAATTATCAACCTAGACTCTTAATTTGTATTATTTTTAATTGATAATTATATTTTTATTTAAAAAAATTAAAAATCATTTAATTACTACATATTTTAATTAAATTATCAAAAAATATTTCACCTTATACTTTTATTACAGGGCATCTCTGATTATGAAAAACTTTTAACCAGCTTTTGGATAGAAATCTAAGGGAGTATTTTCGATAATAAAATAAAAGATTAGCTTTTTAAAATTTTCGAAGCATCTTAAATCCACAATAATATAGAAACAAATTTCTATCAAGAATTAATTCTCAAATATATAGTAAATTTGAAGGAAGATACCAAAGATGAAATTTCAACATAACAGGCGCAAATTTACAAGGAAAATTTAATTTATATTTTCAGTTAAAATAAAATTCCTTATTACGATTCAATTTTCTTTTTAATGCAATAAATAGGAATTATAACTTAAAATAATTTATCCACTAAAAAAAATATCAATGAAAATAATAATAATATCTAAGACCACTTTAATTTAAAAGACAACATAGATAGTATGAAATTAAAAATTTTCAGAGAAAAATTTAAAAACAAAAAACTAAACAAAACTTTGACCGAACACCAAAAGTAAAATGACGAATAAATTGTTAAACTAATTAAGTTCTTAACTGAATTATTAACTGGTATTCAGTATCAAAACCATAATTTAAACAAATTTAACTGTTCAATTTGTTAAATAGACCTATAAATATATGATAAATTTTATCTAAATTTATCTAATAATTAACATTTTTGCTTTGAATGTAGAAAAAAAATAAGCAAAGAACAAGAAACTCAACGATAAAAATCCATTTTTGTTTTTTAATACTACGAAACTATAAATTAAATTTAAAATCTTAATTTTGTTACTGAAACTTCCTTAAAAGAAAAGCAAATGTTAGATATTTAAAAAATAGTTTAATAAATAAAATATCAGGAAAATCCTAAATTAGACAAAGAAAATGATAAAAATAAGTAAAATACATTTGAATTAGACACATAAATACAAAATTCAAATCATATAAGCTTATAACATGAAGGCTATAAATGTACTGTTTGCGTGAATATAATAAAAGGTAAATTTAAATATTTAAATATAATTATGATATAAAGATATTTATTAATTTATTAATTAATTAATTTATTTATTTAATTAATAAATATATAAATAATTTTTATATTGAAATAAAAAAGGAAATAGATACGAATGCTTACTTTGTGAATCTTGTAACTTATGTGAAAACTGTATGATTTAAAATAAAAAAAAACATAATAAGTATCACTATTTCTTGGAACATCAAAGTTTAATTACAGAGGAGTCTAAAAAATTAGTTGAAAAACTAAAAAATTACATTTAGAAAAGAAATATTTACCTTTTAGAATTAAATTAAAGATAAGAGTTACAATAATTGAATTTTTTCGCTCAATTTAATTAATAAACTTATAATGTAACATGTAATGACTAAGAACAGGATAGATTTTTAAGGTAAATTAATAAATAATTTTGCTAAATTTTTATAAAAAATAAATAATAATTTTTTAACTTTAATTGTAGAGACAAAATTTTAAGCAATAAACTAAATGTACAAACAAATGCTCCATTTTTCTTTTTCTATCTTCTTATTATTGTAGCTGAAAACAATAGCGTAAAATTAATTTTTTAAAATAAAAATATAACTGATTAATTTTAAATTGATTATTTTTTTTATTTTTCCAAAGATAAATAAAGAAGATTAAACTTAAATTCTTTGCCAATTGTTAACCATATGTAAAAATGAGTTTTTAGTAGTTGACTAAGATATTTTAAAATAATTTATACTATAAAATCAGTTCTATTTGCTCAGACTGCCTAAAAAAATAATAAAACTGTCTAAATACAATCAAATGTAAATTATTTAAATATATATTTATTATATATTATTTTTAAATTTAATAATTTAAAAATCGATATTTTTCAGTATTTTTTTTTATTTAACTATCTATTTATTTATTATTATAGTCTGCTTAAAAAATACAAATCTTTTACTGCACCTATAGAAAAATTCGAAATTATGATATAAAAGAAAGGCTTAAAAAAAGAAATTTAAAAATAAAAATACCTAGCTAATTAATCTCTTTTACTATATCAACAACATACATTATTAAATGCCATTGTAAAATGTCCAATTTAACAGCAATTATAATAAAAAAAAATAGCTAAAAATATCGATTCCTTTAAATTATTAACTGGTCAGAGCCTTTAAAATTAACACGTATTATGGAACAAAATTCTCCAGCTTACTATAAAAAATCTGTAAAATGAAGATTTAGCTTATTTTTTCCAAATTAGCCAAAAAAATTTAGAACAAAAATTCTAAAAACAATAAAAAAAAGTTTAAGAATCAGAAAAAAGCAAAGAAAATTAAGAAGAAATTAAAAAAAAAGAAAATTAAGAAGAAATTGCAGACCAATAACTATAATCAGCCATAAAAGTTATTATATAAGAAGAAAAATAATTTTTCTCAGACTCAGAGTCGGATTTTGAGTCTGATTAAGAAGATTTGGAAGAAGAAAACTTTATTCAACAATAAGAATAAATTTTAAATGTTAACAATAAAAAAATTACTAATTAAATAAATAATAATAATATTAATAATACTTAATTTTAAGAATCAGATCCCGAATTATTTATTGACGTTTGGGAAAAATTTGGCCACATTTTCAAAGATGATAGTTTATCTTCCTAATTATAAAATTAATAAATAATTATTAATGAATGTATTTTTAATTTGATTCCAGGTTATTTGGAGTAAAATTTATCCTTTGCTGAAAATTTCTTTGAAAAACAAACTGGTTCAATTATGTCTTTAGAAATTATTTCCAATTTGGTTTAACTTTTAATTCCCGATGAAAATTCAGATAAACCAATTTCCATTCTAGAAAACACCTAAAGTAATTGGGAATTAGTTCTAAAAATCTTTTAAAACGTAAATTTAATTTTTTCTTAAAACTTGAAAAAATAAATAAAAATTTTTAAATAATATAAAAATTACATTTTTTATTCAAATTTAAAAATTATTAAACTTTTTTAAACATTTTTCATTTCTAAATAATAAACAAAGGCTTCTTTAGAAAAGCTTTCAAGGCAACCTAATTTACTTGGCTAAATTACTTCTCAATACCTAAAACAGCCGAGAACACTCAAATCCCACACTCTTAACAGCTACACCAAACTAGTAGACTGTCTAATTAAAAATCCAATTTTATCCCTCCCCAAAAACAAACAGAAAAAAACGGTCATGTGCCTCTCAATTCTAGAAATTATTTTCAAAATTTTAAAAGACCTCTAAAAAACTCAAAAAGGATAATAATAATATTAATAATAATTTTAATAATAATTATAAAATTAAAATTTGGGGTAAATTTATTTATACGAACAAACATTTGAAGGAAAACTCATGAAAAAGTTAATTGACCTCCTTTTGCTAGAAAAATCCATTGGTGCTTTGAAAATAAGGTCGAATTTAACCGATAATATTGTCGTTTAAGACGATAAATTAAGTGATTTAATTTAAGAATTGGAAAAAAATCAAAGTTTCTGTATTTTAGATGAAAAAGGTACCTTATTATTTTTAGACTTTTTGGTTCAAAATTTTATGTTCAGTGAAAATTTCTTAAAAAATTTCGATTATTATGAACCTTTAAATCCCTAGTAAATGGAAGAACTCACCATTTTCAACTCTTTATTACAAATGTTTTCTTATAATTACCAAAACTGCTTAAACATTTTAAATGTATTAAAATAATAAGAAAATTAAGAAAAAATTGAATTCTAATAATTAAAAGAAAATTTGAACCATTTAATTAAATTTTAAGTTGAAACTTATTAACCGTAAAAACTGCATTCTGGTTGCAATTACACTTAAAATTTAATTGGTCAAGTTAACTAATCTATGTACTTTTTGTTGAAAAATCTTTTTGGAGATAATCAAAATAAAAAAAAAGATGAAAATAATAAAGAGGACTAAAAAGAAACTAAAAACGAAAAAAGTGTATAAAATAAAAATGCAGAAAATTTATGCGAAAAAATTAACTCTCCTAATTTTGATTTAAGCAAAGAAATTTTACTTAAGTAAACTGTGAAATTCCTAGAAAATTACTTAAATTTACATTTAAAATAAAGTCTAAAAACCATATAATAAAAAGATTTTGACATTTTTAACTTCTAGAAATTTGAAAAAATAACCCTTTCCATTTAGCACCTAATTGAACTTATGCTGAACAATGAAAGGGCAGTAATTATTATATATGATTTATTTTATTATTATCATTTTTAATTTTAATATTTTATAATATTATTTACTTTTTTAATAATAAATTAAATAAAATTAATTTGTTTATTTACTTATTTACTTAAAAGGCCGCAATTTACTTGGAAAACTCAGATATTTAATCTCTTTTCTAAAACTTTTAACAAAATCCTTTATAATAAGAATATCATAAATATGTAAAAGAGCAAGAATAAAGTTTAAAATTAGAGGATTAATTGATAAAAGAGGGGGAAAAAACTGAAAATTAAGGCAAAAAATTAATAAAATAAGCGGGAAATATTTTTGACGGAACATTGCAGCCAAATTAGGATATTTTCAATGACTTTTAAGCTCCTTTTGAAACAGAAACTGTATAAAATCCTTTCGCTCCAAAAAAAATCGAAGATAACAAATCATCTTACGGGCTAGACACAAGTCCTTTTACCATGGTAAAATATTAATATAAAAATGTTTTAAATGCATATAAATTTTATATTTTAACCCATATTTTTTTTAAATTAAAATTAATAACAAAATTTATATAAACATATATTTAAATTTTTTTTTTATCCTTAAATTTAAAATTTAACAACAAATTTTAAATTTATAAAAACATATATTAAAATTTTATTTTAAACTTAAATTAAAAATTATTAACAAAATTTAAAATTTATACAAACATATACTTAAAACAAAATTTCCAGGTCGATTTCTGTGAATTCCCCAAAATTTTGAATAAAAAACAGCTGTCAAGCAGCTTCAGACAAATCTCCCAGCCCTACCAACAAAACCAGTTCTACAAAAACAAAATCTACTCAAACCAGCACCACAAAAACTTCCTCTTCCAACTGCTAATGACGAAAAACAACTACCGAGAAATCGAAGTTATTTTCGAACTGCAAAACCACGTGCAAATTCAGGACTTTTCCGTGGGCTTCACCCTTCCCTTCCACCAAAATTATTAAAATAACTAAGATTCGATCCCTAATTTCGTCGAATTCGAAGTCGCTGAGTTCCAGGAAAAGGACCTTAATTAAGCCAAATTAAACTAAAAAAATAATTAAAATAATTCAAAAAAATAACTTAAAACTGATTTCACTTATGTTGGCTAGTTGACTGAACACCCGGATTTTTAACTGCAACAGGTCTAAATTCACGTTTTTAAACTGAATAAACTTACTGCTGAAGGTAAAAAAAAAAAAAAATTGAGAAAAAAATAAATTCTGTTTTATATTTTATAAAATTAAATTGTTTTTATTTTTTTTAAATTAAAATTTTATTAAAAAAGCTGACCTTAAAAAATAAAGAGTTAAATATATCAAGTTAAGGTTTTTCAGACCTTTACAAGAAATTCAAATTATTTCGGACAACGAGTTTAAAGAAAAAACTATTTCCTATGGATTTTCATTTGTTTCTATTATGGGGTAAATATAAAATCATTTAATATACATTTTTATAAGTCTTTTTTTAAATATTTGATCTTATAATTAAAATTTACTAATATTTGTAATTTAAGCTATTCTGCTGATTTACCAGTTTCTAATAAAGCGAAATTTTTACAAAAATCAGAAGAAATATTGAAAAAAACTTATCTAAGCATAATGAATAGAGTTTTTAATAAAAATCATTTCAAAATTATGGAAAAAATAGCGAATAAATAATAAATCCTATAATTCTTTATTGAAAATCTCAATAGTTTCCTAAACAATAAAGTATTTTTAAAATAGCATTATTTATTTTCAAATTAAAATTTTATAAAATATTTATTTATATTTTCTGCGAAATATTTGATTTTATTATTTTTTTTTAACTTCAATAAAGACAGTAGAGTATACCAATTTGAACCAGTTTATAGAAAATTTGGCTTTAAAAAGTCCTTAAATCAAATAAAAATTCCAAGATGTAGTTTTTGACAACATGACCTCTAAAAACGCAACTCTAGTTCTTAACATAATCAATTAATCCAAACAAGAATCTTAAAAAATCAAATTTTTATAAAAACTTTTCGAAACAAATAAAAAAAGTTTAGACCAACTTTACACCTAAACACATTAAAATTAATAATAATAATTATAAAATTAAAATAAAAATGACAAAGAAAAAAAATCAATTGAAGAAATTTCCAATATAGATGAAATTTTATACTATTTAGAAATTTTCATAATAGCTCTTAAATTCAACTATTTTGACCCAAACACTCAATTAATTTTCTGTATTTCGGAAATTTAGCTTTAAAATATCTATCAAATAGCTAATCAATACGACTAAATTAAAAAAAATATAGTTATATAATACTTAAATGAACTTTTACAACTAAAAGCTCCTTTCGAAATTTCGATAAAAAAACAAGATTAAATAAAATTTGTCGAAAAAATACTATTTTAAATTGAAAATGATTTAACATAATTATAAATAAGTCCTAAAAATAATTAAGAAAAATATATATCTTCTTAATTGTAAACCTTAATGGTATTATACGTTTAAAATAAGTAAACTCAATAATATGTAAATAATAAACCGGAAATATTTTTCACTAAATTATTTGAAATTTTTGTAGTGAATGGTAATTAGGATAATAATAATAATGATAAAAATATTACTGAAAACTAATAAAATAGGAAAGAAATACAAATCACATATATCAAATTTATAACACATTTAATTGAAAATAAAAATTACCTTGACATTTTTAAAGCTAACTCTAAAATTAACTTATATGCGATTTTAGAACTCTCCAAAATTCCTCAAAAAACTAAAAATAATTTGGTATATAAAATATAAAAATTATATTTAAAAATTGTTTTTTTTAATTTGACATGTAATAATAATTATAAAATTTATATATTCAAAAATTAAAATATATATATTTATAAATTATTTTTTTAATTTGACATGTAATAATATTTGTTAGACTTATATATTTAAAAATTATATATGTATAATATAATTTATTTTTTATAAAAATAGATTGGAAGTTTGTTGGAAGAAGATAGCGATGAATTGTGTCAAATTATCATTAATTTTATTGATAAACTTGTAAATAGCGTAGAAAATTAAGATTTAATTATAGAAGAATTGATTGAATACTTATAATAAGATTTTTAGAGTGTAAAAAAATTAGAAGATAAAGAATATGTTAAAAAAATATTTTTACCGCTTGTATAACTTACAAAATCTTCTTAAATTTGTATTCACTACTATGATTAAGAAAAATAATCATACCAGTTTGGAAATATAAGCCAAATCTTAGTAAAATTTTATTTATAAATATAATTTTCAAAACAAATATATTTTAATTTTTAATTGAATATAATTTTAAATAATTTATGAAAATTAATTTCATATATTATATTATAATGCTATATTATAATTATTATTTTTAAAATAAGAATAATTCTTATAATCTAAACGATGAAAATACATCTTTTATTGTCAATAATTCTTCAGTTGAACCAATATCAGATATAGTAGCCCCCAAAAGTATTCCTTATTAATCTTTGGAATCCAACATTTTAAACGACACTTAAAAATAAAACTTAGTAATAATTTTTATTATTTTATTTTTTATTATTTTATTTTATTCTGTTAAAATAATTTATACTTTATATTTATAAATTATTATTTTGTATTTAAATTTATTTTTTTATTTTATAACTTATCAAACTAATTTTTAATATAATTAGCTAAATAATATCTACAAAATAAATACTGATACGAAATTTGGTTAAAAATTAAATAATGGAGCCTGGGTCAATGTACATACAGTTTATAAGGATAATGATAGTACCTAAAAAAAAGTAATTGAAAGTAAAATGTTGCATAAAAATAAATCTCTTTTGGTCGTAGTAAAAGGTGAAAATTAAATACTAAATATTAAATATTTAATATAAAAAATATAAATGAAGATTAAATTGGAAAATATTAAAATTTCTAATTTTAAATAATATAAATATTTATATAATAAATATAAGATAAAAAACGTATAAATTAATTTTTAATTTTTTATAAAAGCTGTTAATACACTAAATTAAAAGCCTATTATCGTTGGAGGACTGATAAATAGGGATTGTGAAACAAATCATGCATATATAGCGGATTACAGCTTTTTACCTCCTGAATATTAAAGTTCTTAATCTGGATATTACGATACACAAGGTAAAAATATTAAAATTTATATCTACTTATTTAAATTAAACAAAATAAAAACAAAATTTATAATTTAAATGTTCTTATTCATTTATATTTATTTCATTAAATTTCTTTTATTTTATTTCAATTAATAAAAAGGGTATATTTTCAAATATGATCCCGGAAATTTAGTTTTCTATTATGATGTTGAAGGCTAAAATTATTTGCATTTCCAAAATAAAAAAGACCAAGTTACTATTTAGTAAACATATGGAGATACAGTTTATGGATTTTATTCTTTTAAATCTCAAGGAAATGAGTCACTTGGCGTTTAATTATTTGCCTTAGGACTTTCTGCTGTCTCAATTTCACTATGCACAGAAAAATCTCATCAAAATTTCCAAAAGTCCCTATAAGATGGGGTTATACAGTTATTAGATAAAGAAAATCAACCATCAGTTCCCAAAGCCTCTTAAATAAAAGTAAATTTATTTATATTTAACAAATTAAAACTCTAAATAAAAATTTTAAACTATAAACTTAAATCAAAATATTGTTTTTAATAAAAAAATTTTTTATAAAAATTAGATACAATAAATTGAGTATTGGCAGTATGACCCTACATTTACTTCATTTTAACCAAAAAAAACTTAAATAAGCGAAAAAAATAATTCACATATAAGAATTTTCCAAAATCTTTAATATTCTCACGATTTAATTTCTCAATAAAACCAATTAATTAATTAAATAACTGACCCAATCACATAGTTAAAAAGGCTAAGAGTATATAAAATATAAATTTAAAATATATATATAATATATTAAATTATTTAAATTTTATATAAAATTTTTAATTTAATAAATTATTAAAATTTAAATAAATATTTATAATTTAAAAGACAGTTTACTCAGTCCCCACAAATACCTAGTTTAAAGAAATAATTTAAATTTTGTTAAATAATAAAAATATAAAAAAAGAACAGCTTGATTAATTAACTATCACAAATGTGTAAAATGGATAAAAAATTGAAAACTTAGACTTAGAAATTCAAAATCTTGAATCTCAGTATAAAAGCCAAATTATAGACATTTAATTACAAACTAACCAACTTCAAAATCTTTATAAATAATTGAAAAAATAATAAAATTAAGACAAATTAGAAAATTCACATTAAAAATAATAAAAAGTTAAAACAGAAATGAAATTTAATATTTTTGATAAATTTATCGAAAAATTAGGGGGAATCGAAAATTTTATAGACTAATTAATAGAACAAGTTTAAAATTGGAACGCCCAAAATTCTCAAAAAATTTGGCTCTAAATTTTAAAAGAAATAAAATCTTTTGCCCAACTTAAAAATTTCTCTAAAATTTTCTTTTAAGACCAAAATAACGTAGAAGCTATAATTAATCTCAGTATAGGACAATATAAATAAGAATTTTAGGTAAAAAAAAAAAAATATAGTATAAATTATTATATATATTATTTTATTACAATAAGTAAATTTAATTATACATACATAAAATTTATATAAATTATTTATAAAAATATTTTATATTTTATAATAAATATATGATATTTTTTATAGGATGAAAATTCTGAGGTATCGTAGTAAAATAAATATTTGTAGTAATAAAAAATAGAATAAAATTTGGTTAAAAATATTTTTGACAATTTAAAATTGGTATTTTAAGATAAATCAGATCTTTAATTAAGAGAAATGTGTTTAGAAAATTAGTTCATTGAAAATTTATTAGAAAGATTACATTTAATAACAAATGAGCGTAAAAGAGTTAAAATTTAAGACAATAAAAATAATTTAAATTAATTTGATGAAGAAGATGAGGATTAAGAGCAAAATTCAGACCCTAATTAGATAAACGAATAAAATGAAAAATAAGCTGAAAAAAATAATAATGATAAAAACGCTAAAAAAGAAAAAAAGAAAAAGAAAAAAGAGGTATATATTATTTTTTTTGTTTTTTTTTTTTTATAATAATAAAAAAATACTAAATTTATTTAATATTTAAATTTAACTATAGAAAAAAGTCGTCAAAAAGGGAGTCGGATACAAATTTACAGGAAAAGATTTTGACCCCACTGTATTACTAGAATAAAATTAATAAAAAAATGACCAAATTATACAATGTATTAATATTTTAACCCAATTTTTAGATTGTGATAAATGGAACCCCCCAGAACAAGTAAATAAAAAAGCTAAAAATAATAATATAATAAATAAATTTAATTTAAAGAATTTATGATATTTATTTATTTTTTATTATTTTTTAATTTAATTTAATTTAATTTATTTTATATTTTAATATAATAAATTATTATTAAAAATTTTTTATTAAAAATAGCTATTTGAAACTTTATGCCAATCTTGTTTACTTCCCTTATTGGAATAAGCTTTGTTGAACGGTTCTTTAGTTGATATGTCTAAGAATTGTGATTTAAATGTGGCTTATTTCTAATTAATTTAAAAAATGGCCAAATATGATTAGCTTATTAAGTTATTTCAAAACTTGAGTGAAGAATATATACCCTTATAAATGAACTCTTTGAAATAATTATTAGATAATAATAAACAGATTGCTAAAAATGCTAATATAATTTTACAATAAGCAACCGAAAATACCGAAAATTTCAAAGAAAATGCGAATAAATAACCCGATTTAATAGATGATGAAGATAATGAGCACATTAATTCTTATTAATAAGATGATTATTTTGGATAAAAAGTAATAAACGATTTCGATCCTGAGTTTGAGGTAATTTTAGATATTTAAATTAAAAAATTCTTTTTTAAAATAATTTATAAAAAGTTATTAATTATCATTTATTTAAAATAATTTTCTTATTTTTATATGATTCTAATATTTTTTTCGTTATTTTAGGAATAGCAAAATAAAAATTCTAAAAAGTTAGCTGACATAATAAATGAAACTTGTGCCATAGTTGATAAATTATTTACACATGTGAAAGTAGAAAATAATGATTAATAGATGATGGAAAAAATTCTGAAATTAAATATTAAAGAAAAATATATTAAACTTCTTAAAAACCTTACTTTTGACTATATCTCATTTAAAGTAATTTTATTAAAATAAATAAATATAATATAGTATTTTATAATAAAATTTATAATTATCATTTATTTATATTTAGGATTCGAAAGGGAAACTATAACACGCATTTACAAAAAATAATCCACTAGGAGTACAAATTTCTAATAACCCTCCTCCTTAGCAAAAATTAGTGAAATTAGCAACAGAATTGGCTGATCTTTCAAGTTCTCTACCTTGTGGTAAAAATAAAATAGATTTAAAAAATAATAAATAATTTAATTAAATATATAAATAATTAAATAATTAATTAAATAAAAAAAGACCACACAAACTCGATATTCATAAGATGCGACAAGGAAAAAGTAGACATAATGAAGGTTTTGATTATGGGTTCGGCGGGGACTCCTTATGGACACGGGGCTTTTTTATACGACGTTTATTTCCCAGACGAGTACCCCAAATCGCCTCCAAAAATGGTCATAACTACAACTGGAGGAGGAAGTGTCAGATTTAACCCTAATTTATATGAAAATGGAAAGGTTTGCCTTTCTTTGTTAGGCACTTGGGAAGGCCCTTAATGGAACTCTAAAGTAAAATAAAAATTTTCTTATTTTATTTTATTTTTATTTTATTATTTTAAAGAATTATTTCTTTTTGTTAAAAAAAAGTTGTTTTTTATAATGAAAAATAATTAATATCTTATAATTGTTTGGACAATATCTTTTAGATTTTTAAATTATTTCTAATAATATATATTTGTATACATTTTCCTTCTTTTATATTAAATTTTATATATTAAAAATAAACAGGTAAGCACTTTCTATCAGGTTCTGATTTCTATTTAATCTTTGGTAATGGTAGACGATATTTTGTTTAATGAGCCGGGATATGAAAATTAAATGGGAACTGAAAAAGGAGAAAAATCAAACAGAGGATACACTAATGTAGTTAGATATTACAATATTAAGTATGCCATGATTGACTAAATAAGAAATCCACCTAAAGGATTCGAAACCGTAATTAAATGGCATTTTTATTTAAAATAAGACGAAATTTTGGCTGAAGTCGCCAGGTAAATTATAAATTAAATAAAATAATTATAAATAAAAATTGATTTTCAAAGTTAAATTTATAAAATTTCTTGAATATTAAATAATAACATCACATTTAATTTAAAATTAAAATATGGAACTAAATTTTAATTTAAGATGGCTAGAAGAAGCTTAAAATTTAGACGCCGATTATGTTTCCTGTTAAAATAAATACCAAGCTTTTCAGTCAGACTATCCAGGTTTACTTGCACAAATAATAGAAGAATTAAAAGAAGAATTTAAAAAATTGAATCCGCCATCTTATTCTGACCTTTAAGTTGACGAAAAAAATGAGTTAAGCCCCGAAAAAAATAAAAATTCAAATCCTCAAAATAATTTGGCAAACTTGTAATAAGAGTAAATTTTAAACCAAAAAGGAGTTAATCTCGACGAAATAGACGTAACTTATGATAAAAATTAATAAAATGGTAAAGAAATTGACATCTCAGATGAAGCAGTTAAAGATAGGTATAAAAGAAAAATATAAAATAATTAATTTTGTTTAATTTATAAATTAAATATTACTTTTTTTTTATCAAAATAATAAAAACTAAATAAATAAAAATATATATAAATTGCTTTTATTTTTAAGAATAATTTAAATATTACTATTAATTAATTTAATTATCAAAATGGTAAAAATTAAATGAATAAAAAATATATATATAAATTACTTATTATTTTATTTAAGAATGAATTTTAATTATATAAATTAATTTATATTATTTTTATTAAACTTTTTAATTTTTAAGATGGTCTAGATATATAGGGGCTATGGGTATTGACGCTGTAGCAAAATAGTCAAAAAGTAATGTATTTATTTCAGGAATGGGACCACTCGGAGTAGAAATTGCTAAAAACTTAATTTTAGGGGGACTAAAAAGGTAAATAAATCTTATTTATTTGAAAATAATATTTAATAAATTATAATAAAAAATGAAAATTTATGTATTCAATATTTTATAAATATTAAAAGTATAACCCTTCAAGATGATCAGGAAACAACAGTGCACGATTTGAATGGGCAATTCTATTTAAATAAAAATGACTTAAAAAAAAACAGAGTTTCTTAGTGTATAGACAAATTATAGTAGTTAAATTTTTATGTGCAAGTTAATTAGTAAACGTAAAGCCTTGAATAACTTTTAAAAGATTAAAGTTATGAATGGAAAAAATTTGATATCATAGTTTTAACTGAACAAAATTATAACACTCAATTAGAAATTAATTAAATTTGTAGAAAATATAACATAAAGTTTATTTAAGCTGATATTTGTGGAGTATTTGGATAAATATTTAACGATTTTGGTGACAAATTCGAAATTATTGATAAAGACGGACAAGACCCAACTCAAATAGTAATTGGAAATATCTCAAATGAAGAAAAAGGAATTGTAAAATTGAATCCATAATTCAAACACCCTTTTGAAGGTACAATTAAAAAAGTTTTTTTTATAATATTAACTTAAATTAACAAATCAAATTTTTAAAATAATATATTTAATTAAAAAAAAGATGGCGAATAGGTAATTATTTAAGATGTAGAGGGTATGATTGATAATAATGGAAACAGTATAAATGGCACCATACATACAATTCAAACAATAAATAGTAATTCTTTCTATATAGGCGACACAACAAAATATTCTAAATACATTAGAAATGGAACTGCTAAAAACATAAAAGTCCCTACAATTTAATCTCATAACTAACTTTCATTCTACGCAAACAAGAAACAAGAAGAAATAAAATTCGACGAAAATATGAAAATCCACGATTTCATGAAAATAAACCACCCTGATTTTTCGCACATACTTTTCTTAGCTGTACAATAGTTTAAGTAAGATAGTAAAAAAAAGTAAAAACCGGGAATTTGGGACCTTTAGGATTTCTTTAATTTCAATGAAATTGCATAAAAACAATTTTAAAACTATTTCTAAAACCTAGAAAAATAATAAATTTAGCAATTATAATAAGAATTCAACAATATTATACCTAAATTTTGCTATTTGAGTAGTCTTTAATATCCATCCATGGCTGCTTTTATGGGAGGCATAATTTCGCAAGAAATTATAAAAGCTCTTACTAATAAATTCCTTCCAATTAATTAGTTTATGTACTGTGATTGTGTTGAAATTTTACCTTAAAATATTCCTTAATTTTAGGAAAACATCGATGAAGAAACTTACACACAACTAATGACAAAATTCACTAAAGAAAATTAACTTGTTTTTGATATTTAAAACTGTAGCCCCTATGAAAGTATCTAATATTTCTTAGGAAAATAAGTCTATTAATCTCTGAAAAATACCAAGCTATTCATGATAGGCTGCGGTGCTATTGGATGCGAGTTGCTTAAAAACTTTGCCATGCTTAATTTATCGACTGGCTTAAAGGTAAAAATTAAAAAAAAAAATAATTAATTAATTAAATAATTAAAATAATAAAGTTAATATTTGAAATCATTTCTGTCAAAATAAAGTGTATAATTCTATATATATATTTTATTTTACTTTTCTTAAAATAAAAGGGAATAATAACCGTTACCGACCCCGACCACATAGAAACCTCTAACCTAAACAGACAATTCCTTTTCCGAGAAAAACACATAAAATAGCCAAAATCCTCAACAGCGGCCGCCGTCGCCCAAAACATGAATCCCTTTTTAAAAGGACACATAAGGGCCCATTTACACAGAATCCACCAAGAAACCAAAAATACTTATAATGACCAGTTTTTCCAGTAACAAACGCTTATAGCAAACGCCTTGGACAACGTGCAGGCCAGAAAGTACGTCGACAAAAGGTGTGTGGAAAATAGAGTGCCTTTGTTGGAATCGGGAACTTTGGGGCCTAAGGGACATGTTTAAGTAAAAAAAAAAATATTTTATTATTTTATATTATTTTATTATTTTTTAACTTTTATTATATTTTTACTTAATTTTAATTTTTACTTCATTTTGTTATTTTACTTTAACTTTATTTTATGTTAACTTTTATCTCAACTTTTATTACACTTTTATCTTAACTTTTATTATAGTTATTATCTTAACTTTTATTATAACTTTTATTTAACTTTTATTATTTTGTTTTGATTCGATATTAAAAATGTTAATTTTTATTATACAGGTCATTTTGCCTATGCAAACTGAAAGTTACGGTAGTTAATAAGATCCTTAAGGAGATAATGAAGCTGAAATTCCTCACTGGTATTCATTAATTTAATAACATATTAATATTTTGATAATTAAATTATAATTAAAATTTTATTTATTATTTTATTAAATTTTATACAAATATAGCACCTTAAAAATGTTCCCTGAAGACACTGTTCATTGTATTGAATGGTAAATAAAATAATAATAAAAATGAAATTTATATTTTTATTTTATTCATAAAATCTGAAATTCATTTTAAAATTTTCATTATATAATTTTAAGGGCCAGAGACAAATTTGGAAAAATCTTCACCTTAAGACCTAAACAAGTTCTAAAAATTTTAGAAAACGACAAATACCAAATTACAGGTAATAACAAAAATTCTGTTTTAATTAAAAAAATATCACAATTTTTACATTTAAATTTTGATAAACACAAAAACTTTTACATAATAAAAAAAAATTTAATTTTTTTAAACAATAACAAAAGGCACCTCCGAACTAAAAGCCCTTAGAGAAACCATAAAAATTCTTAAAAATAGGCCTAAAAATTTTAACGACTGTATATTATTAGCAACCAAAAAGTTCTACAAATACTTTAGAAATGATATTTTACAGCTTTTACATACTTATCCTCCCGACACAAAGACAAGTGACGGGGAACCTTTTTGGAAATTGCCAAAAAGACCTCCGACTCCAATTTTAAAATTGGACTAAAATGACGAACTGTAATAGGAATTATTAGCTGCATTTTCTGTTTTGTATGCTAAAATTTTTAAAATTGAATTCCCCGAAAATTTCAGACAAAAAGAAAAAAAATAAGAAATAGCAGAAATTGCCGCCAAATTTTAAATTCCTGATTTCGTTCCCAACGAGTAAAAATCGAAATCTATAGCTAATTAAGTTAATTAAGAAAACTAAGATAAAAATGAAGAAAATTTAGAATAACAATAACAAAACAATTAAACTCAAAATGAAATAGAATTATATTAAAAAGAATTTAATCAATTAGTTTAAAAATGTGATAAAAACTTAATTTAACCAGAAGAATTCGAAAAAGTAATAAAAATTAAATTAAAATAAAATTTTTTTAAACCAAATTATTTAAAAATAATTTTAAAATTTTAAAATTAAAATTCATACATTTATTTATTTTTTAAATTAATATTATTATTATGTATATAAAAAACTTTTTATAAAAAAAGGACGAAGATAAAAATGGACATATTGATTTGATTTATGCTCTTTCTAATTTAAGAAGTCAAAATTACAAACTAGAAAAAATGGACAAATTACAAGTAAATTTGAATATAAATAAAAATTTATTTTTAAATTTTTATTTTTTTATTTAGTTAATTAAATATATTGATTAATATTATATTTATACATATTTTTTTTATTTTTTTTAAGGTTAAATTAAAAGCCGGAAAAATTGTACCTGCTCTCGCAACTACAACTTCTGTTATTGCCGCATTATAAACTATTGAACTTGTGAAAATTTTAAAAAAAGACCATCTTAAATTAGACGATTACAAAAACGCCTTTTTAAATCTTTCAGTTCCCAATTTGCAGCTTGTAGAGCCAGCTCCTCCAGCTAAAATTAAAATAAATGAAAAATTAACAGTAACTTTATGGGATAGATGGGAAATAAAAGAAAAAAATGTTAAATTATTGGTAAATTTTATATATATATGTTATTAAAAATTATTTATTTTTTTATTTTGCTTAATCAAATTTAAATTTGTTTTTATTATATATAATATTTTATATTTATTAATTTAACTATAAATAATTTTTAGCAAATATTTGAATTTTTTGAAAAAACTTATGGACTAATTTGCCAAGATATATTCTACGGTCATAAATTGATTTATAGTTCTGTATAAATGGATAAATAACCCCAAAAATAAAAGGAATTAATGGAAAAACACTTATTTAAAGACGTATTACATGAATAATAGGTAATTTTATCTTAATTTTTAATAAAATATTTATCTTTAGATATATATATTTATATATATTTAAAACAAACTTAACAATTTTTAAATATTTATAGACGCCTTATTTAGATTTAACTATTGCATTCATTGATTAAAAAACAAAAGAATAAATCAATGAAACACCTCCAGTCAGAATATATAATATTAAATGAAAATTTCGAATAAAAATTTATCAAATTATTTATAAATTTATTATTTATATCAATAAAACATTTACATATATAATTATAAAATTATAAGTATTTATTTTATTATTGCTATAAAAAGTTTTATTGAAATTAATTTTGTAAATTACTATAAATTATTTTTAATATTACATTTAAATATTTCAAATTAAATGAAATTACCCATAATAATTACTATTTCAAAATCCTAAATATAATTTAAATACTTAAATTAATTTTCAATCTTCTAATTTATCTATAGCTGATATGCTAACATTTTTATATTTTTTTAAAGGAATTGCTGCTCCCAAATAAGCAGAAAAAAATCCAACAACAAATAGTCCTATTATTGTGAAATAATTTATATTTAAATCTTTTAACTATGATTCCAATAATAAAGTAACTTCATACGAAAGTGTTATTGAAATTAAAGTTCCCAAAATCTTTTAAATAAAAAGCATAAATTATAAAAAAAAATTTTTTTTATAAAATTATAAGTATTTTAATATTTTTACAGCCCCTAACATTCCAGCAGCACACACAACTGACACACTTTCAATCAAGTAAATAAATTTAATTTGTCTAAAATTCACACCTGTGGCTCTCATAATTTTAAATTCCTAAATTTTTTCTTTAATAGCAGATTAAAATAAAACAGTAATCAAAAATAGTCCCAAAAGCATAACAATAACAGCCACAAAATTCATAAAATAAGAAAGAAATCCAAGCCCTTTATAAAAATTAAAAAAAATATTATTTAATATAAATAATTATTTAAAATATATAAAACTATAAATTATCACTTATATAATAATTATATAATATCTTAATTTTATTTGACTATTGTATTATAATTTAATTTAGTTTAATTATCATATTATATCATAATTTATTTTAGTTTGATTATTGTGTTATAATTTAATTTGATTCGAAGTGTATTATAATAAATAAAACAAAAAAATTATTATTAACTTTAATTTTAAAAATTTTTTTTACCATTTTGAACAGTATATATAAGAGATTAAACGTCAAATGTTACTACTTTTTTAGTTAAAAAATTTTTTAAACCGTCCTATATATCCATTCTTTCTAATTCCGTTAATTTTCTTTTGAATCTAAAAACTGCTTTATGAACTGGTATTCCAAAACTTGTTTTTACGCCCATATCATTATAAATTGCCGGTATTTTAGATTTTTGCTAATTTTAATCCAAAATTTACCAAACTTAGTTCATTATAAAGTTATATTATTACTAGGAAATCATTATTTCAGGTCTACCAAATGGATTAAATCTAATTTCTTAATTTTTAAATTATAATTATTATTTAATTTTATTGAATAACAAAAATTTTTACATATATAAATAAAATAAAAAACTACCTTTTGGTGACATATGATTTTCTATCGGCAAATAATCCACGGCATGTGTAATTCTACACCGGAATTAAAGTCCAACATTATAATACCTGGCTATTTTTTTTTAATAATATTAGTCTTTTAATTTATATATTAAATAAAGATATGTTGATATATTATCTATTGAATAATAATAATATAATTTTATTAGTATATGTATTATTATTACATCTAGCTTAAACTACTATTTAAAATTATTAACCCACTTCTAAACCTAAAGCATTCATTATATTTGTCCCAACTATAGATTCTATAATCTACTCCTATTTATTTTCTCTAAAATGATATTTATTTCTTGTATTAACCTAAGTTTGTTTAAAAAAAATTAGAATTAAAAAAAATAACAAAATTAATGTTATTAATATTTATATTTATGAATAATTTTATTAGATAGTATGTAAATTTTTATATATCTTAAACTTATTTTAATAATTTTTTTTACCCCAGATTTTGCATTTTTAACAAAAAAATCATATATCATATCTCCATTTGAAGCTACTCTATAAGTATCTTTATATTTTAACTCATCTTCAGGTTTATATCTTCCTCTACTTATAAATTTCTTTGTATTTTAAATTGAAATTTATTAAAAAATTTTTGAATTTTGTATTCTAAAATTAATTTATTCAAATAAATTTTATATATAGTTTATAAAATCTATAAATACCTGATCTTATAATTCTAAATAAGGGTTAAAAAGTTCCCCATCGTATTTTTTTTTAATATCTTCTATATATATATTTTTCCCTTTTTGAAAATCACTAAGCTAAATTTTAAAAAAAAAATTAGAATTAAAAAAAATTATACAATATTTATAATTTATTTATTTATTTATTTTTACTTTATTTATATCTTCAATTTCTTCATATATTGCATACATTCCGTTTTTTCTATTGCTATCCTTTAAATTTCCAAACTCTATTTTGTCATAATATCCATTGGGTATATAAAACTGTTCAAAACCTACATCTAAAAATAAGGGATCTGCAGCTCTAATTATTACTTTATCTAAGTCTCTATTTGAATTAATAGAAATATAAGTTTTTCCAACACCTTAAATTAAAATAAAAATATAGTTTTTTTTTAACCAAAATTTATAAATATTAATTAATTTTATTAAATTTATTTTAATTTTAATTTTATATACCTGGAACATCATCCATTCCGACTGATAAAAAAGTTATACCATCAATTATATCTGGATATCTTTATTAGTGAATTTGTACAAACTATCTAATTGCTTCCTCGTCTAAACTTTAATAATATGGCTATTTTTTAAAAATAAATTTATTTTTATTAATTCATCATAATATTTCTAGTTATTAATTTTAATATGTATAATTTTTATGTATTTTTTTCTTACCCTTTTTAATATCACAAAATCTCCTCCAAAAACCTTTGAAACTGTATTAGTTATAACTTATGCTATTAAATTAATGCCCATTGTTATGAAAACCAAAAATGCAAACGATAGTGTAAATATAAATGAAATTTTTTTTAATTTTCTTTCGTGAGAATAAAAATTATTATAAACCATTTTTTTTAAATTAGAAATTCCATTACTAGCCAAAAATTTCATAAAAAACCAAACTAAAAATCTTTATAAAGGATCTTACAATAATTGTATTAGCTAAACTAACCCATAAATAAACAATAAAAGTGTGCAATTTATAAAAGCGTAAAAAAGATTGATATCTTTTTAAATAAAAGCTTACGGGACTAACCTAATATTATTTTTAATTATCATATATTTATAATTTTATTTTAATATATAAATTTAAATATTTTTTTTTATATAAAATCATTTAATTTTTTAATCTAAATAGTAAATTAAGATAATTTTATTTTTTTTACAAATAACTCATTTCACCTACAGTAATTAATAGAATTGAAGTAATAAAAGTGTAAAATCCTAGCCCCATTTTTTCCAATTTGTGGAAAATAATTTTAGTTTCAACCTCAAATCTTTTATTTTAATCCAAACTATCTCTCAAATTTTATTTAAAAGCTCTTCTAGCCGGCAATATACTAGAAATTAAAGGAATAACTATTCCAAGTAAAAAGGCTTTAATTAAATATCCAAAATCCAGCCCGCTTTCAAAATTAAATTTATACATTTCATAAATTGCAAAAGAAGCTCCAATTTTTGCCAAATTATACAAAACCAAGCCTTTATTTAGATTTTTAAATTAAAATTACTTAAAAATTATTTAATTAAAATTAATTTTATAATTTTATAAATTTGTATTCTACTTTATTTTATATACCTATGAGGAAAGTTGGAGATGAAAATAATATTCCTTTTATTAGTAATAAATAAAGTAGGTTTTTTTAAGGCAACCCTAAAATACGAAAAATACTAAATTTTGTAACTTGATTTTCTATATCAGTCAATGCAATTGAATAAATTATATAACAGCAAATTAATATCAGTATAATACTGGCAGACAAAAATATATCTTCCTTTATTTTTAATATTAAATTAATTAATTATAACTATTTATTAAAATTTTTATTTATTTTACAATAAATGGAATCATTAACAAATACCCAGAAAAAGTCTCCATGAGCAAAAATGTCGGATGTGCATTTGTTCCTATTAAAATTGATATAATACAAATTTTTTTAAAATAAAATTAACTATAAATTTTTATATTTTTATACCTTTCCCTAAATACTGAACTAATTCATCTCCTAAAATACATAATTTATGCTAAATTAACACTAAGATAATAAATAAAATGTAATTTTTTACCTATTTTTTTTTTATACTCGCTCATTTAGCTACCCAAATAAATTTACTCTCTATTCTTTAAAACCCCTTCCACAGTAAGTGCAAATTAATTCAGGTTATTATTAAATTTTACCATAGACTTCTACAACCTTCTATCAAAATCTGCTTATTCTTTAAAATACAGTCTCAAAAATCCTTCCCCCAAAAAAGACTTTTTATTATTTAATATATATCTCAATAATTAAGTAATTATTTAATCTTTATTATTTTCTATTATATAATTAATTCCTGATCTATCTATTAAACATGCATGTCCTGTATTTGAAGGCATTATACCGTCAAAATTGTCCACATACTGAGCAACTGGTATGGTAAAATTAACGGGAAATTCAAATAAAAAATCTGTCATTCTTTCGCTAAAAAGTTCAACCCACTCTTAAGAAGTCTTTTTTTCGAAATTTTAGGATTTAAAAAAATTCTAAGGTAAAATCTACTCTATGTTGTTTAAATAATCAGTTAATTAACCCATTAATTCCTCGTTTTCCCCGTCTCTTAAATACTAATTTAATTAATTTTTAACACTTTTCTTTACTTTTTCTTAGGTACTTTCTTTTTCTCCAATATCGTCGACGTACTCCTCCCCGTCAACGAAACTTAATTAAATTTAAAAATATATATTTTTAATAAATAATAAATAAGTAAATAAATATAAAATAATATATTAGTAGCATTTATAAATTCATTTTTTTATTTATTAAATTTTACTCATTTATCTACAAATTCTAATCCAAAAACATACTCATATCTATAGTAAATTTTATAACCTCGTTTTCTTCAACCTCTCCCATTTCCAAGAAATTTTTCACATTTCTAGAAACTATACCCTTTCCCCCAATCATATCTGCCATTTCTCTATTTCTTCCTATACCAATTTTTTTTTCTCTTTCTTAATCTATAATAATTAAATTTGCGCCGATTTTATTATTATATCTTTAACTAAAATCATTTTTATCATTTTAATTATATATTATTATAGGTGCGTACCACCTTGGAGTGCACCCTTTTAATTCGTCCGGAACTAATAAACAGTAATTTTAATTAATATAGTCAAAATCCAAAAATATACTATCCTTGTAATCGATTCCCTCACCTTTATTTAATTTAATTTAGTTATAATTTTTTATTTTAAAACTTTTTATAATATTTATTTAATTATTTAATTATACTTGAATTTTTATATAATTTAATTATTTTTTATTACTTTAAAAAATAGTAGATGATGATGCAGTCAATGTCATATCTGACTCACCAGTAACATTTTCAGCTATTCTTAAAAAAATTAATGGTAAAATTTATGTAGCAATATGCATAATTCCAATGAATAAAAGAACCAAAAGAATAGAAAATGTCCAAAAAAAAAAAATTTTCGGATTTTTCTAAACATCACTCCATAAAAAAAAAACTAATCCTAATAAATTAGAAACAAATCTCTTTATTTTTCCTTTGACTCCTAAAAACTTTATTTTATAATAAAAAAAAAACTAATTTTTACTTTATATATTTTTTTTTATTTTCTAATTTAAAATTTTAAATATAATAGAAAATAACAAATTTTTTTTATCATAATTAGAAATAATTAAAATCTTACTAGTAAATATGCCAAACTAATACTTTCTTTTTTATCTGTAATCAAATTTTATTTATCTTAATAACTTTAATTCAAAGTGTCATCTAAAGATCTTTATGATTGTAGCTATTTATTCATACACAAATTTTTAAGTTTTTGTTTGTTTTTTTTTGTGTGATTATGTATTTATTTATCAAATTTTATAAAAAAATATTCTTCCTAGAATCATTTACTATTACTTTGTTGTAAAAAATAAAAATATTATTTTAATTAAGCTTTCGGTCTTAATAGAATTTTTTGCAATTTAATTCATTAATTTCTTATTAAAATCCCTAAAATCATTAACTAATTTATATTTGCTTTATAAGCAAAAATAAGAATTGATATAAAAGTTTTTTAAGTCAGCTTGAAATTCAAAAGATTCAAGTTTTAATAGTATATATACTATTAATTAAAACATTAACTAAATGTTAAATGAATAATACAAAATTTTAATAATAATTAATTAAATAATAAATATTAAAATAATTTATTATAAATTTATTAGGTTTATAAATATAAGCAGTTTCATAAAATATTAATAATTAATTATTATAACATTCAATTTATTAAGGCTTATTATTGTTCTTATTACAATTCTTTTTCAATTTCCTAATTCAATCCTTCAATTACCATATTAATTTCTCCTTCATCCGATATTTATTAACTCATATTTTTACCTAAGTTTAAATTTCCATCACTTGCTAAAGAATTTTAAAAATTTAAATTTTCCTAACTTTTAATCACAACTTCTTTGGGAGACAATTTAATTGGACTGTACTAAGAATTTTCCTCACTTCTTAAAAAAGTAAACACTAAAAATTTAAATTTAATTTAGTTTAATTTAATTTTCAATAAATCATATAATTTTAATTTTTAATTTTTTAATCATTTTTTTTATTCACAAAAATTTAAGTTTAAAAAAAAATATAATTTAAATTTTTGCTAAAATTTAATATATTGTTATGATATGATATGATATGATATGATATGATATGATATGATATGATATGATATGATATGATATGATATGATATGATATGATATGATATGATATGATATGATATGATATGATATGATATGATATGATATGATATGATATGATATTATATTATATTATATGATATGATATGATATGTAATTTATTTTTTATTTTTTTTACTAGAATAATGTTGCTAATCTTGTCTTTAAGACTCAGAATTACCGAATAACATGTTTTATTCTAAAGGAGATTAAAAAGGGATATCCAAAAACTCTCTTGGAAAGTATTTCATATCCGTTTCATAATTCAATTTAGGTTTAAACTTTATTTTTTATTAAAATAAAATTAAATATTTATAAAATAATTTGTTTAAAATATTTTAAATTAATAAATTAATTAATAAAAAAAAATAATTATTTAGATTTAATAAATTTTTTACAGGTGCCTCAATTTTTTTCATTTAAATTCCTTGCCAATCAAATTTTTCAAACCAGGGGTGTTCTTTTACTTCTTTGAATCCATTTTTGGCTCCTAATCTTTATGATGGATTTTTTTATAATAATTTTTCTAACAAATCTTTTAATTTTCCATTTACTTTTGAAGGGTATTTAAGCGGCTCATACTTTATTTTTTCAAATAAACTTTCTCTTTTCTAATTTCCTGTTATCTAAAATGGTGGCTAGCCTAGATTAAAATATTTGATACATTTAAATATATATTTATATTAATATTTTGATACATTTATATATATATTTATATTAATGACTTAAATATATATTTTATTGAGTTAATTAATATAAATATCAATCAAATTGTAACATAATTTTAACTTATTACGTTATTATGAATGAATAAATTCAGAGAAATTTATAAATATTAATAATTTACCTACATACATTTCATAAATTATAACGCCTAAGGTCCAAAAATCCACCATTTTTCCATGGCCTTCTTTGAATAAAATTTCAGGGGCCAAATATTCAGGTGTGCCGCAAATAGATTTAGCTGCGTCATTACTATTTATATTTCTTTTTGAAAGTCCAAAATCAGTTAATTTTATATACCCTTGCGCATCAATTAACACATTTTCTGGTTTTAAACTTTTAAAAAAAAAATAATTAAAAAAAAATATTTTTATACAGAATGTTATTTAGTAAAGATAACGTAAAAATCAAACTTACTCTCTGTAAATTATATTTTTAGAGTGGAGATATTCTAAAGCTAAAACCATTTAAGCTGCGTAAAACTGAGTCCTATTTTAAGTTGTAATTATAATTGTATTTTAATATTTAATAAAATTTAAATATTTTGATAAATTTAATATTTTTATAATTTATATATACTGATATGTATTTAAAGAGTCTGCCAAATTTATTATATTAAATAATTCCCCTCCAGGACAATATTCCAACACAAAAAATAATTTTTCATCATTTTAAAAGGCGTATTTCATCTTAACGACAAATTAATTTTCTGCCTCTTCCTTTTTTTTAAAATGAAAATTAAATAATTCATCAAAAAAAATATTAGGAGTTTAATTAATTTACAATTCATTTATTTGTTAAGTTTAATATATCTAAAAAAACGTATAATAAATCTTCCTTAAAATTAATTTTATAATTTTAGTTCTATTTTCATAAAAATAAATATTTAAAAAAATTTTCTATTCTTATTAAGTAAGTATAAGAAAGAAGTTATGGAAACCATTTTTACTTTTGGAAAATTAAAACTGTTTACATAACTTATTCTATAGTTTACAGAAAATTAAATACTATATTTTAAATTTATTTAAGAAATTTAGAAAAAAGTTACTTAATTTTTTAATTATTTAGTTTGATTTATGTTTAGTTCGTATTAATAAGGAAAAAATTAATAAGTATTAAACATATAATATGTTTAAATAATACTATTTTTAAATGATAACTAAAATTCAAAAAAACCAAAAGTGTCATGTTAATAAATACCTGTATAATTTTCATTAAAAATTTACCTATTTTATAAATTTTTTTACATAAAAAAATTTTCTATTCTTAAAAAAAAATCAAAATTAATTTATATTTATTATTTATTTATCTTATTAAAAACAGAACCAAAAAAAATAAAAACAAAAAAAATTTTTTTCTATTTTTTTTTTTTACCAAAACTTTTCTTTCCTCAAGCACTCTATTTTTCTAATCTCTAAACTAAATAAAAGATTTTTTCAAAATTTTAAGTGCATAAATTTTACCATTATCTTTTTTTCTAACAAGGGCCACCTTAGCATAAGAGCCCTTTCCAATTATTGACAGTAAATGAAAAGAATCTATACTTATTTTTTTTTTATTTTTTTTTTTATTTTCTTTTCTTTAAAATTTATTCTAATTTATCACTTATTATTATAACCTATTTATATCATCATATTCGTTATCACTCATGTCAAATTCGTTTTCTAAACTACAACTACTACTACTATTACTATTATTTTCGCTACTTTCGTCTGTAAATTCTATTTCATTATTGTTTTTAAATTACTATAAAAATTATTGTTAATTATTTTCAATTTAATTTTCATTTTTAGATATCAGTTTATTTTTTTGTACTTATTATTAATACTTTCCGCTTTTTTATTAATATAATTATTCACTTTAACTGGAATTTTGTTAATATATGTACTATTAGTTTTATTCAACAGCTTCGTCATTTTAATCTAAATTTTCGAGCTCCATCTTTATTTTTTTATATATATAATTATATTATATTTTTTTATTTTATTTTATTTTGTTTTTTATATATTTATTAATTAATTATATTAAATATTTTTGCATTTATTAAAATAATAATTTTTCTAGTTTTTAATCGGAAATTATTAATGGGCAGAATTTCAACTAATTTTAAAAATTAAAATTGCTTAATTAGTATTTAAAAAAATATTTTCATTATTATTCTTATAGTATATATTTTTTATTAAAATATTGTTATTTTAAATAGCTGTAGTTTGCTTTAAAAAGTTGCTTAAATGTTATATTTTAGTTTGCAATAAATTATTATATTTATATTTTTTATAAAGTATATTTCAAAAATTAAATTAAATTTAATTTCCATTATTAATGATTATGATAATATAATGATAAAATACAAATGAAATAAAAGTTAATTTAAAACATATAGATTTTATGAAAAAATTTTTTTGAAATTATATATCTAAACATAAAGGAATATTAACTTTTTAATTTTATTTCTTAATAAATATCATATGATAATAAAAATTAAAAATAATAATTAAATTCTAAAACTACAAAATATAGTGTACTAAAGGCATTTTTATTTAAATAAATATTAAAAATAAAATAATTTAATAAAATTAAATTCTAATCCCAAATAAAATAAATTAAATAATTATTTAAAGTAAAAAAAATAAGCGATATATAAAGCAAATGAACCCAAAAATAAATAATAATATAGTAAATAATTATAAACCGGATTCCCGATAATCTGTGCAATTCTTAAACACTTAAAATAGTTTTAATTATAAAACTCAAAATAATCTTTTCAGTAAAAATCCAAACACAATCTAAGAAGAAGAATAACATGTAAACGAAAAAAGATCAAATTTTCACTAAATGATTTCTTCACTTAACGATTAAACCAACGAAATTGCCCATTTAATAAGTAAAACTTCTCTGAAAAATACTTAATTTGTTAAAGAATAAGAAGAAAAGAACAAAAACTAATTAAAATAGTCAAATTATTTAAATAAAAAAGAAAATTTTGCAGATTCAGTTGGAGAATACGAATATTCTTTAAAAAACCCGAATTAAAATTAAAATAATTAAATTTAATCTCCTAATTTTTTGAGACCGAGAGTCCAGTCCAATTTAGCATATAATTATTAAAGTTTAAATAAAAGTCCAAACACATCTTAGGTCAAATTTCCTAAACTGTAAATAATTTTAAATGAAAAAAATAATTTTATATTAAAAATTTATAAATAAGTATTTATAAAATATTTATATTGTATTAAATACCTAAATTATAAATTTAAAAAATTTCATTAATATTTAAATATTTTGAATTGTTATTTATATTATATTTATATATTCTATTTTCAACACAGTCCTTAAAGACCGAGAGTTTTAACATAGATGGATAATACATAAACAAATTTAAATAATTTGAAGACCTTAAACAGTTTTGGAATTCTATCTCCTAACTTAACAAATGCTATTTCGTTTAAATAAAATGTGATTCCTTATCAATAAACTAACAAAAAATACAAAAATATTCCTTCATAATCAAATAGAGAATCATAATAGTCGATTCGATAATAAAAACAGAATCATTATAGTTCTATGGATGAAAATGATTTAAATTACTATAATTATTAATTATATAATAATGGTTAGGCATAAAGTGTTAGGAATAAAAAATAAGTATCTAGATTAAGTACCCTAGAACATGGAAGCATAGAAATCGCAGATAAATAAAGAAAATATATAAAATTTAATTCAAAATAGGCAAATGATAAATTCAAAGCTTAAAGATCGGTTTCTTTATAAAACCAAAAAAGTTTTAGATATAAAAAAAGACCTTAATGGAACAGCGACATCCACGTCGACGAAAATCTTTTAAATTTTGACAACTCTAGTAAAAAAAAGAAAAAGCAAAAAAAACATAAAATTTCTCCCATAAAAGACCTAAACAGTATACAATTAAATTAAATAAGCATAAAAAAAACACACAGTTCAAAATATGAGCCCCTTTAAAGGCCCAAATTAAGGCCTCTTTAAAACAGACAAAGTTTAGAAAATTTATACACAATTTCGCAAAACCAGTACGAAAATTATTAATATCAAGAAAAGGCCAAAAATAAAAAAAAACATTAAAAAAAATTAAAGAAAAAATTGAAGAAATAAATATTTTTTAACTCCTAAAATTTGGACACTTAGTATATGGTTGAAAAATACAATAAATAAGTTTAAATGTAAAATGAACATAGTAATTAATTAAAAGAGTACAGTTATTTTAGAAAAGATAATGTGGTTAACGATAAATAAAGAGACTCTTTTTATTAGGAAAATAATAATGACTTTACTTATACGGGCGGCCTTTAATTGGCTAAAACTTAAAAAGCTAATAATGAAATGCTTTTTGCACAAAAATCTGATGAGTATTATAATAATTATTTTCAGGTTTTTGGGTAGTTAATATAAACTTAGTGCTAGGAATAACTTAGGGTAAGTACAAATTATTGATTTTTGTTCTTATTTTTATAAATTTAAAAAAAAATAATTATTTTTAAAAAATAAAAAATAAAAAAAGTGTTTTAATTTTCGATTTTAGATTTAGGATGGTGTTTATAAAAAAATGGTTGATGAGCCTGAACTTAGTAAATAATAAGATCTATTTGGTCAATTCAAAGAATATTTTGAAATGACTTTAAATAAACACGATTAAATAATTTCACATTTAAAAAAACAACATTAAATAGGCAGATAGTTCTACATACCTTCTAATTTAAATGATATAAAAGATATAAATATTCTTAAAATATAATAATAACAAAAATAATAGTAAAAAAAATTAGAACAATAGAGATAAACATAAAATTAAAGCGTAGAGTTAAATAAGGAATAAAATAATCCTAAAAAAACTCTTTTTTATTCCGTTTAGTAAAACTAATAAAGTGTTGAAAGCATATAATAGTCATCTTCTTTAAGTCCTTCAAAATCTATCTATAAAAATTAAAATTAAATTCAGGAAAAAGTAGACGGCGACGAATTCGAAAATGAATACAACTAAACTTTTAATGAAATAAAAAATAAAAGATAGTAGTAATTTAATAGTGCCGAAATTTTAATTGACGATAACTTAATATAATAATAATATACTAAATGAAACCGATAAACTTGAATTTATTTATTTTTTTTCGGTGAAATTTATTAAAAAGATTATAAAGATTTTTATTTACTGCTTTTTTAGTAGATATTATACATTTTATAAAAATAAGATTTATCGGTTTTCTAACTTATTCTATATTTTTTTTTTATATTAAATTTAATATGTATAATTTAAACAAATTCTGTCTTCTGATACGGCAATAATACTCAATAATTATTAAGGTAAAGGTAGCAAATTATCAAACATAGAATCATTAAAATCACAGTAATTTTTTCTAATAAATCCCATCTACAACTAATAAACAAAAACAAAAAAAAACAAAAAAAATAAATAAAAAATAAAAAATAAATAAAATAAATAAATAAACAAATGTCCGTCAAAAACGTTTTACTAACCCCCTTCAAACTCTCAGAAAACCTGATTATCAACAACAGACTCGCAGTGGCCCCCCTCACAAGAAGAAGAGCAGACATGCCCGACCACATGCCCAACGAGCTAATGGCCGAATACTACGCTCAAAGGGCGCAATTCGGCCTTATAATAACAGAATGCAGTCCAGTTTCGCAAAAAGGGGCTTCTTTTGACGGCTGCGGGGGCATGTACACTTTATAACACGTGGACCACTGGAGAAGAATCACTGATAAAGTGCACGAAAAAGGGGGAAAAATTATATAACAAATTTGGCACGGAGGCAGAGCCACGCCGAAGGAATTAATAGACGGAAATTTACCTTTGGGCGCCAGTCCTATTCCGATTTCCGGGGTCAATCCTTTGACTAATAAACCTTATGATATTCCTAGGGAATTACATGTTAATAATGTTAGACATATTTAAGAGTAGTTTGTTAAGGCTGCTGAATACGCAAAATTGGCAGGATTTGATGGAGTTTAGTTGCATGGGGCTAATGGCTATTTGATTGATTAATTTTTGAAAGATTATTCTAATAAAAGAATTGATAAGTATGGAGGTTCTATATAAAATAGGTAGATAAAATAAATAAATGAATATTTTATATAAAAAAAAATTTATTCTTCATTTTTTGTTTTTTTGTTTTTAAAGAATTTCAACTTCTTTTTATTTCTAGAAAAGTCTTTTTACTTATTTTTAATAAAAAATAGTTTTACTAAATTAAATAATAAAATGTATATTTCTTAATAATTATATTTAATTAAAATTTAATATTTAATAGATGTAGATTCCTTCTAGAAATAATTGACCAAATGACAACTGTTATGCCAAGCAACGAAATTTCTGTAAGACTGAGTCCCACTGGTAGATTTTAAGACTAATATGATTCTGATCCCCTCGCTCTTATGTAATATTTACTCCCCGAATTAAGTAAAAGAAATCTTTAATTTTTGGAGCTAAAAAGGCACGGCGCTTTAGACACCGCCAACGTAAACGCCCAAACACAAAACAAACTAAGCCAAAATGCAGAAAAAAAAGACCCTGAAGAACAAATTCCTAACTTTTTCTCAACTTTAAGGCCCTTATACAAAGGAACTCTCATGGCCAACGACGGAATTACCGTAGAAGAAGCTTAAAAATTAATTTCTAAAAATTTAGCTGATTTAGTTTCTTTTGGAAATTTATCTATAAGTAACCCAGATTTGCCAGCCAGAATTGAACACAACTGGCCTTTGAACACTGATAATGATAGAAGCACTTATTATACCCGGGGGGCCAAAGGTTATACTGATTATCCTTTTTATAAAGAAAAATTATTGGAATAGGATAAATAAAAATAAAATGAAGCTTAAATTGAAGCTTGAAAAAATAATTAAAAAACTTTTTATATAATAAGCAAGAAAGAAAAAAAAATATTTAAAATATGTGAATAAAAATGAATATTATGATGTTAATTATTGGAAAATTAAATAAATAAATAAATAAAAGATTTTATAATTACTAATATTAATAATATTATATATATTATTTAATTTCTTCTCGAAATTTATAACTATCTTTTCTATAATCTATTTTATATTCAATATGTTATTTTTTTATTGTATTTAATTTAAAAAATTTGTTTTTTAATTGGATTAATCAAAAATACTAATAATTTCTTTACTATTTTTAATTTATTTTGATTTTTATAAATAGAAATTTTTATTTACAATTATAGATCAATAATCTTAATTAAAAATATCATTAAGTTTAATAATGCATCATCATTATATTTCTAATTTAAATTATAAATTTAATATACAAATATTTTATCTTAATTAAATAATAAGTAAACTTATAGCGTAAATTTCTTAAAATAATTGGAACATATAAACAACTATTTTTTATATTATCATTTATTTATTTTTTAAGAATTTATACGGATTTTTGATTTTTAATCATAAAAAATTTCTTAATTTTAAACATTTCCGTATATGTCATTTAATATTTAACTCTCTTTAGATTATTATCGGCTCAATTTATTAAAATTATCATTAATTTAATTAGTTTATTCGGTTTCTACTTCATTTTTACTAATAAGTTTTTGCGGAGATTATTATAATTAAAATGTGCTTTTTTTTGTTCCAAAACTTAAAGGTAATTTTCTATGACTTATAAAAGTGCCCGATAAATAATTTGAAATTGAACTGCTATTTTAAAATTTTTTAACTTTATTTTTCAAATCATAAATAATACTTTTTCTCCTTTTTTAGCCTTTTTTCCTAGAAGAATTTGTGCTTGGAATTTTTTATATGTTAGTAAATTATTTATTTGCTCTTTTAAAATAGGTGTATATTCCGAAACTATTAGGAAATTACTTTTTAAAATCTGCTTGCTGGACCATTTTTTAATAATTTTTATTATAAATTGGATAATAATTGGTAAAATTGCTAGAAAATTCGTTAATCTAAGTCACTTTATCCCATATTTTAAAAGTTTAATACTATTAAAAAGCAAATCTTTCTTCATACTCTATAAAACATTTTAATTTTAACGTAATAATAATAAATTTTATAAATATTTATTTAAGTTAATTTACCTAATTTTTCTCTAAATTAATGATATTCTATCATATCTGAAATTTGTTACCTATTTAAATTGTTAAACCTATTTTTACTGCTATTATCATCCTAATTTTCATTAATTTACTTAATATTGTTAATAATATTAGGATTTTCCTATAATATCTTAAAATATTTATTATAAGAAATATTCTGTGGCTTTTTACTTCTTTAAAATAACTAAAATTAATTTATTGAACTATTAAATTCCGTATTTTATACTTATTTAAAAAAACTAGAATTTTTTTAATAATAATGATTATTATTATTTAAATAGCAAGTATTTTATTTTTTAAACGAAAAATTAGAATTCTCAATTTCATCTTAAGTATTTTACTCAAATTTAACTATATTCTATTTAGATTAATTATTTTATTATTCTGAATTCTACAACTTTTCGTTATTTTTCTATTCAATATGTAATAACTTCTCATAATTTTACTATAAATTTAATAAGTGTAAACTGTTCTATCTTCTATTTTTTCTAGTTTTCCTTTAATTATAAGATATGTTTTTATAAATTTACTTATTAAATTTATAATAAATAAAAAATAATTATAAAAAATAAATATTATAAATACTCTGTTATATTTTGCAATTCTTAGGATTATTGTGTTTTTATAATAATTTCAGACTTAGATTATTCACTAGATTCTGAAGTAGTGTAAGAATCAGATGTATAGCTTTAATTTCCCTTAGAAAGATCACATTATATTTCAACTGCGTTAATTTAAATTAAATTTTTATCTAAAGTTGACTTAATTCTCCTTGACCTTTTCCTTCTTTTAAATTGAATTTCATTTCTTTTATTTTAAACACTATAATTTTCTTTTAGTATTATTTTTGTTTTGTCGGGTATAAATTGTATAAGTGGACAAAATTCTTAAATATGTTTACTAGATTTGCAATTTTTACACTCAAATTCTGCAAAATAAGAACTGTTATATGGAAATGTTAATTTATCTCTTATTACACAATAAATTTCGTAATCTTACTAATTTTTTTTTAATATTTCCACAGCTTCGTGCTTATTCAAACTATAAATTGTAGAGTACTCCAAAGATTTTGCTCTAAATAATTTTAAGTTAATTAAAAATATATTAAAAATTTTTTAAAAGAATATCTTTACCCGTACAACTATGGTTGTCCCGTAAAGAAAGAATATAATCCGAAAGAATATTTATTGTTAATTTATTATAATGGTTGAACTTCTTTACCATTTTTAAAAGAAGTAAAAAATATTTCGACTGAACCTGATTCAATATAATAATAATCTAAATTTTCTGTATCTCCTTCTTGATAGATAACATTATTATCTTGATAAGTTTACTTTTTTAAAGCTTTTGCAAGCTATGTTTACGTCTCTTAACTAAAAAGCTCAAAATTCTTGAAAGTTCTTATAATCTAATAATATTTATATATTATTTTAACATTATTTAATTAAATGTAATTAAATTTACTTATAAACCGGCTTCTAATTAAATTTTATTTCTTAAAGTTACTGGATACTCATTTATTATTTTATCTGCTTCTTCTAAGTTAGTTTAATGATATTTTTTGTATTTATAAGCTATATAATTAAAAGTTACATTTTTTAACTCGGTTCCAATATTTTTTTTGTCTAAAAATCTATTTATAGAATTAATCTCTCTTTTGTACTCCTCTTTTTACTTATTTAAGTCTTATAGTAATTCTCCTATGCAAGTAATTACATATGCAAAAACAGCACTAATAAAAATTTTAGTTTATTTTAATTTATTTTCATATTATACTAACATTAAAATAATTTTAAAATTATACCAGGAAAAAAGCATAGAAATAATCACAAATATTTACTCATAATTTGTAAATGGGTGGTTATCACCATAGCCTACAGTAGATATTGTAGTAACTTAAAAGTACAAAGTTTCCAAATATCTTAATAAGAAAATAATAATTATTTTATATTTTAGATAAGTTTACCATTTTTATAATTACATTTTTTTCCAATTTTCATTTTTCAATTATCTTTCAATTAACCAATTTGTTTCGTATAAATTATATTAGTCTTCTAATTAAACTAAACACCAATACAAACACGCTGATATGTGACCTTTAAAACAAAATAAACCAAATTATTTTTTAAAAACATGATAAAATTTATAATAATTAATTTATTTTCAATATATTTTAATGAAGATTTTAATAATATTAAGTTTTAATATCAATATATTTAACAAAAAAATTGTAAATATTTTAAGTAACTATAGTTTACAAACAAATAAAGAAAGTATAAACATGTGAAATAGTTGCAGTATAATATACATCCTTTTATTTACAATATAAATTTCCATAGCCTTTTACATAAATTCAAAAAACAAATTTATTTTTAATAATATGAATATTTTTAAAGGTTCCATAAAACCAATCATAATTGAAGCGATAAGTGGCAAAAATCCTAAAAAATCCATTAAAAAATTCATTTTTAAATACCTAACTCTAATTTTTCTTTTATCTTTTATCATTATACCCTTTTTAAATATACCTGTATTCAACTTTATTAAAATATCAGTTATGTTTAGTATTATAAGTCCTAACAAATAATTTTGCCATATTTTTTCTCCCAATTCTTATGCCATATTAAATTGCGATGCGAATTCCATCGGTAACAAAATTATAGCAGGTAAAAAAAATATTAAAACAAGAAAATCCCATATTAACTTAAATTTATTATTTGGAGAAATTACCTTTATTAATTTTATTTTAATAAAGTATGTATTATATTATATCATAATTTTTATAAATTAAAATAACTTTTAAATTTAATAAAAAATTATGGATATATCATAATATCAACAAATTTTTCAATTTTTAACAATATTTTAGTACAATTTAAATTAAATAATATAAGATTTTTACATATTTTTATCCCTATTCTACTATTTATTTAAATTTTTTTAATCTTTTTAAATCAGGTTTAAAATATTTTCTTTCATTATTCATTTTATTATTTTTACTTTTTTTAACAGCTTTTGTATCGTACAAAGTAGAAAAGGCTAAATCAAATATCATAAAAATTATGTTGTTTTTCAAAAATTTGATATTTTTTTTGGGAGCTCTTTCTAGCATAATATTAATAAAAACTTTTACGTATCTACAAATTACAAAAAAATTTGAATATTTTAAATTAGTATTTAATATTCATTTGCTTATAAATTATATCACCTTTCAATTCTTTTCGATTTTACATAATTTTAAAAAAAATTTGTATCTGCCTATATTTGTACTGGTTTTTCACTTGAATTTTGTTCATTTACTTTTATTATAATTAATATAAGTTTTTTTGAAAATTTATATCATATTAATATAAATTACATTATAAATTTATATTTCGATTTCTAATTAAATATAATACCAAATAACCAGTAAATTAAATTAAGGTGTTTATTTATTTATTAATTTAATACTTACATAGTTATATTTAATTTTATTTAATTTAATATAATATAATTAATTATTGTTTATTTGTTTAAAATAGTTATTTACCAAAACAATAGTTAGTATTCTATGAAATATATGATAATCCATTTAATTATAATTTTTTCTTATTTTAAGACATATTTATTTTTTAGGGAATATCTATTATATTATTATTTTTATTACCGTTATCCATATTATAACTATCATTCTATGTTAGTTATTGGCTTTTTTTGCCCTTTTAATCTATATCTTCATTTTTATTTGTATAATTTTTGCTCTAACTATTAACAACACAATAGTTTTATTAACCACCAAGTATCGTATCTTATATTAAATTTTACTAATAATATTGTTTTTATTTATTTAAAAAATTTTCTTCAATTTAGATTAATCTCATATTTCTTAATTATTGTATATATTGAGTTTAATCGTTATTAATGTCTTTTGGAATTTTCTCATTTTCGTCCAGCAACTTTTAATCTTTGTAAAATATAATTAAAAAATGTTCTGTAAAAATTTATAATTTTAACCGTGCATTAATTAATAATTCATGTATAATTTACAGATATAATAATATTAAAACTTTAAATTAAATATTCTATAAAATTAAATTATATCCATAATAATTCCCAAAAAAATTAAATCTATTATTATAATGAAAATTTCTAAACAATAATTATCAAATTATTATTATAATATATATATTACCAAATAATTCTTAATTATATAATAAATTCCGATTAGTAGAATTTATACACTAAAAAGATTTTTCATCATGATAATCTTCAATGCTTAAAAATACATTGTTTTTATTATTATTTTCATTTTCATTAGTAGACTAAACTTTCATAATTTATTAATTTCTATAGAAATTATTTTTTTTCTTTTAATTTAATAAATTTTCTGTTTAACATTAAAAATATTCTTTATATTTTTTTTAAACTGGTTTAAACTAATTTTCCTAATTACTTTCCAAATTTAAATTTATATTTTAAGAAGTAATACTTAATTTTTCTTCCTTTTTAAATATTTTATATTGAAAATTAGAAATTGAATAATTTTTTCAAATAAATTTTTTACTATTTTTTCTTAAGATTCACCATATTTCTCCTTTGAAAATAAATTAGACGAATTAACAGAAATTTAAATTTCATCTAATTAGTCTGTATTCTTTGGTTTTTTAGGTTATTTTAAATTTTATTGAATATTTATTCTTTAAAGTTATTAATTCATTATTTTATTATTTTAATATTTTTTTTATTTTTTTTTTATTTTATTTTTTTTTGTTATTTAATTCACTGCTTTAGTTAAAATATAATCAGAAAAATAATATACAAATAATAATCTAAGATAATTATATTTTAATTACAATTTAATCACTATTAAATAAAAATTGCATTTATTAGTTACATATATACAAATATTTCTTAATTTGATATAATATTATTATATAAATTGAAATAATATATAAAATTCTAGCAAATTAAAAAATATTAATTAAGGTTTATCTGAATAAGCATATATTTACGAATATATTAAAATATATAGTAATTAATACAATATTTTTAATAAATAATGTTGTTATTTACGAAACTTACGGTTATATTGAATTTTTTTTTTTTATAAAAATAAATATTAATTACAATCTAAAAGTATAGTTTACTAAGTATAAATATATAAAAAGACCATTTGAGTTATTTTATTTTTAATAAATTATCAATTTTTTTATTATTATTAAAAATTTTATGAGCCACTTAAATTATACGAAAAATTTTCTATGCTTTAAATTTCGCTCTTATTGTTTTAAATATTAATATAAATACTATTAAAAATTTAACTATTTCTAGGTTGTTATTATTAACTATTTTTTTTATTTTAACTGTTTAAATTTTAATTAATATAATTACTCACTATATCTTTTCTACTTGAATTCATACCTTGATAATATTATTATTTTTATTTTTTTTAAATTCCAGAGCTTAAAGGTTATTTCCTGTAGTTGATTAATGCATTTTAAAAATGATTACCCATAATATGCAAAGACTCACGATTTTAAGTTCTAATAAAATTATTTTACAAACTAAAAACAATTGTTTTTTTTTTTTTTAAATTTTTTCTTTGAGGGGAATTTTTACTAGAAATGTTTAACTTTTTATATACTTTCGTTTTTTTCCTATTATAAAAAGTGTATACTCCAAAACTATCAGGAAATTCCCCAAATAATTTTGACTTCTCCACCATTTTTTCTAAATTAATATTGTATTAAGGGTAATAAGCCATAAAATTATTAGAAAATTCATTAATTTAAGTCACTTTATCGTGAAATAATTGTGTTTGATATTATTCAATGGCAAATTTTTTTTCATAATCTAAATTTTAAAAAATAAAAAATTAATAAAATCAATTACTTTATCATAGTAAAATAATTTATTTAAATTACCTAATCTTTCTTTTTATTATTGGTATTCTATCATGTCCAAAACTTATTATCTACTTAAATTTTTAAACTTCTAATTATTATTAAAAATAGTTTTATTACTATAATCTAAATTACCACTATAATAAATCTATTATAATTTTTCAATAACGTTATTTTAAGTAAATCTTTTTTTCTATTATTTTCGTTATTATTATTGTATTTTTTATGAAAAATTAGATTTATCAAAAATTTCTTAATCTCTATTAGGTGACCTAAATTCCTATTAAGAACCTGAAAATTCAGAAATTTTAACTTATTACTTATTGGACTTCGATTTTTTAGAACAATTAAAATCGGACGGATTAAGATTTTCTTAACAAATATTAGTTTGTAAATCATTGCTTTATTATTTGCTAAAATTAGAAATTAGCTCATATTAATTTTATTTATACTTATTATTAGGTTTAATGTTATTTACTTCCAATTACAAAAGATTTTTATATTTTTACTATGTTTAATCATTTTTTTATAACAGTAGGTTCTATTTTTATTATGGATAAAATTATTAATCTTTATACTTTTGAAAATCACGAATTTCTAAATTTTTTTATTATTTATTTAACTTAAGCTTACCAGAAATTTATTTTTTGTTTGCTTAAATTTAATTTATATACCTATTTTTATTATAAATCAGTTTTATTAATTAATATTTTTAAAAATTAAATAGATAAATATTTTAGATACTCTTTTTCAGTTAAATTTAATAATTCTTGCGATTATTATACTTCTATAACTATATCAGATCCAGAACAATTTATATTTTATAATGAACCTAAACATGAATCAATTTCACTACCAGTACTTGATTCTGATAGATCTAATTAAATTTCTTCCGCATTAATTTATATAAAGTTTACATCTAAAAGGGCATAAAACTTTCTTTATCTAACTTTTCTTTGAAATTGAATTTCATTTCTTTTATTTTATACACTATAATTTTCTTTTAGTATTATTTTTGTTTTGTCGGGTATAAATTGTGTAAGAGGACAAAATTCTTAAATATGTTTACTAGATTTACAATTTTAACACTCAAATTCTGCAAAATAAGAACTGTTATATGGAAATGTTAATTTATCTCTTATTACACAATAAATTTCGTAATCTTACTAATTTTTTTTTAATATTTCCACAGCTTCGTGCTTATTCAAACTATAAATTGTAGAGTACTCCAAAGATTTTGCTCTAAATAATTTTAAGTTAATTAAAAATATATTAAAAATTTTTTAAAAGAATATCTTTACCCGTACAACTATGGTTGTCCCGTAAAGAAAGAATATAATCCGAAAGAATATTTATTGTTAATTTGTTATAATGTTTGAATTTATTTTCCATTTTTAAAAGAAGTAAAAAATATCTCGACTGAACCTGATTCAATATAATAGTAATCTAAATTTTCTGTATCTCCTTCTTGATAAATAACATTATTATCTTGATAAATTTACTTTTTCAATGCCTTTGCAAGTTTACCCTATGTCTCTTGACTAAAAAGCTCAAAATTCTTGAAAGTTCTAATAATCTAATTTTGGATATAATTTATTTTAACAAAATTAAATATATTAATTTTATATTTATTTTAAATATAAAATTAAATTCTACACAATTAATTCTATTATAATTTTATATAAATTTACCTATAAGCCAGCTTCTAATTAAATTTTATTTCTTAAAGTCACTGGATACTCTTTTATTATTTTATCTGCTTCTTCTAAGTTAGTTTAACGATATTTTTTGTATTTATAAGTTATATAATTAAAAGTATCATTTTTTAACTCGGTTCCAATATTTTTTTTATCTAAAAATCTATTTATAGAATTAATCTCTCTTTTGTACTCCTCTTTTTATTTATTTAAATCTTATAGTAATTCTCCTATACAAGTAACCACGTAAGCAAAAACAGCGCTATATTTAGTATATATTTTAAATAATTAATATAAGTCTAAATTAAATAATCATTTAAAAATATAGTTTACCAAGAGAAAAGCATAGAAACTATCATAAATATTTATTCATATTTTGTATAAGGATAGTTGTCACCAAAACCTACAGTTGATATAGTTGTAACTTAAAAATACAAATTTTCTAGATAGCTAAATAAAAATAATAATAGCTGATAATTATTTATATAATTTCATAAATTATTACATTTTTTTCCAATTTTCATTAACCAAGTTTTTTTGAACTAGCCAATTACTATCATATATGTTATATTTATCTTCATAATAAACTATTAGCCAATATAAACAAGCAGAAATATGACCTATAAAAAAATTACCAAAAATAAATAGAACATACTATAATAATACTGAATTATTAATATTACATACAAATAAAGAGAATATAAACAGATGAAAAAGCTATAAAATATTATAAATTTTTTTATTAATAATATAAATTTCCATAGCTTTTTCCAATAAACCAAATAACAAGTTGATTTTAAATAGGATAAGTAATTTAAATGGGGTTAAAAATTCAACTTTTAAACCAGCAATAATAGGTAACAAACCCAAAAAATCGATAAAAAGGCTCTTTTAAATATATTTAATTCTTATCTTATTTTTATCTTTAATGAGTACACCTTTTTTATATATACCAGTATTTAATTTTACAATTACATCAAAAATTTAAACAAAAATTAAAATTGTCAAATAATTTCGCCACATTTATTCTCCCAATTCTTATGCCATATTAAATTATGAAGCAAATTCAATAGGTATCAATATTATTGCAGGTAAAAAAAAAATTACGACTAAAAAATCCCATAATAGTTTAAATATATTGTTAGGAGAAATCACCTATAAATTTTCATATTTTTAATTATAAAAATAATTTTTAAAATATAAAAATAAAAAATTTGATAAAATTTACATATTTTTAATCCAACTAAAATGTTTACTAATAAGTTTTCGATTTTTTAAAATCTAAATTATTTTAATTTTTTTATTAATTATTTTATTCACTAAATTCTCCTTTTTTCAAAATTTTCGTATCATACAATGTGGTAAATGCCAAATCTAAGATCATTGATATTACATTACTTTTCATAAATTTAATGTTTTTTTAAGGAGCTCTTTCTAACATATGAGTTATAAAAACTTAAACATATCTAAAAAATATAAATAGTTTCTATCTAAAAATATTTTTATAAATTATTATTAATAATAAATATAACCTTTCTATTCTCTTTGATTTCACAAAATTTTGTATAAAATTAACATCAATTGAGCTTTTTATCTGAATTTATTTACTATCATCTCCATGTTTTTATTTAACTTTTTAAATTATATTTAAAAATATAAAAAAAATAAAATATAAGCACAATATTTAAAATTTAAAATGCAAAATTTTACCTAATTCTTACTACTCATTAGAAAATTTTTATGTTTTTTATCTTTTTTCCAATCTTTATTTATTCTATAACAATTCAGATATCCCAAGGACACTTTTATTTTTTGAATTTCTTAATTTATAATTATCCTAACTTTTATCCATAATATTTTATCTAACTACATTTTAACTTTCATTATTATCCTAAAAAGAGTTTTCAATATTTAAAATATTCTCATTTTTTTTATGATTTAAATTGATATTGGTGTTATTTTAATTAGTTTTTTAAGAGAAAGAGTTGGTTGATTGTTATAAATTAAAATTTAAGTATTTTTATATCTTATAATCATCTTAATCCAATCCTGTTAAATATTATTAAGAATATTAATAAATAAACACAATTTAAAATAACAATTTTAAAATTTATAAGATATTGTTTTTATATAGTTTATTTATATATGATATTTTTTAGTTGTTTTTATTCTAAACATTAAAAATTATTTATTAATTCACTAATTAAATAATATTTAAAATTCCAATCGAACTAAAAAAAATAAAAATAAAAAATATTTACCTTCCATATTCTAAATATCTAATAAATTTCTTTAAGTTAAGTTAGGGGATTAAAAGGATTTTGCATTTTATTATTTATAATTAACTAATTCTTTTCTTTATTATTAATTTTAAGTTTATTTTTAATTCTTATATCCACTATCATTGCATTTTAAACCGTTTATTTTTAAAAAATCTTCACTTTGACTAACAAAATAATGGTTATATCTTTTTTTAATTTCTGGAGAAAAATACTATGAATTGCCTTGAATTTTGTATATAGAATTATTTTCTTAGGAGCTACTTTTATTTTTATCAACGTTTTTCATACTTTATTTCTAAAATAATTTAATAAAAAATTTAAAAATTTTATTCTAATTTTTTTAATATTGAATATTAGTAAAAATCATTGTATATAATTATTTTATTTACTTATTTTGATTATTCTAAAGATAAATTTGATATAGTGCTATCATCATCTTATTCAGCAATGTACGGTTTTTAAGTTTATTTTTAGTTTTTAGAAATTTATTACAGTTTTTTTTCCATTTTTTATTTTATTTTTTATTTTTGTTATTATTTTTAATTAAAAATTTTAGATATGAAAAATTTATAAATATTTTTTATTTAATTAAATTCTAATTGTTAATTTGAAGTCTTATTTATAATTTGATTTTAAATGCTTATATGATTTATGTAATTTATTGATTTAGATCCTTATTTTTTAAATAAAAATATTATGCTTTAATTTTTTTTTAAACAAAAGTAGTAAGTGGTCTCAAATAAATACTTATCTTTTTATAAAAATAATAATTTAACCATAATCTAAAAATATTTAAATTTTAACTTAATTTTTATCTCAATTTTTAAATTATTCGTAATATTCATATAGTATAAATTCTTCATTTAATTTTTATAAAAAATAAAGTTGTTTATTTATTAATTTAAAATTATTATATTTTTTTCAAATTTTTCAGAATTTTCTAGTCCAACTGTGTTTATCAGTGGGGTATTCAAATTCTTTATTTTTAGGTTCTTAGGCTTCAGCGTGGGGATTAGCTTCGAAAAATCTTTTAACTTCATCATATCTATCATAATTTTCAGAGAATTATTTGAAACCTATAATAAAATTTATATAAAAAAAAAAATTAATTAATGTATTTATTAATATTTAAAATAATATATTTTTTTTTATCTAAATAATTACTATCGGGGAAGTGATACAAATCTTATTCATAAGCATCATATTATTTATTCCAAAATTCACTTTCTTTAGGTCCATTGGCTTTTTTAAGGAAAACTCTTTATTCAATATAATCTTCATCATCAAATTCCATAGGAAATCCTAATTCTTTCATTTTTCTAATAGCTTAAGCTTCACTGTCTTCAAATTTCTAATTAAATTTATCATCTAATTCATCAACAATATCTCTGAAAGATTTTTCGGTTTCTTTTATTAAAATATTTTTATTTTTAAATACTTTGTATTTTTTTCATTCAATTTAATAATTATTATTTTCAATAATTTTTTATACCTTCGGCATGAATTCTGGCCAAATGAACGGCTTCGATTTAATGTTCAGCAATAACTTATTTTTCTTCGGGAGTAATATCTCTCAAATATTGAGCAGGATTTCCAGACCAAATCTGGATAATTTATAAAATTAAATATTTTTTAAGAAATTTATTTAAAATTATTTAAATTTACTTAATTAGATTTAACAGTAACTCCTTCAGGAACAACAGATCCAGCAGCTACAATACCATAACTTTCAACAGTAGCTCCGTCACAAATGGTAGATCCCATACCAATAAAGCAGTTATTTTACAAAGTACAAGATCTATAATAAAAAAAATATATAATTAAATAATTATAATTTTTTATATATATATATGTATATTAATATTAATAGCTATAAAATTCATACATATAAATATAAATAGATATAATGAAATACAATTATAAGTTAATAGTGTATAATTTTTTACCCAATATAGGAATTAGATCCAATGAATACGTTATCGCCAATTGAAACTTATTTATTATTAGAAGGTTAAATTTATACTAAATCTTAAATAACTGATTAATTTCCAATACTGATATTTCCTAATTCTCCTCTCAAAATAGCACCGTACCAAATTGAACTCTATTCTCCAACTTTAATATTTCCAATAACACTGGCGTTAGGGGCAACAAAATCAGCCTAAAAAAAGTTAAAAAATATTAATAAAAATTTAACCAATTTATTTTTTATAATATTTTAATAAAAATATTATAATTTATACTAAATTTTTTTAAACAATAATATTTAATTCGCTTATATTTTTTTATTTTTGTATTTTTTTCTACTATAATAATATCATTTTGTATAAAAAATTTTCAAAATAATACAACAAAATTAATAGATTTAAAAAAAAAACATGAAATTTAGGGGTACAATTTATTATTTAAATGAAACAATGTGCTTTAATTTTAAATGGCTCTTCACTTTTTTAAATATTTTTTATTCTTTTACTACTAAAATCTCATATTATTAACCAATTAAAATCTAAAAATTATCAACATAAAATTACAAAGGATAATAAATCCATAAAATAACATACTAAAACTGCTTAATTTTAAATCATTAAATAATTCTACACTTTTATATATAATTATCGCCTAACAAATTCATATAATTAAGTTACCAAGACATAAAATTTTTTTTCATATAATACCCCCAAAAATCATAATAATAATAAACTTAATTATAAAACAACAAAAGATATAAAAATTTTTGAAATTTAACAATATAAAAAGTATTTATTTACAGTTTATAATGCAGGATAAGTATTTTAATGGGGTCTACATCTTAAAGAGGGAACTAATCTATCATCACTAGTTAATTCTCCTTATACTTCTAATCCTGATTAAGCAAGCCCTTTTCCAATTTTTCTGTATAAGGGACCGGTAACGGATTAAGATAATCTTTCAACGATATCGTAAAGTCTTAATTTAATCATTTTTATAGAATTTTTTTGTACTTTTTATTTGTTATAAATAATTTTTCCCTGAAAAAAATAAGTATTTTTATTCTAACTTTTTATTTTTTTTGTTTGCTTTGTGTCTCTCTTTCAATGAATGTAAAATATTAATCAAAAAAAAAAGAAAAAAAAAAAAGAAAATTCAAAAGAAATAAAAAAATTATTATATTATCTTATTTATATTAATTATTAATATTTGTTTAATTAAATATTAATATCAAGAATAAAAATGAAATTAATTAAAGAAAATATAGTAAATATGTCTGTATTTTTATACAAATATAACATAAAAATAAAAATTTTAGATAAAAAACAATAATTAAAGCATATTATTTTAAAATAAAACAATAAATCACTATTCTATATTATATTTTGTTGTAATTTTTTCTGTATATTAAAATTTCTTTATAAAATTGATGTGAATCATAGTAAAAATGTTCATTTAATATATGGATTTAATTTTATATTATTTCCAAATATTCACCACAAATAACCTGTTAATAAAAATTATTAAACAAATAAAAATAAAATATTATTTCATAATAAAATAAACTAATAATGTAAACTAATAAAAAGCTTTTTCAAAACTTTTGGTTAAAATAACCTTTTTTAAATTAAAATAAAAATTATATATACAATTCTGTAGTTGTAAAATCAAATTTAAAGTATGTACAATAATTAAGATATAAAAATTTAGTATACATATAAAATTGTTATTTCAATTAAAATAAATAAAATGTTAATACTTAAAATTAAAAATATAATGAGAATTAATTTGATATAAATACTGAGTAAAGTAATTCAGGAATAAATGATAAAAAAAAAAATATTAAAGATGATAAAGATGAATATAATGGTTAATAAAATGAAGAAATAAATAAGAAATAATAATAAAAATAATAATAATTTAATGAAAAATAAGAAAAAATCAATCAACAGAGAGAAAGATTAGAATAAATGAGAAGAAAATAAAAAGAAATGATGGAGACAGAATAAGCTGAAAAATTAAAACAAAAAATAAACAAATAAAATTCAAATTTCAGTACATATACTCACCTATTTACAATATTAAAAGGTAGATTATCACACATATATTTATATAAATAAAAAAATAAAAAAAAACTTTTTAAACATAACTAAAAAAATAATATAATATATTATCATAATAACTTTTTCATATAATTAATTATTTATATAAATAATAGGAAAAATTGTATTTGGAGCTCTTTTATTATTAGGACTATATAAAGCTTATTAAATTTACCAGGTCACCGAATATACAGAGGACCCCTTAACATAAAATAAGGAAAATAAAAAATTATTTGTTCTTGAAAAAAAACAGGAACAGAAATTGGCAAAGTTAGCTTCAAGACTTTTTTAAGTGGAAAATAACGTAGAAGAAACTTAATTTAAAAATAAATTTTATATTGAATAAATCGAAAACCTAAAAAAAAAGTATTTTTTAAAATTAGAAGAACTTTTGAATTTGCCAATTTCTAATGGAAATATTTATATAGTAGATAATTTTAATAATACCTAGAAAAATGACCTCAACTTCACATTTTTTATTTTACCCAATGGTGATATATTTGCCTCAAAGTTATTATTATAATAAATTACTGACAAATAAAATAATAAAGTAAATTTATATTTTTCAATTAATAAATATTATCATTATATTTAAAACTTTTCTATTTATTTATGTTTTATTAATTTTTATAGATAAAAGAATAATTTTTAATAAATTTAATGATTTTTGAATACTCTCACATATATTTAAGATCTAATATAGCTTCTTTACCATTTTCAGCTATATCCATTTTCTTAAAATTTAAAAGTAAAAATTACAGCGAACCATATTCTCAATACCCTTCTGATTGTATAATAAAACTAAGAGAGATATTTTTAAGATAATACTCTGATAAATAGTAAAAAATTGCATTTGAGTGTGCTTAAGAAATTAAATAAGTTATAGAATAAATTTAAACATCTGAAAATTAAGAAAAAATTAATCCTATATAAATTAATAATCAAATACATATGAAATAATAATATTAATAGTTTTATGATTTTATATTGAAAAAAAATAAATAACTATAATTGTCTGAGATATAAAAATAATAAAGAGGAGACATTTTTAGAAGACATATTAATTTTATTGAATTGATATATGATAAGTCTGAGTGAAATTTATTTTTAAGTTATTAATTTGTATAATACTACATAATATTACTTTTTATTAAATTAATAGTTTTATAAAATTTTTATTTATTTTTATAAATTAATTTAATTTTTAAATAATTTTTAACATATATTTTTATATATTTATTGAGTAAATTGGGTATATATAATAATTTTCTTTATTTAATGATTAATAATAAAAATAAGAGCTGTAAATAAAATTAGATACGTGCTTTAATTGATAAAACATTTCGATATATAATTGTATAAAAATTATTTTTAATTTACGTTATATTTTTTATAAATAAATATATTTATTCTAAATATTTTAGTATCAAACCATAAAAGTACTTAAGTGGGAACCTATGTTATTAATATTGATGTTTTCATAATGCTTAACGAATAATTATCTATATTTTTAATTGTAAGATCTAACCATTTTATCGTCTTTAATTTCAAAATATTCAATCTCAAATTAAGATTTATCATTTTCTAATATAAAAATTTATATTGGTTTTTATTAATTTAATTAATATTAATTTGTATTTTTTTCGATGAATAAAAATATAAAATTAAAATTATTACCTCCATATATATAAATAGTATAATTATCATTATGGAAATTTTTTTTAATAATTCCTTTATGAATATTTCTTTTAGTAATTAAATCGCCAACAGGTTTGAAATTAACCTTATCATTTTCAAGTTTAACTCTAAAATATTTAAACAAAAAAATTTTTAAAAATATAATAAACTTACAATACTTATTAATTATTTAATTTTTAAAATTATTAAATTAGATTTACTCTAAAAGTTGAGAAGTTTCAATAGCACCAGATTTTAATGTTGTAACCAAATAAATTTTTTTTGTTTAAGGATGTTAAAATCCCCAAGAACCGGCATAAGGAACAGTATAAACTGATTTTGTTTATTTGGGCTCCCATTTTTATTTTTCAAAATCAAAAATTTCCAATAATTATTTTTTCTAATAAACTTCTTCACTTCCGTATTCTTAAAATCCGCCAATAGCAAGAATAAATTATTTTCCCTACTCATCACTATAATCAAAAATAAATATTATATAATTTTATAAAAAATATATCATATTTATACTTAATGTAATTAATTTATTTTTTATATATATATAATATATTAATAAAATTACACATAAGGAATATAAGAAGCCCTACTTCTTTATAAATTCAGTTAGGGAAATTCTTCTAATTTAATTTAATCTTACTTGAAATTTAATTTATAGTTCTATAAATTGAAATCTTCAAATTTATTTCCTTATAAAATACAAATTTCATCATTAATTTTAATACATCCATGTCCAACTCTTTATTGTTCTAATTAGAGATTATAAGAAAACTCATCTTTACTAAATGTATCAATTCTTAAATTATAAATTTCATCTTTTTCACCATCTATATATATTTTATAATTATTAAAAACACGATTATAACATAAACAAATATATATTATATATACTTTATAGTTATATATTAAAGTCTTATAATTTTTGAATACCACTAAAAGGGTTACTAATTAAAAAGTACGAAAAATACTATAATAATAATAATTTAAAATACTTGGACTATTAATTTTTTACCAAATTCTTCCAAACTAAGTTTATACATTTTTCCAGTAGGTTAAAAAGTATTTTCAATCATATTTTATTCTACATATTCCATACCCCCACAAATAAAAATGCTTTCCCACTTATCGTCATCATTTTTTTTGAAATTGCAGCTGGAAAAAAATGAAATATTATGCTTTTAACTTAAAAATTCATATTAAGCTTCTTTTTCGCTTTTACTAACATCTTAATGTCCGTTAACTCTGCAAATTTTTACAGTTAAAACATTATATTTATCTTGATATAATTCTGCTTATTATTCACTTTATCCAGACCTGTCTTCAATTTAAATAAGCGCAATTTTTAATAATTCTTCTTATTCTTAATCTTTTTATTTCTATTCTTCTTGTTCATCATCTTCGTTTTTAAATTTATAAACAAATCCAAGTAAATTTATTTAAATTGCTTTAATTTTAATTTCGCTGCTTTGTTAATCTTGGTTTTATTCCATTTTTTTTTTTCTCTAATTTTAATAATTACTTCAATATCAAAGTATTTTTTATTTATTTTTTATAATGTTTTTGATTATTTTATTTAAACAAAAAACCTTGTTTTTAACAAACTTCTGTCTGATATTTAATTTAATTAAAAAAAAATTAGGATTATTTATTATAAGAAATAAAAATAATAATTAAATTAATATCTAGTATCATTTATTCGAAATTTAGCATTTTATAATAGTAAAAAATAAAAAATTATTTTTATAATATTGGTATATTTTGTGTTAAAAAAATTATCATACATTTAAATAATCGAATAGATATAAATTTGATTTTAAATTAATTAAATTAAAAATTTAAGTATTCAAGTATTTTACTTTCATTAATTATTTTATTATTTTTCTTCTTAAATATCAATTTTTATGTCTTAATTTTAAACTAAATTTTCTATGTCATTTTCAACTATATCCTATAATATTTACTTACTACCATTTTTAATTTCATCACTTATTTCAATATTTTATTCCTCTTTAAAATTGATTAATTATTAATTATTATTATATTCAGGGTTATGTAATTCTCTATCAGTTTAAACTTCTTTATATTAAATTTTACTATTTTAATGTACAACATCAAATTTTTTTTCACCTTAAAACTATCTAAAAATTTCACTATCTTAACCCACCATTTTACTTTTTTAACTATTTGAAAATGTTTTTTTTTCGCTTTAAAGCAATTTAAAATCTTACTTTTTTTTCTAATAAGAACTTTCTTATTCTTATTTATCTTAATCAACTTTATAATTTTCTTATTCTTTTCCTTGTTATTAATAATTTTCAATATGTAAAGGTAAGTTTTTTTCAGATTTATTTTTTAACATATTTGCTTAATTTATTCCTTTTTCCCTTTCTTATTATTTTTATAATTATTTTTTTTTTCTTTAACTATTTTTACTTCCATAACTTTTAAATGAACCATTTTTACTACTACTACTGCTACTGCTACTACTACTTGTTAAAGTATTACTATCAGTAATAAAACTTTCTTCTTCTTCTTCATCAATACCATCATTATTATTATTATTTTAACTATTATTATTAATATCATTATTATTTTTATTTTTTTTCCGTTTCTAACTTTCTTAAGTTAATTTAAATTGCTTATTTACATTTTCATTCTTTTCTGATGACTAACTTTCATTTTCTAATTCATTATTTCTATTTCTGATTTCTTGTAAAAAATTTTTAACCCTTTATTATACGAGAACAACTGCCACATAATCAGCTGTTGTATACTCGGTATACTTTAAATTTTTATATTAATTTAGTTTATTTCTTATATTATTAAAAATATCCAACTAAACTTGTCCTTCATTTTCAGGTTCAATCCTTCATTTTTTTAAATAAATTTAAATATAAAAATAAACTAAAACATTTTTTTTTTTACCATTATTCTTCGAAATCTAGTGTATCGTATAATGCTGACCTTGAAATTTCAAATAACATATCATAATAATAAACCATAGGTGGATTTTTCTCCGTTTTTAATTTATATATAGGCATTTCCATTTAGCCTATTAAAATTCGCTTTTTAATATTTGTTAAAAATTTTCCTTTCCAACCTAAAGGCATAGGTAAACTTTCCATTAAAGGTTTAACATTTGATGCCTATATTAATCCTATCGCGTTTTTATCATATTTTTTCCAAACTTCAACAAATTTTTGCAAATGTGCAGGTTTTACTTTTTTTTAAATTTTAGATATGATATCATAATTATAAGTTTCAAATTTTTATTAATTTAAAATTGATAAATTTTAAAAATTAAAAATAATTTTTTAAATACTTATAGATTATTCTGCTTTTGAATTTTTATCAAATCCCTCTAATATAACAGCGACAAATAAACTTAGAACTATCATGGTAAAAAACAGCTAAAAAATAATCAAAAATAGATAGGCAGCACTAGAACCACATCCTTGCATTCCTATAAGATTATATAATATAAATTTAAACATTTATAAATAAAAAAAAATAAAATAAATTGTAAATTTATATGTAAAAAATTTTTACCATGCTTTTAAAAATCTTCATAATTCGAGATCGTTAAACAAGCAAAGCTGGGATTTCTTTACCTAGCAATATCTGCCATAACCAAATTCCAACTTTCCCCAGTCGAACACTTAAATAGTAAAAAAAAACTTTTAAAAAAATATTAAAAGTTAATTTTGTCATTAATCCCTTAAGTTTCTTCGTAAAACTTGGTAAAACAAAATAAATTCATCCCCAAAACGCTGAACAAAAATAAAACCAAACTTAGTAGAGCCCCAATATTTGCTAAAGCTGGAATCGTATAAAGAAATGTGTTAAAAATCATTTGTATTGATTTTGCTCTTTTTACTAATCTTAAAATTCTAATTATCCTGAAACATCTTATAACGGATGTGCTTGTTCCTTAAAAATTTATAAAAACATAAATTTTGACCTAAATTTATTAAATAACTATAAATTATTTAACTATAATTATTATTATGTGTTTTTTTCATAGTTTATAAGTATAAATTAACAATTAATAGATGTTCAATTTTTTATACCTATGTTATTTAAAACTTATGTGTATTCTAAAGCCAGACCAATAAATGTCATAATTACAACACATAAGTCAAATTAATTCCAAGAATCTTTAAAATATTCCAATTCAAAAGACACAATTTTTAAAATGGCCTCCAAAGTAAAAATTCCTAAGAAAACGTAGTTTAAGATTTTAATTATATCGGACTATTATTCGCTCTACCTGTTAAACATAAGCATGAAAACAATTGTGTTTAAAACTATAAGCAAAAGTATGAAATACTCGAAATATTAATTAATCACAATTTTAAAAAAATATTTCTTTAAAATATGATCATTTTCTTTCACTTCTATTAATATTACAGGCTCTGTTTATAAAATTCTTTATTATATGTCTATCCATTACCTTTATTCTTTAGATAATAAACTGATTCCTCCTAAAAATTATATATATTTAAATAAATTTATTTATATTCTAATTATCTTAAAAGTCATAATTTGATACTTATATATATATAAATATATGCTTATAAATAAAATAAAATCAATTTTTTTTACCGATTTTGTCCTTTTCCTAATTAAACGAATCCACAACTATACCAGCAAATAAATTCATAATAAAAAAACTAGAAACAATAATAAAAAATACATAGAACAAAACCCAGCCCTTTCTGTAATTTTATTAAGGCTAATAGTCTATTCCAACTGCATCGGCGCCGTTCCACATCATGTCCACCCAGCCTTCGGTTGTAGAAATCACAAATAAGCTTATCATTGAATTTGTTATACTGTCAAAATTATAATCATTATTAATCCAATCCCCTCCGTAATCAAAACAGTCTTATTTAGTCAAAATATTGTCTTGTAAATAAAAGGGTATATGTTTCATATTACAGTAATAAAATGTCCCTATTAAAAATATAAAAAATTTGGATATTAGCTCTTATTTTTTAATAATTTAATTAAACTCTTTTTTATTTAATTTGTTTTTTTTTAATCATTTTTACCTTTAAAATAATTGGTCCCGAATATTCCAAACAAAAGGTAAAATATCAGACAAACAACAATTAAGTTGATAATACTAGGAATAGATTTTAATAATGAATTTATGGCTATTAAAAGTCCTTTATTTCTTGAAATGAGTCTTAACGGCCTTAAAACTTTTAAAAGTCTAAAAACCTTTAATTTCTCCAAATTTAAATCTTACATAACAAAAATTCCAACAACTGAAAAAATTACAATCAAAAAATCTAAAACATTCCATAAATTTCTTAAATAAGATTATTCTCCATTTATAATAAACCCACTAGCAATAATTTTCAAAGCACATTCTGTCAAAAACATTAAAGAAATAAAAATATCTAAATAGTATAAATTCTTTTAAAATTCGCTTTCAGGGTCTTATAGAGGACTTTTATATATATTTTGTTAAAAACATTTAATTTAATTATTATTATTAAATTTAACAAAATAAATTATATAATTTTTTTAATTTATTTATTTATTTACCTATCAATACATAATAAAAGTGATGAAAAAGCTATTAAAAAAATGATTGCCATATCAAATTTTTAAGTAGATACAACTTATTGTATATATATTCTAATTTAATTTTTAGGTCCAAATATAAATAAACTTGTTCCCTATAATAAGGACTACCTTTTAGCTTCCATATCAGGAGCAATTCTGGTTATATTTCTTTTTCTTATTAAACTTAATAAATTATAATTAATTTAAATTTACGCTATTTTAAAATTACAATTAATATATTATAAACCTATTTATATTTTAAGATATAATGAAATAATTAACCAAATAACTTTAATTTATTTTTTACTCTGATTTTCCATTTCCTGAATTTATATTGGAATTTTAATAAAAAAAATTTGTTTATTATAGAGGTCTAGGAGATGTGTTATTATGTGATAAAAACCTATTTATTATAGGATTACCATTTGATCCTGAAGTATTATTTATATTTTACACATTAATTTCAGAAGTTTTTTATTTAAAATTTATTCTGTCATCCTCTTATTTGGTTTTCGTACCTTTCCTAGTCTTAAGATTTCTAATTTTATTTTAAAATTATTAGTTACTAAAATTTTAAAACTATAATAAAGTAAATAATATAAAAATTTAAATCTTTATATACTTATTATTACCTTAATTATGACATTTATTCAAAAGAAGAAGGTTGCCTTTATATGTCATAATTATCATTTTAATAAGAATTTATTGAATCCAAAGGTTTAATATTATTTTAATTATTGTTTGTATAAGGCGATAATGACATTTATTTTGTTAAATTATTCTAATTTGATAAGATTTTACTTTTAACTTTACCAAAATAATTTTTCATCTTAAATTTGAATCTTTAAAAAATAGATGATTTTTTTTTACCCTATTTTTATTTATCCTTTTCTTTTAACTTAGTCTCAGAAGTTGATTTTCCAAAATTATATATTAAAATAGCCAAAAAAAGTTTTAATAAAATAAAATTTCCAATAATTATAACCGTAATAAAAAAAAGGGAAGGAAACCAAGAATCCATACCCCTCATATGCTTATATAAAATAGAATTCCAATTTTCGTTAGTTAAAAGCACAAATATAGTAACAACTGAATCAAAAAATGTGTCAAAGTTATTTCTAGGAGGGAAACCTTACTACCTAATATAAATTATTTTTTTTTATTTTCGGTTTATATATATTTTATCATTTATTTTTCATTCTTTTTACTTTAAATTTATATAAGATTTATACATAAAAATATTTATTTACTTTTCTTGTACGGAAACTGCAACACTTCCAGTAGAATTGAATCTAATTTTATAGGCAAATAGTTCCATTCCCAACAAAGAGCTAATAATAATAAATAAAAGAACTAAAAACAT